>OZ023207.1:7942639-8192639 GCA_963995525.1 Escarpia spicata | reverse complement strand
ATTGGACAACGTGAAAGATATCACTTGTCAGTTGTCCAATCACGGAATATTCATGCGGGATCCCTGGTGTCTCAAATTGTGACACCCAAATTTCGACATACTAGAAATCTAAACCGTCATGTAAAATGGCGCCCAAACGGTAACTTGCGTTTTGGTTTATGACGGTGGTGGGAGTGAAACTCGTGCAGGCTGATGGCACTACGTTACTAGTCGGCACTTGTGTCAAACCCGGACTCTTTTGAAGCCCACATAAAAACCGTGCATCCTATTCACTAGTCGGCACTTGTATCGAATCCGGACCCTGTTGAAGCTTAAATAGCGACCCGGTTTGCGCCAGTCTGTGCCGCCGCGGCCGTGCGTTACCGCACAGCGCGAGTAAAATGAGAGATGCGTTTGTTGATACAAACCGGGACGCTATTTACGCCTTTATTATTGCGAATAATAGAAACCTCCTTTTGTGGCATTCCAGAAATGACTGTTTAATTAATTGCATAGCATGCTAGCAACAAATATAATATAATCTTTGGACCATAAACCACCAATTTACCATAATATAATAATAATTTAAAGGTGAGGATGAAAGAGTCTTCAAATAATACCACTGGATGCTTCCCAGAGAAGTCGAGAGTCGCCATCTTGATTTTATAAATGGCCGCCACCGAATTCCATTATCCAGTTATATCAGCGTCTAAGCAACATAAAATCATGTTCTTGGTGTCTAACCCAACATTTCCAGGGTCAAGGAATCCATTTCTGTCATATTCAGTATCCAAAGATGACGAAATTCAAGATGGCCGCCATGGAAATCCATTATCTAGATATATCGGCTTTTAAGCAACATACAAACATGTTCTTTGTGTCTAAACCAACATTTTCAGGGTCAAGGAATTCATTTCTGCGTATGCTATATCATCAGATGACGGCCATATTGAAATTCAAGATGGCTGCCCTGCGTATGCTTTTTAAGAACATGAATTTAGCGACTCTTGAGGTTGAGCAATCCATATGTGGTTCATATATGAATACGTATATATTCACGAGTATGTCAATTTGTTTGACAGTTGTTTCTGAACTATATTCTAAACAATAAAGATAAATAGCAGTGTATATATATATTGGTGAAATCAAATATGTCATTGGTTAAGAATGAACAACACAAATGGTTACATTTCAAGTTGACGTCAGCGATATGGAACATATACTCAACATAGTTGACAACACGTCTTGAGGTTTACTGGCAACTTACGGTTGGACTTAATTGTGCAGAAACCACAACATGTGTTCTCGGCAATAACACTAGGCCGATGTCAAAATCAAGTCAATCACTCACAAAGAGTGACGGTTTTGCTGTGAGTTTAATAAAAGTCCATAGTCATGGGAGAGGTGGATGGTGACAGGGCCATATGTATCACAGCTATCTAGATGGATATCTAGGTAGTGTTTAAACAGCCAATTAAAAACTCAACAAAGCATAAATGTACTATAGTCGGGCATACAAAACAACGTTGCTAAATATATGTCATCTTTAGTGTCAACATTTAAACATTTGTGTAATCCAACAATCCCTGAAATTCGCCCACATATGCAGACTCCGAGGACAAACTTAGTCATGGACAAAACTAAGTAATGCAAACGGAATACGCACATGGAAATATTGTAGAGCAAAAATGCGGCGGACGAAACGTCAGATCGAAAAACGCCAATTATGACAAGGATCACAATCAGTACAAAACATAGTTACTTCTCATTGTAGATTGTTCATACCTCGACACAAATGTGTGAGCAGTGCATGTAGTGCAATGTGGATGATGCCCAGCAATAATGTATCATATACATTACCTCCCATTTGGCAACTGTCGGAAGAGTATATATTGTATGTAGTGGGTATTTTCCTGACATCTTCAAGCAACCAATAAGAGAACGCAGAATATACAGCCAAACCACTTAGAAGTTGTTTCATTATTTGCTACAATGTACAAGGTCATTCGTTTCCGGTAGATAGGTAATCATCAGCACCGAAGATGAGATAGTTGTGACCACATTCCATAAAGCCACCAACGACCTATAGTACCTTCAGCCATGAACACAAGACACAATGTAGCACACTGTGTTCACCAAGGATTTCCCAAAGTGTATATCCGGTAGTGTTGACAGATGTGGTTATTCTGGCTGTAAGGCATTCCTTGCTGTTGAAATAAATGAACGTTTTGCGATTGAAACCCATGCCATTGTCAACGTCCTGTGATATCAGAAACATGAATGCTATGCTCTGTCCTGAGTTGACGTGGGACTTAGTCTCCAGCAATGCCATGACCGAGTGCAATGTTGTTGCAAATCTAAGTGTAGTCCAATTTAGATATTATTTTTCAGGTATATATGTATGTTGTGAGGTATATTATGGTTGAGAATATAGCTGAGTAATATTTTGCATAAGCCTAAAAGGTTGTAATCGTGAAGACACATACCATAAACCAGGTATGGATTCCTAAACCCAACACACGTTGAGATCATGTTCCTAAAACATATATATGCATGGCAGCCATCTTGATATTCTGTGTGATTATCATCTGATGGTTGTAGTTTATTTATATTTATTTACATATATATTACTGGATTAAACACAAAGCGTCTGTTTTGTGTTGCAAGTAAGCTGAATTAAACAAACATATATATGGATGTCGGCCATCTTTAATTTCAATATGTCTGTTATTTGGGGATACAATAAGTGGAAGAAATGTATTAACTAACCCTAAATATGTTGGTATATACACCAGTACCATGTTTCTATGTTGTGTAGAAACTGATATATTCGGACAGATAATTTCCATGGCAGCCATTTGTTTTTTCAATATGACCGTCATCTGAGGATATAGCATATGGCAGAAATGGATTCCTTGACCCTGAATATGTTGGTTTAGATACACAGAACATGTTTTATGTTGCTTAGAAACTGAGATATCTGGATAATGGATTTCCATGGCGGCCATCTTGAATTTCAATATAGTCGCCATCCTTGGATACTCCACATGACAGAACTGGATTCCTTGACCTTGGAAATGTTGGTTTGGACACCAAGATTATGTTTCTATATTGTTTAGAAGCTGATATACTTGCCTATTGGATTTCCGTGGCGGCCATTTTTTAAATCAAGATGGCGGCAAGGTACCATGTCGATAGCGATGGGTACGTAGGTTTATATGATTCTACATATCATAAACTACATATGTGCCAATTTTCATGCTGTTGTCAAAAAATGCACAATTCGTCTAATTTCTGGCTCTTAATTAGCCGCTGTACTATAGGGGGTATACTTTTTTCGCACGACACCGATAAGCAAATGCAATCATAATATTGACAACATGCCAATAATTCCTTCTTCCTGAGAATCAGGTGTCTGGTCAGTGGATAGCCTATCTGATCCCTGCCGAAAGTTTAAACCGTACCTCCAGGATACCTGCACTTACTGTGAAATAATAGTCCATATCACGTACCACAAGAAACGTGTCGCTGGCGTGGACAGCCGGTGTCACGTCTACTTATAGTTACCGCCAAATTATGTATACTTCTTCGGTCATTATTACGTAGTTTCCGAATCTAACGATCAAAGTCAACAAAAGTACGCCATTTTTAATTACATCTTGATTAACTGGTTTAGCCAATCGCGAAACCGGTTCGATCGCTGTTAACGTAAAATCATGGTGTACAAAATAAACGGTATCTACTCTAACTGTTTCATCGCTAAAATGCATTTACTGAACAAGTTTGGTAAAAATAATTACGATTCGACTTATAAATTCACGTAAATTTACTTATTGCATGTTAAGCGGGGACAGCCTAATAGGCGGACCAGGATAGCCATGTCGTTTTTAGTTCAGCTATTTATTACTTCAAATTGTGCATATGGTATGGAATTATACTTGTTTTGTTAATTGTTTGTATATTGTAAAGAGTGTTGCTTCACGGCTCCTCAGCGTGTTATCCATCCATCCATCCATCCATCCATCCATCCATCCATCCACCCTTCCATCCATTCACCCATCCATCAATCTATGTAACACAGTCGACCCGTCCGCCTTCCTCAGCCAACCCATGCTTAACGGCTAGGTCGATTCTCCTAAACAGATAACAGTCAAATTATATTTTTAAATTGTGTTTCGCTAAAACACTGTTGGACGGTCGAGATGTTAGAATGTATATATAGTTTAAAACTACATAACATGACTGTACGTTAAGAACGAACGTACTTTCTATCGTTAATGTCTGCCATCACCTACCAAACCTCAAATGCCCAATATTTGAGTTCCAGACACCCCAAACCCATCCCAAATGTTTCCAGCCTACCATCATTAATTAATACATTGTAACTGGTCACTGGCCTAGTTTTTAAGACAACCTGTTGCCAGAAATCGTACGCGCTAACCCGTGTAACTGACGTAACCAGCAAAAAACAGCTGGGTTATGCGTCCGGGATTATGTAACGTTAATAACATAACAACTAATACATTTAGCTACATACACCCAGTGACACATTTGTACATGGAATAATTACCTGTACAGTGATATAGACAAACATTAAATTCCGTGGTTCGAACTCCACGGAATTGTTGCAGTGTGTTATTTCCCAGAAGTTGCACGCGCTCACTAGGCTGACGTGGCGAAATGCTTACGTGACCAGCGACAGGTAGACCTGGTGCATATTAAGCGCTGAGGATTTTCAAACGTCAATAACTTAAAAACTATTCTAACTTTCTGCATGCATCCAGCGACATATTTGTAGATGGCATAATTATCTTTACGATCAATAGCAGATCAAATACAATAAAATTCCGCGGCCGGAACTCCACATACAGCCTTTTGAAAGAGAACGAACTGATCTTTAATATAAATAATAAGTATGCGGGAATGTTAACGACGTTTTCCTCATAGACGTCTTGAACCTCGAGCGCCAAACTTTCAGGGATTAATCTACGATCGGAGGGCATGGACGTAGCACCTCTATTTTGTCAATCTATCATATAATAATTTCAAGTCTTCTTGGTGTTTTAGGGTAAATCTCATTTGCTTACAACGTAGTACGTAAATCAGAAAATCAAAATGGGCGCGCGGTGACCCTGGTTAAATTTATGTCATAACGTTCGTACGAGCGGGAAACTGTTTTTTTCTGCGTTTGTATACCTATATTTAGACAGGAGGCGTCACTGGCAATCTACAATCACTGATTATACATGGATATGAGGCCTAGCATCAAAAGGTCTATTTGACTTGAAGCACGGCCGCCACATTGCTTTTCCGATTGTTAAGTATGATGACGTTGCCACCATATCATTTTAACAACGTCAACATGCAACATTCGCGTTTTATCACGTAATCTGCGAACGTGTGCATAACGCGTCCACATTTAAAACTTTTACGTGCTTTGGTGATGCTCCGCAAATTTATTTTGAAGCTGCCACCAGACCTGACACAGATTCACGCATCAATTGTGACGCGTAATCACTACACGTAAATCGTCCTATGACCTCTATGATCGACGGCTTGGGGAAACTTCACGTAATCACCTGCACTTCCTATCCATGCATATAGATCATTGTCTACATTGAGAGTTTTTGTTTACCATTTGGGAGGCTAACACGCGCGTCAGTGTGCTTTGGCTTGGCGTGCCTCCAGAATGACGGACTAACCGTTCCATTGACGTACTTTTTTAACACTGGGAATAGCGCGCGTTGGACCGTCTTGTGTAGAGCAGAGTCGGTTTATAAATACTTAAAAGCATATTCCTTTCACCACAAGTGCTATGCCGACCTGACTTTTGAGTTTATTTCAACAAAACTTATTATTTTTTGTTTCTTATACTAACTTATCTCAACCCAGGCCAGTGCTGCCTCTAGCGCGAGATCACGGTTTTTTGTCAAGCGAGACTGTAATGCTGCTAGTTTTAGCGTGCCACGATCGACTGTAGCGTAAGGATGGGTATTTTGCAAATACACCTATTATTACGGGTATTTTGTGTCACTGACAGAGACCGATTTTGGCGATTTCACACACTATATGTAAATCACGTTATTTTAGGCCCTACAGGGTACATCATTAATTTTATTGTCACAAATTGCAGGTGGCGTTGGCTAGCACTAATTAGATTAATATATAGTTATGTTGCGGAAACGAACGGTCGAATTTCGCGATATGAATGATTGACTGTATATCTAATTACACCATTTGTTTATGGCCACATTTGCCGACACGCGAAGTGTGGCGTGAGCATCATTAAATATGTGGGGAGACGGAGAGGGGACACCGCTGCATGGAGAGCGGGGAAATAAACGTAGTCTTCTTCTTCTTCGTCTTAATCCTTCTTGGCCGCTAGCATCCTCCGGAACGCACGTGTCCAGTGATGGGGCGGTGACGGTTGATTCTGGGAGGGCATTCCACTGTCTCACTGTTTTTGGGGAAAAGGAAAACGGTGGTAGTCGCGGCACTAGAATGTGGCACAATATAAGCCTGAGTATGAGTATGCCGGGTTGGTAGGTGTACGGGGGTCAGGTACTGGCTGCTGTCTACTCCTACCACTAGTACCAACCCGTTCCTCATCTTGTTCTTCCTTTTAAAGGGCTGGGCTCTTGCGAGCGTAATTAGCCCTGAGGTGCATGTACAGTTGCGTTATGGTGTAGGGGCCTGTGCGCCAAATATTAAAAATCATATTAAAACTACGTTAGATTAAAATAGTTTAAAATGCACTTTGGCATGTTCCTCAGGGTGTTGCAGGCGGTGTAAGCCGAATCTTTTAAAGAAGTGTTTAAGTGAGGATGCTGATGTGGTGGAAGCTGGAAGATGGTTCCAGCCTGCTACTGTCCGGGGGAAAAAAGAATGATAAAGAACTGGGTGGTGGACATGTCCCTGTTACAATCTTGTAATATATAGCATCGTTAGCCTTTGATTTTCTCGTCTCTCCTCCAGTGATGTCCATCCAAGCTCTCCTATCATGTCAGATAGACTCGATCTGTTTCTGGGATGGGTGAAGCGTGCCGCTCTCCTCTGCACCATATCTATTTTTTGGGATGTTGCTTTTACGTTTAGTGTAGGGGTCCCATACTGATGAGCATACTCCACCGATGGTCTTACTAATGTGTTGTAGGCAGCGGCCTTCAGCTGTGGGTTGTTTATCTGGAGGTTACGTTTCATAAATCCAAGTGTTCTATTGGCTTTGTTGGTGATGTTGATAATGTGCTGGTTCCATCGTAGGTCGTGGGATAATGTGATTCCTAGGTATGTGGCTGTGCTGACGTGTTCCAACTTGTTGCCGTGGAGTGTATAGTCATACTCTATGATTTGTCTGTTACGTGTGATACTGTGCACCTGACACTTCCCTGGGTGGAATTCCATCTGCCATTTCCTATCCCACTCCCCGAGTTTCTGTAGGTCACCATGGAGTGTTTTCCCATCCCTGGTGGATCTGATGGTGAGGTACATGACACTGTCGTCGGCAAACAGTGTGACTCTTGAAGTTATTTAGTTGGGGATGTCGTTGGTGTAGAAGAGGAAGAGGCACCTTGAAGAACGCCAGAGGTGACGTCGGCCTCGTACGACCTCTCCCTTTCCAGCACGCCTGTTTGTTTTATATTGGCGATGAAACGCTCGATCCACTTGTTCGTCTTGCCCTGGATGCCACAGCAGTGAAGTTTTTGGACTAGCTTGGCATGGCCGACTTTGTTGAAGGCTGTTGTGAAGTCCATTATTAAGATGTCTGACTGGGCTCCCTTCTGCGTTGTATCAGCGACAAACTCGAGTTTCACAGGATCTCATAATGCGGAATCCGTGTTGGAGCTTGTACAGTATATTACATGTGTTGGCGTGTCTCGTGATGCTGGTGGTGATTATATGTTCAAGCAGTTTACAAGAGATACATGTGAGTGAGATGGGTCTGTAGTTGCCGGCTTGGTTTTTCTGCCCTTTCTTGTAGGATGGAATTATCAGCCATTCACCAGGGACCTCTCCTGTTTCATAATACCGCTTGAATATGTCAGTATGAGTACGATGGTGGTTGCGAGCTCCTTGAGTACACGTGGTCCAATCTGGATGGGGTCTGCAGCTTTGTGCACTTTGAGTCGCTCCAGTAATTTCTGCACCCCTGGTTCTATGATGTCAATGTCCTCCATTGGCGGATGAACCGACTGTTCGGGGAGTAGGTCTGGTCTGGTATGGGTTTCTTTGGTGAATACTGACTCAAATTGTTGGGTCATGATGTTGGCCTTTTCCTTGGAACTTGCGTGGGTTTGGCCTAGGTTTTTGAGTGGTGCTACACCTTCACAGTCCTTGTTACGGTGTTTTATGAAGGACCAGAACATCGTCATGCGTGTGTACTGTTCCTCTTCGTTCTCCATTGGTGTGATTATGGATTCAGTGTGGGCCCAGAATGCTCTTCTTGTTTTCTTCTGGATCTCCCTTGTGGTGTCGTTTAGCTTGCTCTTCTGATTTTTGTACTTGAAGGTAGAGTGTTCAAAGTTCTTTTGTGATCTTTTCCTCCTCCCCTTGTAGAGTCTGTCTCGTTTTTTATTAGCTTTTCGATCTATCGGGTGATGTACGGTAGGCTGTCTTTACTTTTAAAGGTCTCCCATGGTATGTGTTTTTCGATGCCTTCCTTGGTGGCTTTTTGAAACATTTTCCACAGTGTGTTTACCGGTGTTGTTGATGCCAGTCTTCTGATCTCAGCTCCTGTCTCTTCCAGCTCACTTGCTAGTGTATCCCAATGGGCTTTTTGTGCATGGGGACTTTTCTTGGCTTCTGGACTCTCCTTATGAGCTTAACATCTAACTCCACCAAGGGCAGTCATGATCGGATACTCCTGGCATGTCATGCCACACGAATGATTTGGATGGGGTGTTGGTGATTGAGAGGTCAAGTATGTTCCTGTCTCTGGTCGGTTGGTTAACCAACTGCACCATACCTCGGTCTTCCAGTATCTCTCCAAAGCGGTGATCAAGATTTGGTTGGTTACAAGGCTTGAGCTTAGACTCTTTCCAGTCCCATCCCGGGAAATTGAAGTCACCGGCAAGTAGTATGTTCTCTTCCTTATTCCCGATCCTTAGTAGCGAAGCTTCAAGTTGGTCTATGCTGGCTTCATCTCCTTTATTGGGTCTATAATATGCTCCTACATGTAATGTTTTGCTGCCTTTTATATTGATTTTGCTTCATAATATTTCACAGTCAGTTTCCAGATCAGATTCCCTATCCTTCTTTGCTGCAATGAACACCCCACCATGATGCGGTCTCGCCTCAGGATTTCATATGCATCGACAGGGACGCACTCACCGTTTCCTATATCTTCATGCAGCCATGACGCTGTACCCACAATTATATATGGCTTCATTCTGTTAACCATGCTGTTAAATGGCTCCTTTTTGGCCTTGATACTTTGGCAGGTTATAGTTATTATAACTAGTGATTGTCTCATTTTGCTGTTATTTGGCCTTGTTGCTTTATTTGGAGAGGATGAATGCATTGGTGGGCCAGGTGATTTGTCTGATCCTAATGTGAAATCGTGGCTAACATCTTCATTAGTCATGTCGCTAAGTTGCTGATATGTATTGGCAGTGTGTACGTTTCATGAACCTGTGTCCGTTTTGAATACATCTTGAATAGAAAACGAAAAGAGTCCGTCAGAGGACAACACTGATGTTGACGCAGTACAGGCCAGATCGAAAAGTGGTAACCGTGGCAAACCAAAAAGCTGTCTTTCGGCAAGCAAGGCCGAAATGGTACAGATCAACGTCCCATCGCGCTCAGAAGGCATGCAGACGATGTGGCAAGGAACCGCACTCAAAACAGCACTGTCCAGCGAGAGATGTGAAGTGTCACGAATGCGCAAAAACGGGACAGTTTGTATCAGTTTGTCTCCAGCAAACAAATAGGAACAGTGCGCAACTACAGCAGTGGTGATGATTACGCATTTATTGGCACGGTGAAAGATAAAACAAGCGACGAGCGATGGCTGACAACACTACAATTATGGAAATCAAACATTCAGTTTCGCATTGACACTGGGGCAGACGGAACTGTTATCCCAGAAGTTAACAACGAACTACAAGATGTCAGTCCTCTCAAAGTACCAGACAAGAAACTCTTTGGTGTTGGCAACCAAAGCCTGTTAACAGTGGTAGGCATGTTTACAGCCGTCCTTCGAAGAAAAACCATGGCAGTAAATTCCTCCATTCATCGCTTGTCTCTTCGCATTATTTCAGCAATCCCACTCATGCACATTCACATTTTAGCAAACTCGTAAGTGTTCTTGTTGTTTTACAGCCATCGCCTAATGTTTGTATTTCGTATTCATACGCTGGTGTGACGCGCGGACTATAATTAAGTACATGTCCCTTATTTTTCCAAGACACACGTGTATATCTCCCGCCGCTCCGTCTACTGGTGTCCACGCTTTCGCACCAGAATTAGTTCAGTCTACTACGAACTACCGCCCCCACACGCTTCTCTATCCAGGTATAAAAAAGCTCTGGCGTTATTTCAATTTCTTCCCTGAAAACATCAAGTTCTTTGTTTAGCTGTCCGGGATACTGCATCTCCGCATGCTCCACACAATCAGTGCTAAGCATCTCCTTCCGTCCTATCACATTTCTATGATCCTAATCGTACGTCCGTGTGTTGTCTCAAATATTGCTGAAACCTACCAACATCCGTGTGCCTTGCCACGCAACCAAGCGACGATTCTGCAGCGGGTCTGTCAGCCTATCGTGCCCACAGAGAGGGTGTGTCGCTTCATCACTGTACCAAGAGCAAATACGAAGAACTCCCCGTCAAGCAACAACAAGCAACAATGGACATATTGTCATTGTATCACGCACAAAAATGATTCTTTGGGAACACGGTGAAAATGTGGAGATAGAGTCCGCAATCTCTCGGTTTCTCGGTCTTTGTCTCTGGTTATGTCCCTCTATATATCCCTGTCTCCCTGTCTATCTTCTCTTTCCAAAATTGGCCCAACATTGGTAGGCTAATATCTAGATACTCATCGGCCCAACGTTGCCTCACTCAAAACATGTTAACGTTGGCCCAACCACGATACGAATGACGATCACGTATAGTCGTTGGCCCAACATTGGCCCAACATCGTAAGTGCAACCAAAACATGTTTTCTTCAGGAATTGGTGACTTTTAATTACGTTGGCCCAACGTTGGCCTAATATAGTAAAATCTTGAACTCTGCCCACCATTTGCCAACGTTGGCCCAACATCACCATGTTATCTGGGTCTTTCTCTCTCAAATTGATGCAAGCTTAGAACATTTTTTGACATAGATACTTATCATTCATCATTATTTATTATTACAATCAACATTGTTATTTTAATTGCATAATGTTAAATAGTGTGTTACTACGTTTTTATGAACGTACAACTGAGTTTAAAACAATGATCGGTTGGAATTGTTGCCAAGATTTACAAATATGTCTGAATGTAGGAAAATAACAATCTAAAAACAAAGATTTCTCACTTATATTGATAAGACAATTTAGCCACAATAATGTGTTTCTTACCTTTTTCATAATACATTTATACTATTACTAAATAATAAAAACATGGTGGGGTTTAAATTATATGCATGTGTAGCCATGAAGACAAAC
The DNA here is from genome assembly GCA_963995525.1 of Escarpia spicata. NCBI lineage: Eukaryota > Metazoa > Annelida > Polychaeta > Sabellida > Siboglinidae > Escarpia > Escarpia spicata. The sequence continues at coordinate 8,181,012 of OZ023207.1, read as the reverse complement.
AACACGGTTAAATGATGATTATCATTTATTGTGTTGATAATCCCAACTGGGAACTGCAGTATAACACAGTGCCTGACCACTGCTCGGTGCAATCACACCATGCACTGTATCTTCATTTGTGTTTTTTCTTTCTGTAAAAAAACGAAGCCTCGTGGGGAAACACTGGAGCGCCACGTTTGTCCAGCTTCTCTCTTAAACTCTGTGATGGCATCTCTTACATAACCGGGGTATGGCCCTCACTTGGTGGCCGCTGGGGAAACTGACACCCCTGGGGAATCTGACTTATAGGCTTTTCCAGGCCACATATGTTACACTGGTGAAATGGGGTCTACAGACTTAACACGTTAAAAGTAACGAGAACAAAAAGAGTACTTAGAGTTTTGTAATAATAGAAGTAAATAATGAACTAATTGGTCAGTAACCCTGCCGGTTACACATGTAATAATATATTACGGTTGCATGTGTAGAAAAGGATAATATATAATAATCCACGTGTTCAATAAAATACTTAAATATGTAGTAATATTTCACTGTCAATTTTAAAATACGATATAATTATATATCAGCTATTAAAACGTGACCACAACCTGTATACTATAAATTGTGCACATCTTTTTTTTTAACAGAAGATAAGTTTTGTAATTGAATAGGGCCTCTGTGTCACGTACGATGCATGGCGAGATTCCGCGCGAGTAGAGCCGACTGGCGACATGCACAATTATTGCTAAATGATTTTAGCCTTGCGAAAGCCAGGAAACAGTTGATGATGTTAGTTTATCGATAGCTTTGTTAATTGTACGTGTTAATGTGTTAATTGTCACTTCAGTTTTATATGAATTATGTATCAATGCAATTTAAAATGCAGAAAATTAAACAACCAGCTAGGCAGCAGTCGACGGGGGTCATGTACTGAAATTTATTTTTGATCCAGAATTGTTTTCGTCTAACTGAAATAGGTGATAATATTTAGTTAATGTACGTAACAATTAATAACCAGTACATATTTAATTATGAAATATAACATGGATTACACGACATGATTAACAATTATGTAAGAAATTGGAGTTAAAACGAATCGATATTTCTGAGGGTCCATGTTTGTAACGCATCGTGAAGTTTATAGTGGAACAAAACGTGAGAAAGAGAATAATGACTTTAACAGTTTTATTTAATGTGCAATGTACAAAGCTCTTTAGTCTAATTTAAATTGATCGCACAGCGCGTCATGCAATAATGCAAAATGCCATAATATTTACGAATTGAGAATTATTATTTGTTTGTTTTAATTTCACAATTTCAACACATAATTGAAAGATAAAAGATTTAAATAAAATCAAGCCGTCTATAAACAGAAATTAAAATAAAACTTACCTGCGCAGTAGTAGATATATCTAATTATAATACAAATAAGGCCTGTATTTGGCTGTAAGTCTCGCGCCTTGCTTTTAATTTGGAGTCGTCTGGCGACATCGACTCCATTTACGCCAATTTAAATAATGGGGATATGTTTTGTTTTTGGTTGTAATCATCGGATATTTTTTCCAAATCGTGTTCTTGTTTTTTCCCGAAGGATCTTCTTCTTCATATTTAAACTGAACAACGTCAGTTGACGGCTGTTGTCAGTGTAGCCATAGGAGGGTGCGAATGTTGTGTGTGTGTGTGTGTGTGTGTGTGTGTGTGTGTGTGTGTGTGTGTGTGTGTGTGTGTGTGTGTGTGTGTGTGTGTGTGTGTGTGTGTGTGTGTGTGTGTGTGTGTGTGTGTGTGTGTGTGTGTGTGTGTGTGTGTGTGTGTGTGTGTGTGTGTGTGTGTGTGTGTGTGTGTGTGTGTGTGTGTGTGTGTGTGTGTGTGTGTGTGTGTGTGTGTGTGTGTGTGTGTGTGTGTGCAGTGCATGCATGTTTACGAGGCTTCTTCGTCTTACACAAGTTGAAGCAGTGGAACAAATTCCCGTTAAGAATGTTCGTGGTACCTTGTCATGTATAAATTATCAACACCTAAAATTCTATATATCTGAAAAAGAATTATTTAATAGTAAACGCGATTAGCTGTTAATCGATGCATTTACTTTGTTCCGTTTCCTGCAAATGAATTATTATTTTAGTACGTTTACTTCCGGCCGGTCATGCGCAGACTTTACATTCCACCGAATAATTACGGAAGGCAAGCAGACGTGATTAAAATTGTGTTTTCTTAATGTAGGTATTGTGTTTTTTGTTGGGGATATTTGGAAATACACAGGTACTTTACAAGTTAACCATTCGCTCTTCATTTTTGTTCAACACAGTTTCTGTTCTGTGGAAACTGCTGACGTTTGAATGCACTTGCGATAAATGTTTCAATTCAGTTTACATTGGCAACGCCAACGAAGGGCCCAACCGGGCCAACGGCAACGAAGATGCGTATGCTATTTCACTTGCTTACACTCGTTAACCGACACTACCAATTCCCGGTTCCTTAATGGCATTTAAGACAAAACATGATGGTGTGAGCAAAATTCGTGGTCATTTGTGAAGAATCCGGGCGACGCACCTCGATTTTGCCGTTGTAAAGTTCAGTATTACTATTAGACTATATCATGTTTGTCTAGTAAATCAAAATATAAATTTGAGGGTGTCCGATGTTTTGGCCCTTGACGTGTTCGGTCGAACGATCCGTCCTGCAAACCAGTGAACCATGAACCGTTCGCGTTGGCCGAACCGTCCATCCTACTTCTGTTGTAAAATCTAACTTGCGATGGGACGCATTGTAATTGCCTGTTAATGTTATTGTAATCTATTGGAAGATGGAATCGACATGTGTATTTTAACTGGTAAATGTTTCAAGAATTGGGCCGAATCATCCATCGGCATGGTCCGTGGTAGATCGAACCTGTCGTGGACCGAAACACCCGGAACCTTAAATTTGATACCGCCACCAGTACCTCAATCAGTGCGTTTATTAAAATTCGGTTATTGCACATCATCTCGGACCCAGGCATATATAGTAGTTAATAGTTATCACAGCAGTTCTAAAAAGATTGCAAATAGATTGTAGCTGGTGTTGTTCACTTGTCGCCTCTCCCCTAACTTAATTGCTTCGCTGATTTCTCTTCAAAAGATGTTGCATGCTTTCTCTGGCTAGCACTGTGGCATGTTTTGACAGTGATGTTGTTGCCTTCATTGACTATGTTTTCTTACAGCTGTGAATGGGCTGTTGTGTTGTTTGAGCTGGACCTCCAGTAATTTGCACGTTTCACCAACATTGTTTTAATGTCAGTCAACATGCCATTACATTATTCTATCTTGTGAAGAAAAATATGAAATAGCTTCACAGAACTATAAATATAGTTAGATGGAGTCCCACAAGAGGGCAGCATGGACAGTTGTTCCACCAGAGGGCAGTGCTATTTGTATGTAGTCACATGACGTTTGCTGCCCTAATAGGGAAAGTTACAAATGATGAAGGAGGATATAACTAGGAGCATTTGCCGGTAGGTCTAGTGGTGTGAATAAACCCTTGGTTCTGGTAGCGGCCGGTGGTGGTATGTGCAGCTTCATTTGTCTTTGACTACTATTATATTTTGTATAATGTGCTAGCTTTACTTTTACCTGCTGCATTGAATAATATTGCGACCGAGAAAAGTGACTGCGTTATACATATTTTTATTATTTTAAAACGATTGTGATAGCATACAGTTTAACTTAATCCCCAAAGAATTATGTTGGCCGTTACCTATTTAAATATCAAATAGGGAGCGGTACGACAGTAAAATCAACTACATGTATGTATCTGAAGAACGTTCATCTTTATAACTTGTCTTGTATTTCAGACTAGTGGAGGTGGTGATAGAGCGACTGTAGACTCACTCACCTACAGACATGAAGTTAAAGACACGGCTACAGAAAGAAACAAAACATATCCTTTCCAGTTATATCCCATTTTGCTATTACAATATTCTCTCCTCTCGTTCTACGATAATTTTTTACATTTAGAATCAATATTTGCAGTGACACGCTAACTTTGCTACCCAGGTTTTATTATTATTACTACCAGGTACTAAAAATACCCTTTCTCCCCAAGCTACACTAAGTGGTCATCTTCATGATTACGTCTGAAACAAAGCAACCAAGTTCATAGTGCGAGGTTATGTGTCAAAGTGTGCGACCTTCTAACGGATGCAGAAGACATGTTCAAAAAGAATTTGTACTGAATGTATAGCAATGATTATCAATGTAGCTTTGAACAGTTTTCCGCAATATTTGTTGAAACAAACAAACAGCTTCGTTCGGCAGACCATGATCTACTAAACAGTTTCGGTCAGCAGACTCTAATCTACTAAACAGCTTCAGTCAGCAGACGCTAATCTACTAAACAGCTTCGGTCGGCAGACTCTAATCTACTAAACAGCTTCGGTCGGCAGACTCTAACGTACTAAACAGCTTCGGTCGGCAGACTCTAATCTACTAAACAGTTTCAGTTGGCATACTCTGATCTACTAAACAGCTTTGGTCGGCAGACTCTAATCTACTAAACAGCTTCGGTCAGCAGACTCAAATCTACTAAACAGTTTCGGTTGGCATACTCTGATCTACTAAACAGCTTCGGTCGGCAGACTCTAATCTACTAAACAGCTTCGGTCGGCAGACTCTAATCTACTAAACAGCTTCGGTCAGCAGACTCTAATCTACTAAACAGCTTCAGTCAGCAGACGCTAATCTACTAAACAGCTTCGGTCGGCAGACTCTAATCTACTAAACAGCTTCGGTCGGCAGACTCTAATCTACTAAACAGCTTCGGTCAGCAGACTCAAATCTACTAAACAGTTTCGGTTGGCATACTCTGATCTACTAAACAGCTTCGGTCGGCAAACTCTAATCTACTAAACAGCTTCGGTCAGCAGACTCTAATCTACTAAACAGCTTCGGTCGGCAGACTCTAATCTACTAAACAGCTTCGGTCAGCAGACTCTAATCTACTAAACAGCTTCGGTCGGCAGACTCAAATCTACTAAACAGTTTCGGTTGGCATACTCTGATCTACTAAACAGCTTTGGTCGGCAGACTCTAATCTACTAAACAGCTTCGGTCAGCAGACTCAAATCTACTAAACAGTTTCGGTTGGCATACTCTGATCTACTAAACAGCTTCAGTCGGCAGACTCTAATCTACTAAACAGCTTCGGTCGGCAGACTCTAATCTACTAAACAGCTTCGGTCAGCAGACTCTGATCTAAATACTACTACTATTCCCATAGTTAAGACGAATGCTGGAACTTGAGCCTTTTCGGTTCCTGCACCAACTTTGTTAAACTTACTCCATATTGGTCTTAAGTCTGTAAGAAATATAGTTTCATTTCGCCATCATCTAAAAACCTATCTTTTTAATACTACATATCCTCCTTAGCTTCTTAGCAATTCCATCCATCTGAATTTGAAACTTTTGCTCTGTACTTGACAGTGAGAATGCTTAATACTGTAGATTTCTTGCGCCACTGAGCTTGGATTGTCTGAGGATATTGGTGCCTGTAAAGTAATTCCATTATTATCAACTTATATAAAATGTAACCAACTAATCAGTGGATGGTTTACATAATTTTGAACAATAGAAAATCTCAAATGTTTGGAGAAAACATTTAACTGGCAAGAATCATAAGCTGACCAATGGGAACGAGTACCTTAACAAGTTTACATACAAACACATGCATTCAAACAGACACACATGCACATACAGGCACATTCACACACACACACACATACACCACCATATCCACACGCAAACCACACACATGCACCCCCCCACATACACACACAAATGTGCACACATACATACAAACATACACATGCACGCACAGAAACAGGCACACACACTAATAACCCTCCCACGCCTTATTATATTGTTAGCCACCACTAATGATGTAACGATTCCTTGACCACTATGCACATAGTGAACTGGTCAGTTGTGTAGGGTGGACGAGCCCGGATGAGGTGTACACAAGCAGTGATGACCATCAGATCCTGCGGTGGAACCTGCTCAATGACGATGACAGCTCGGTGCTCTCAAAGCTTTCAGACGACACATACCCCACCGACATGCACTGGTACCCCCGACTGGGGAGTAGTGGGGTGGGGGGCGTCACCAAGAAACACTCCTCCTCAGATATGTTTGTCCTCGGCACCACAGACGGTCAGTTTGTGTTTTTTATTACTACAGTCAGACCTTGCATTATGGTCTCCTCGGTACTACAGCGCCACCCTACAACTGAGGTCACCCAAGTCCCGTAGTCACAAAGTATTCCTGTCACAGTCGCGCCTTTATTCAGGATAACATGTTTACCCATCTACAATTGTCTGGGTAAATACATGTGTCTGCAATCTCGTCCAAACATGCATATACATATATATTTATACATATATATATATGTATCCATGTGACACACATTTTAAAAGCACTATGGGCATATGAATAACAGTCACAGTCAATAGTGAATACAGGTTTTTTCCTCAAATTTCTGCATGTCCAAATTAAAATTTCCATCCAACCAAGAATGAATTTAAACCATCGATATGATAGGAGGACGGGTGTCTAGCTATGACAGGAGGACGGGTCTCTAGCTATGACAGGAGGACGGGTGTCTAGCTATGACAGGAGGACGGGTCTCTAGCTATGACAGGAGGACGGGTGTCTAGCTATGACAGGAGGACGGGTGTCTAGCTATGACAGGAGGACGGGTCTCTAGCTATGACAGGAGGACGGGTGTCTAGCTATGACAGGAGGACGGGTCTCTAGCTATGACAGGAGGACGGGTGTCTAGCTATGACAGGAGGACGGGTCTCTAGCTATGGCAGGAGGACGGGTGTCTAGCTATGGCAGGAGGACGGGTGTCTAGCTATGACAGAAGGAAGGGTGTCTAGCTATGACAGGAGGACGGGTGTCTAGCTATGGCAGGAGGACGGGTGTCTAGCTATGGCAGGAGGACGGGTGTCTAGCTATGACAGAAGGAAGGGTGTCTAGCTATGACAGGAGGACGGGTGTCTAGCTATGACAGGAGGACGGGTGTCTAGCTATGACAGGAGGACGGGTGTCTAGCTATGACAGGAGGACGGGTGTCTAGCTATGGCAGGAGGACGGGTGTCTAGCTATGGCAGGAGACAGGGTGTCTAGCTATGACAGGAGGACGGGTCTCTAGCTATGACAGGAGGACGGGTCTCTAGCTATGGTAACACTAACGTACAGGAGATTGGTTCCACAGTGTAATACAGTCACTTTGCAACTCCAGTCTTTTTGCCCAGTCTGATTGGTGACATTAATAATGAGGTTCCATTATTTCTAACATTTATGTAGCACCATATACCGGTATATCTGGGATCTTAACCCATCCATGGAGCAAGAAACTACTCGTTTAAATTGGCACCATCTGGAGAATTAATCACCACTCAAGTCTGCCCAAAAAGATAGCATCGCAGACATGTTGAGTAAATAACAGTATGCTTGTTTTTTCTTAAATATATCGCCATTTGGTAGATGAGACACCAATACTCCCAAGAAGCAAATGAACATAGATAAAGGTGTTTGGACATCGGCACCTCAGAGGAAATGCACTTACAGTGGTCCAAGTTAGCATGTATACATAGATTATATGTAACGCTGAATTAAGTATTACTAATGCTGTGACATCTTTTTCGTTTTTTCTTGCAGGTAAATTCCTGTTGATATCTCGCACTGGTCGCGTTGAGAAGAGTGTTGAGGCACACCGTGGCGCTGTGTTGACCACCAGGTGGAGCTACACAGGCACCGATCTTCTGACGGGTTAGTTAGTGTCTTGTTTCTCCCACAGCTATCTGCCAGTAGATGTCACCACATGTGTTGCCTGGTGACAGATTAGTTCTAAAAGTGTCTACCAGATTAGTGTAAGGATTCTAAAATAGCAATCCAATGCACAGGTGCGGAATGTGGTGAATATTTGGAGTGCTGAAGCTGTCCAAAAACCTTCATTTGCACTCAACCTGAAGCTCGCCAAAATACCACCTTCAGGCTCTTGAAAAATCTTGCTTTCCGTCCCCTTGAAGCTCGCCAAAAACACCTTATGCAGCGATAGAAATAAGCCAGAATATCTACTTGTCCGCTGGACAAGTAAGTTTTAAAATCTACTTGTCCGCCAACATTTTTACTTGTCCGAGTGGTTGTCAAGGGGAATCGAAGCTTCGGAAAAAACGTAAAAAGTCTCTTATTTTTATGACAACAACACAATGTTCCTGCTGTTTCGTTCCATGTACATCTGAGTGACTTGTGATTAACGACACAATTTGATTTAATCTGCAAATTTTGAAATTGCTAAATTATATTTGCAACTATTTTCCAGTCCATTATTGTTCATCACGAATATTAAAATTAGACACGTTACATGATGTATCCAATATTTTAGTGATGCTGATATGAACGCTTTTATTAATAACAAATAATTATTACGATAATAGGAATTAGACAATTGTTTTCCTTGTTATTTTCGTTTTATAATGTTGCAAAAACTGTTTATGTTTAATATGGTGTATATATATATATATATATATAAATAACATACAGTAAACCTCGCCTAAGTCAGAAAATCCGATTTAGCCGAAGATGACATATCCCAGCGCCAAAGGCAACCCTCTAAAAGCCCTTAGGTAACTGTGAATAACGCTTGAAGGTGACTGGATGCTGCGGTAATTCTACATATGTTGATGTCCACAAGCAACATACAACATTATGCAGTATTAGAACAGTTTTGTGCTTTATTTTGGCACGAAGGTTGTAGCGTAATAATTATTACTGATTGTAATTTTGCTCTGGGTAAATCTTTGTGGCGACTATCTCATGATAATGGCCTCTACTTGTCGGTCAACTTTTCGGTTTCACGAGCGTCAAACTGGAGTGTCTTAATTAGCGTCCAGAATGCAGCATGTGTGCCACTGAGTTTTGTTATCTTATCTTCAAACACCGAGACGTCGTCGCCCTCTTCATCGCTCAGTAAACCAACCGTCTGCATCGTGGTGTTGTATGGTTTCAACGATCTGCTCGTTATTTGGAGTAGTCATCGTTTCTGCTCTCTCGTCCACACCAACACAGTCGTCCATCGTGCAAACAGCATCTCTACATCTCGTGGAGCTTATTCTGTACGTGTCTGAATGAAGGAGCTGCTTCGTTTTCATCTTCGTCTTGACGCTCAACAATTTAGACGAATCCCGTTTTTGTAGGAGTTTAGAAGTGTATCCGGTTTCAGTTTTTCCACACTGGTTTCAGAGCAATGACAGCGCCCAACATAGTTCAATTTCTTGAGAAAATGTTGCGATTCCTTCTGAAGCCTCTAGTCTAGGATGTACCGGTAATGGAACGTCATGGTCTTGGTTATACCAGCATCCATTGGTTTGGTGATGTTAGTTGTATTAGATGAGTGAAGACGTGACTCCTACGTACGTTGATGTGGCTCTCTGGATTATTGTTTTAGAATAGCCGTTTCACTTTTTAGTTCATCTGGTACAGATACTCCAAACAACCAAGTGATTTTGTTGAAAACTGCGATCCGACTTAGGCAAGGAAAAACACATTATCTCGGATCAAATGGACCGACTCAGTTATTCCAAGTTAGGCGAAGATCCGACTTACATAATCCGACTTGACGAAGATTTATATGGGAAATACATTACAAATCAACCGTTCCTTTGAATCCTGTCCGAGTTGAGCAAAGATCTGACTTAGGCGAATCCGACTTAGACAAGGTTTACTGTATAACACTGCTGTAGCATTATTGCATCAGTTTGTCATTGAAGACACCACTCAGCCAGGAACACGACCAATGCAAAGCCAGGAGATGTCAATAAATCATATTAAACTATATATACCTAATATGAGAATATTTGTTCAACCTCTATGAACTTCAATATTAACATAGTTCTGTATTTTACAAACGAAGATAATATTCAATTGATCATCAGCAAAGAAACGCATAATTTTCCTAAATGTTATATTACCATTTCAATGATGATAAAACAGTTTTAACGGTGCCCGAATTACAATTACCAGGCGGAATATAATTTATAGATTTAGTTAACGTTGCTGCCGCGCGCAGACCGCCGTAGTTGGCGGAAGCCGACATGTCAACAGTGGTTGGCGCACCGTCCCCGGCCGCGCGTCTGGCATAATTCGGTTTCAAAAACTCGCAATTTATGGTTAATATAAATGTTACATAACATAGATACAACAACATTTATGAAATGTCATTAATATTCCGTTTATCAACCAGCACTATAGATTTACCGGAGAGCCAGTTACAAGTTTTGAAAATTGTCACCGATCTGGATCGGCTAGCCTAACGTCGATAGTTCGATGACTTGGTCTTGGAAGACTGCCGAGTCCGCGTGGGTTAGGCGTAATAATGGGTAAAACTTTGTATATACTTATTCAAATAACAGGTAGTGATACACAGTCTATATCCAAAGTTCATCAAATACGATCCGTGCATCCGGAAGCAAGTTGTACGTCGGCCAAACTGAACGATTTACGATTGTGTGAAATACAGCCTCGATCAACGATGGCTGATGCGGAGTCTGTCCTATGCGTATGACAGAGCTAGGTCGGTGCGCTCAGCGCATGACCTTGTTAACGCAGGTACTAAACTCGGTCGAACACTGACGTACAACACACTGGCGGCGGAACGACAAGACGCCGACACACCAACAAAATCGCAACGAGCGCGATTGCTAGCGAACTTCACTTACGTTTGAATTTCCTCAAATAAAAATGTTGCAATGTTGTACGCGTCGCTATTTACTGTAAATGTTCACTTGTCCACCGGAAAACCATGTAGAGTCATTTTATTTGTCCGGGCCAAAAATCACTTGTCCCGGACAAACGGACAAGTGCTATTTCGAACGCTGTTATGGGTCTCCAAAAGCCTTGATTTGCACCCTCCTTTGAGGTTGACCAAAAACCTCAAATTGCACCCAAAGATCCACCCACTTTCACTAAATATTAGGGGCAAATCTTATCTCCAGCCTCCACCTACAGTATTGGGGGCTGGGCCCCCCAAACCCCAGGTTCTGAGGCCTATGCAATAGTACAGTACTAGGCACTTATTGAAAGGGATTTATGGGCAGTTATCTTCAGAATGTTGTACTGCACTAACTATGGAGCAGTGAGTACATGAAACACAGTATCATTCAATAAGGTATTTCATATATATATATATGTTTGTAACTAATATGATAAAACTGGTAATTTGCTAACGATGCTCAGCCACGTTTTGTCAAGGTATGGTTTCGAGGAGGCTTTCTTAGTGGAAAGATGCAAGAAAATAATTTTCTAGACCATAACAAGTGTTTGATCATTTTTCTGTAACATTTACTGTGAATCGGTGCGTACATACATTTTTGTACAGTTAAATGAAGACTGTATGTTTACTACAAAAGTCACTGATTTGTCGCACTTAAGTTGTCACCTGATGATCAAACTGTTATCACAATGGCGTGATTTATAAAATCGATCATTGATCAGGTTGGTCAAACCGGTGATTGATTATGAAAATCACACTGATTTATAAAACTATTGTTCATGTTGTCAATGTTGTTGTCGATGTTGTTGTCAGCGGGAGAAGATGGTCAAGTGAAGGTGTGGTCATGTAGTGGGATGTTGCGGTCAACCCTAGCACAGAATGGTGAGTGCAATTTATGTGTTTACCTGTTTTGTGCACACGCGCGTATGTGTGTGTGTCTGGCTGTCTATTTATTGCATTAAAAAATTTTCTACAACAAAATTTAAAATGATAATTTTTGGCATGTAAGTTAATTCCGGATTCAGTTAAATTCAAATTTTATAAGGCTGTTCATTTACCAGTCTGAATCCTTCATTCCTTGGTTCAACGAAGCTTTTGACACTTTGACTGTGCCTTCATTGGTGTTGTTATGTTCCACACTCTGTTGTCATGTGACATTGGTGATTGTCACTTGACACCAGTTCTGTGACACCGTGGGAAGACTGTAGCCGGTGTGACATGACTTTCTGATTTCACAGCCACTCCTGTCTACTCGATTGCGTGGGCACCTGAGTCGGACCAGGTCCTTTACACAAGTGGACGTCAGCTGGTCATCAAGCCCATGCAGCCCAACGCTAAGGCCAACATGGTCAGTGACCACAGTCAGCTATTTTCTTTTGACCATTAGTGTCCAATTTTAATGCGCCATATACCCTGGTTTATTTCATAAAGCAAAGGAAAAGCTAAAATACATTCTCAGTGGTGAAAGTATCGATTTTCAGTTTTTGCATTTTTAGAAACAATGAACAATTTACTGCCAGTTTGACTACTGGTACTGGAATTTGGAATCTTGTAAGTGGTTTTTATCTGTGACTTGTACAGTTATGTCACTTTTTTCAAAATTTGAATTCTTCAGGTGGGTTTATTCAGCCACCCACAACTTTGCAGCACATTAACTTACACAATTGACCATAGTATCATTGCAAAGCTGAAATGTTACTTATCAACATAATGCTGATAACACCATATCACTAAAATGCACCTTAAGTAGTCTCGGCCATCGTGACCAGTTACATATTTCTGTATGCCATGTTTCAGTGGAAGGCTCATGAAGGAGTCATCTTGAAGGTGGCGTGGAACCCAGTCAACAATCTGATTCTGTCGGCTGGGGAAGACTGCAAGTACAAGGTACTAGAGGCACCGTCAGTTCCATTTCCAAACTTAGAATTGATTTTTGAAAGTTCGTTGGAAGAGAAATTGAATTTTTTGCAGCAGACATGAGCCAATAAACTTGATTGATTCGAGTGATGTTGCATGAACAATAGTGAATGTTACATATGATTAAATATGATTGTGCACCCCCACAAGTACAAATAAAACTAATAAATTTGGAATTTAATTTATCCTAGGATCTTTGAAAATTTGGAATTGATGATTTGGAATTGATTTTTACAAGGTGGAGCTGGATTTGTTTTTTATTGATTGGAACTGACAAGCAGTTTGGCTCTGTCACAATCAGAATTATGCGCATAAGCTACGTCAAACTTTGTCTTGCCAACAATGTTGATAACAGTGATGCATTACGTTGGTATTGTGAAATGATGTCTGGTAGACCAGACATACTCACACACACTTAGCCTGATGTCTTTGTTATAAAGTGAGCGCAGTAGCTAGAGCATCAAACTCCCAATTAAGAGAACCCAGTTTAATTCCTGTGCTGCCATTTCAAACCTTAGGCAAGTTCACTCACTCTACGTTTTTCCTGTTCACTCAGCTGTACGAATGAGTACCTGGCTATAGACAGTGATGGATAGTTGTGTACGAATGCTCTTTACACATTAATAGAAGCATGGCTGGATGCTTCCCAGAGAAGTCAAGATGGTTTTTGATTGAACAGGTCTGCCAGGGAGTAAAGTGTAAGACGCTTTGAGCAGTCCTATAGTACTTTGTGTTGCGATGCCAGTACAAGATGGCAACTTTTGCATACCATCGTTTTGACGGGTCACTCCCACCTTCCCTTTTGATCTCGCTTTGCACATACCAAAACTCATGCACCCTCCTGCCTTCCAGTGAGAAGCTGTTGAAAATCCCTAAACGCAATCTTAAATCTGTTGGTGAATGCTCTTTCAGCTTCATCGCACCCACTGTTTGGAATTCACTACCGGTCAATCTTCGAAATCTCCCTACTCTGTCTAAGTTTATATCTACTTTGGAGACATGTCTGTTCTGACAGGTGTTGCCACCAGCTTAAGTGGTCCGTGCTTTCTGTATGTACTTGTATAGTCTATGTTACGTATGTCAGTATGAATGATATGTACTAGCGCACCAAATGTTTTGCCTCTAGAAGATCTGCGCTGTATAACAGCTATTCGTTATCATTACTGTGCGTTCCAGATTTGGGACTGCTACAGTCGGCTCATGTACAGCAGTCCCTTCCATGACTACCCCATCACCTCCCTGGCCTGGAGCCCTGACGGAGACATCTTCGCTGTTGGGTCATTCAACACCCTGCAGCTGTGCGACAAGAGTGGTGTAAGTGCTGTTTGTAATGTCTGTTGGATCATTCAACACCCTGCCGCTGTGTGACAAGAGTAGTTTAAGTACTGTTTGTAATGTCTGTTGGGTCATTCAACACCCTGCGGCTGTGCGACAAGAGTGGTGTAAGTGCTGTTTGTAATGTCTGTTGGATCATTCAACACCCTGCAGCTGTGCGACAAGTCTGGTGTAAGTACTGTTTGTAATGTCTGTTGGATCATTCAACACCTAGCAACTGTGCGACAAGAGTGGTGTAAGTGCTGTTTGTAATGTCTGTTGGATCATTCAACACCCTGCAGCTGTGCGACAAGAGTGGTGTAAGTACTGTTTGTAATGTCTGTTGGATCATTCAACACCCTGCGGTTGTGTGACAAGAGTGGTGTAAGTGCTGTTTGTAATGTCTGTTGGATCAATCAACACCCTGCAGCTGTGCGACAAGAGTGGTGTAAGTGCTGTTTGTAATGTCTGTTGGATCATTCAACATCCTGCAGCTGTGCGACAAGTGTGGTGTAAGTACTGTTCGTAATGTCTGTTGGGTCATTCAGCAACCTGCAGCTGTGCGACAAGAGTGGTGTAAGTGCTGTTTGTAATGTCTGTTGGATCATTCAACACCCTGCCGCTGTGTGACAAGAGTGGTGTAAGTGCTGTTTGTAATGTCTGTTGGATCATTCAACACCCTGCCGCTGTGTGACAAGAGTGGTGTAAGTGCTGTTTGTAATGTCTGTTGGATCAATCAACACCCTGCCGCTGTGTGACAAGAGTGGTGTAAGTACTGTTTGTAATGTCTGTTGGATCATTCAACACCCTGCCGCTGTGTGACAAGAGTGGTGTAAGTACTGTTTGTAATGTCTGTTGGATCATTCAACACCCTGCAGCTGTGTGACAAGAGTGGTGTAAGTGCTGTTTGTAATATCTGTTGGATCATTCAACACCCTGCCGCTGTGTGACAAGAGTGGTGTAAGTGCTGTTTGTAATATCTGTTGGATCATTCAACACCCTGCCGCTGTGTGACAAGAGTGGTGTAAGTACTGTTTGTAATGTCTGTTGGATCATTCAACACCCTGCAGCTGTGTGACAAGAGTGGTGTAAGTGCTGTTTGTAATATCTGTTGGATCATTCAACACCCTGCAGCTGTGTGACAAGAGTGGTGTAAGTACTGTTTGTAATATCTGTTGGATCATTCAACACCCTGCCGCTGTGTGACAAGAGTGGTGTAAGTGCTGTTTGTAATGTCTGTTTGTGCTCTATCATTTGATCCTTAAACAGGACTGCAACTTCACTTCATAATAACATTTTGATTTCTTTCATCACCCTTAATTTATTTTAAAGCAAATTAATAATAATAAGGTATCTTCTTTTGCACCTAAATCCTCAGAAACCAAGCTCAGATGCGCATCAAAACAAAATGGTTGGGCAGTTTCACAATCGATAATGGAAGATGGATGGAACTTATTTTTCAGACTTGTTTATATTTATTTTAAATAGTAAATGAAGCAAATAATGAATTTACCTTGATGTATTTTAACATATAGAACTAATCTGTTTTAATCTATTCATGTTTGTTATAATAATTTATGCATTATTGTATTTTGAATGTGTTTATTTGTATTTTTATATGTTAATTTCATGTAGAGCGCGGTGGACATTAATGGATATGATGCTATCTAAAATTAAGATTACCCAAGGGTACTACTATTTGGACACGTAAAAAGTAGTTTTATTCTGAGCTGTCTGAAAACATATAATACAGAAAAATAATTCACACATTGTTGTTCAAATATTTACGAACACGAACGAGTGCTGGTGTTGTGTTTCAATTGACTACCCACTGTATTAATGGAGGTGTTTAATGTCATCGGGGAAGCTATCTTTATAAAAGATCACTAATAAATTTAAGGAAAGTAACTGAAAATATAAAGTACACTAAATAATTAATTTTGTAGATTTTTTGAATGTCCAAAAACATGGTATCCAAATATGTACTGTCATTACGGGAAGCATCTTCAGGCTAGCGTGTGCTCGTGTGTGCGTGTGCATGCAGGTGTGTGCATGCCACATTGACGAGTATACTACATGTAATTATAATCTTCGGATATGCTAAGAAGAAATGCTTTCAACAATAACGAACAACCCTGAAGAAATTACAGTGAACCGACTGTCCTTTTTCCAGTGGTCCCACGCACTTGAGAAGCCCAACACGGGCAGTGTGTTCAACCTGGCCTGGTCCAGCGATGGCACACAGATAGCAGGGGCTTGTGGCAATGGACAGGTCATCTTTGCCCACGTCATAGACAGGTATGGACTGGCGGACAGAACATCCATTCAACCCACATATGGGGACCTATCATTGTTTCACTTCTGGGTTCAGGTTAAATAACTAAAATGCCATGGATTATTTTATGTTGTTAACACTTTTCTGTTGTGTTTTTTAACTTTAAATTAGTTTGATACGTAAATTGGCATATTTAGTAACTATAAAACTTGTGCTATATAGAGAGCTAATTTCTTGTGGATGTTTGGGAGCTTATGAATATGTGAATAATGGTAGGATCCCCTACAGACAGAATTGGGCAATTTCAGACTTAGTCTGATGGGAATCATCCCACACATTGAATATCTACGTAAACTATCTACTGATCAGTTTTGGATGTTTTCCGTAATTGTATTGTGAAAAATTGCTCAAATTGACAGAACAAATGTCAGGTACAGATAGTTCAGGGAACCGTTGTGTAACTGTAGCACCATATGCAGGATGGGCTTCTTTGCTAGTAATTTAACTGTAGCCCCATATGCTGTATGGGCTTCTTTGCTAGTAATCTAACTGTAGCACCATATGCTGTATGGGCTTCTTTGCTAGTAATCTAACTGTAGCACCATATGCAGGATGGGCTTCTTTGCTAGTAATCTAACTGTAGTTGAGCGAGTGTATGTGCGTATGTATTTGGTTAAGTAAACATTTTCATCCTAAACGGCTTGCATCAGAAACATCACCAAACTTTCAGTTCTTCCTCTATGACCCAATAAAAAAATTAATACTTTTACTTTTTTAAATCCCCCACATGGGGTGCAGTTGTCCGCGATTGCATGATAAGGCAGTTGTTTATAATGTAAACCTGGCAACAGTCATGGAAACCACGCATGTGCGGCAAATATTTAGGAAACCCTTTCACAGCGTGTATGTACTTACATTGGACCTGTATTGAAATATTAGGGAGGGTGAACTGCATGTCTTCACGAGCAGTGAATCCACAGAATGATATATTGTTGGAAATGAAATAACGTAATTCAAAGAGTCATTTATAGTTTTTGAAACCAAATGTGGAGTTTAATATATTTGCAGTTATCTATTAAAATACCGGCATGTTGGAGTACGAATTTCGTTGTGAAAAAACAAAAGATTGGGGTGTTTTTCTCGGTGTTTAATTCTGTTGTGAACCCTTTTGTCTACATGGCTATAATGCCAACGTTTCGACTCGGTGTACGAAAAACATGTCTGGCGTACCGAAAGAACCAGGTTCACCCGGTTGACTCTATACAGCTGTGTGAATCAAATAACAGTGTCTTTAAAGGTGTAACAATTAACGTGTTTACAAAACTTTAAGTCTTTAATGTAAGGTTTTGGATGGTGAACAGTATTTCTTCATGAGTACACGAGCAGTGAATCTGCGGTATAGTATATGATGGGAAATTGTTAGCATAATGCAAAATAATAATTATTATATATGTAGCCTCGCTAATCAGGGTCCTTAAAATAGCCAACAGTTACGAAATAAAATAAACAGTATGTGTTCCAAATGTTTATTT
This sequence comes from Escarpia spicata, assembly GCA_963995525.1. Lineage (NCBI taxonomy): Eukaryota > Metazoa > Annelida > Polychaeta > Sabellida > Siboglinidae > Escarpia > Escarpia spicata. The sequence continues at coordinate 8,163,192 of OZ023207.1, read as the reverse complement.
ATTAAAAATTCCAAACCAAATAGATAAATGACTAGCACAGTAACAACTGTATTATAGTGAATAACGATGTGTTTTTCCTAACATTTGGTAAATATTGCAGTCACGACTGTCACATGGACTACCACGTTATCCATCCAAGGACAGGCATTGCTAGTTGTAATAATACTATATGTACTTGTGTCTGTTCCTATGTAAGCTGTGTTGCTTGCAGACGTCTGGAGTGGCAGAGTTTTGAAGTTGTTCTATCGGGGAGGAAAACAATCAACGTGCGGAATGTGACGAACGAAGCTCGGGAGAAACTAGAGTTCCGCGATCGCATCATAAAGATCTCCCTCACCTTTCAACACCTCATTGTGGCGACGTCATCCCAGTGCTACATCTACAGGTGATTGCGCCATCTAGTGTCACAAACAGGCACACTTGCTGCATTTTTGTGTGTTTATCCGTATTTTTGAATTGAAATGCTGAATTTCAAATCAGTACTACAACATTATACCTTGGTTTGTCAGTGTATAGTGATCTTCAACAGTGATCTTTTTCACCTACTGCAAATGACTGTTGTCGTTTTCAGGTTACATATTTACCTATATCAAAAAAAGTTTAGGTTTTGTCGGAAATCTTCTTTGCACAATAATTTTTTCTGTTTAGCACCTATGCATTTGTTATTTTATTTATTCTTTTCATTTGAAGCAAATCCATATTAAAACAGGATATGGCCAAATTCCTCCAAAAATCACAAACATTTGTATGATAAAAGAGACATCTGTAATTTCCGGAATTTGCTTATAGACAGTGACACAAATTTTATTATGCTGATATGACTTAAATTGTAATTTTACTAAAACATGGTAACAGTAGGTTTCATGTATGATGACTTCATGGAAATTAATCACCACTGACTGCTCTGATTCAAAATGATGTTCTTTATGTGGCAACAGAGAAAGACTCACATTGAGGCCCCGTGGCCAAAACACGAGACTCGGTTAAGAGATTCAGGGTTAGAATCCACTTGTTGTCATTCCCTACATTGAGGAAGTTCGTTCACTCCACAATGCTCCAGTTCACTCAGCCGTATGAGTACCTGGCTATAGGCAGTGGTGGATATTTGTGTACATAATTATAGTCTTCACATGGTAAATGCAGCATGGGTGAATGTTTCCCAAAGTCGAGATGGTGTTCGATTGAACAGGTAAAGTAATTCACTTAATTTAGAAAGTAATGATGAAGAAACTATATCTAAGACGAGATAATATACAACCAAAAACAAGTTGTGAGTATGACGGCATTAGCTAAACGACGGTGATAAAACCATTAACATTAATTACAAATCAAATATTAACTACAGGTATCTTCCCTGATAAACTTTAAAAACCTTACACAGGTTTGCAATGTCTGTTAAACATTATTATTTGCAGCCTTATCCACCTGCATGTACATTATGAAATTGTTACTTTTGCCATAATGAGTAAATGACAAATAGAAATACATATTTTATGTGTACCTCTTTGGATGAGTAACCAGTCGTCCATTATCATGTATGATGTCATGTCATGTCATAGGCCTTGCTTAAGTTAATCTGTTGACTGATTATTGCTACTTTTTTATACCCCAGGACTGGTCATTAATATAACTGGGTGGCTCCCACGAGAGGGGCTTTTTTGCCTTAGTGGGAATCTCCCTGACACGCACGTGATAATTTATATACTATTTTGTGATTATTATGCTTTCACATACTCACTTATTGAGTGATATGTATATAGGCCAAAATAAAAACTATTGTCTGTCTGTCTGTCTGTCTGTCTGTCTACCAGGGTGTAAAGTGTAAGACACTGAGCAGTCCTATGGACTGGATACTGCTACATAAGAGCTTACCTTTATTTTTTATGTTTTCAAAACAGTTTAACATTTAAATGTGTTTGTTTCAGTGTGAAGAATTGGAACACACCAACGATATTTGACTTGAAAGAGGGAAGTGTTACCCTCATAGTACAAGCTGCAAAGTAAGTTATTCTGGTTGATAACTTATTTTATTTTATTTTTTTTAATGGTTTAGTTGAACACACTTTGGCTGTCAAGACGTTAAGATAGATGGTGTACAAATTACAAAATATGATTTTATGATAACTATACGACTGCCCATTGGCTTGTCAGATCCTTCTTTTTAAATGTAGATTTTCTTAATAGTGGAATGAAATGTTGAAGGTATATTGGCTGATACAGTGTTTGCAATTTGGTGACATAATACTCAAATTGTAAACATAACATCCAGGCTGTAAACAGCCACATATTGCTTATTGACCCTTTTTGTTTGAAGTTGTTTAGTTATAGGAGACATTTCTGTCACAAATCAACAGCATTAAATAGGAGTGATACAAAGTTAGTTTAACGAATATTAGACGGCAAGAATCTTTCATAAATAATAATAATTAATAATAATTGATAATAATTACTTGTAGACCCACTTCAGAAATATAACAAATTGTAATGACTGCACAAGAGTCACTGACCTTACTGATCTCAGTGACCACATACTGACCACTCATTGATCACACCTGTCACTGACCACGCATTGACCTCTCATTGACCATGCATTGACCACTCCCTGATCTCACACTGACCACACAGTGATCACTCACTGACCACCCACTGCCCACAGGTACTTCCTACTGGTGGACCAGTCGAGTGTGTATGTGTACTCATACGAGGGTCGTCTGGCCTGTACGCCGCGGTTCGCGGGGATGAGATGTGACGTCCTCAACTACCAGACCGTGTCCCTCAGCAATGACACGGTCGCCATCCGCGACAAGATGGATGAGAAAGGTCAGCCAACTATGCACTTATTACCTCAGCCAACTACACACTTGACAGCTACGTTACCTAACACCTATTGAAAAGGATGCTGCCTGTTGCTAGTTTTGCATTTATTAATTTAATTAAATCTGCCCCACACTATGTTTTTATGATATTGATTGTTCCAAGGACCATTTAACTGCCAATAGGGACATTTTACTTCAAAAACGTTAGGTCACAGATACAGAAAAATAATTCACAGTCTGTCTAAATATTTACGAATGCAAAGAAGTTGTAATGTTGAGTCTTATTTGACCACCTGTGCTATTAATAGGGCTGTGTAATGTCATCTGTGGGAAGTTATACTTTACAAAAGATCACAAATATTGGTGTCTGATTTCATGGGAACAAAGATAATTTTTATGGAGAAGACTAAAAACAGAACATACACAATTTTGTAGATACTTAAGATTTCTGAAAACATACAGTGTCTGAATACATAGTCATTACTGTGGTAACAGTTGTAAGTAAATGTAGCTGTGTGTTTGTGACAGCCGTGCATCTCTTTGACATCACGACTGGGAAACCTCTGGGAGACGGAAAGCCATTTTCCCACATGGTGAGTGCAGCTACCGCAATTATTTTACTATCTTACCCTCTTCATACCGTGTGGTAGCACGTAAGTCTTGCACAAGATCTCGCCAGATCCCTCTTTGTTTGGCATTTTTGATGGTTTGACGGACCTTTTGAGAGGCAACAGGTCACGTTATGGACAGGTTAATTATTTTAGGCATTAATTATTCGGGTTACACTTCATGTGTCATTTACATTTTGACTCGGTGAATTGAAACTTTCAGAGATTGTGAAGTGTGTCAAGGTCGACATGGTGGATTTTTTTAAAAAGAATTTGTCAACACATTTTATTTGTCAAAATGAGATAGCATTCATGCATGACTGTTACATAATGAGTGAGCATTCAAGCATGACTTACATAATGAGTGTTCATTCAAGCATGACTATCATGGAATGATTGGTCAATCAAGTATGACCATTACATAGTGAATGAGTGGTCATTCAAGTGTGACTGTTACAAGAACAGTCAATCAAGCATGACTGTTATAGAATGAGCAGACATTCAAGCATGACTGTTATAAAAGCATTTGTTCAAGCATGCCTGTTACAGAGTAAGTGAGCAATCAAGCATGATTCTTACAGATTGAGTGTTCATTCAGGTGTGACTTACAGAATGAGTGACCATTCAATAGTGACGGTTATAGAATAAGTGTTCATTTGAGTATGACTATTATAAAGTGGTCATTCAAGTGTGACCACAATAGTCTGCGTGTTCATTCAAGCATGACTGTTACAGATGGACATCATGGAGGTGGCGCTGGACCAGAGTGGACCGGCGTCGGAGCGGCATCTGGCATTTGTTGACAAGAACCGTGACCTCTACTTGACCCAAGTCCGGGTCTACGGAAGCGCGAGGAAGACAGTCAAACTGAGTGAGCCACCTCACATCATCATTGTAGTTGTTGTTGGCAACAGTCTCTTTTTGCACTACTGTTTACAGATTTCACTTTTTGGTTTCAGTATTATCAGTTTGTTTTACTGGTAATTACCTGAAACGTAACTGTCTTTATCAGGTTACTTTTGGTTAGTCTCATACCTGGTGAATCATAATTGCCCTAGTAACTGTTAATTTTGTGACACTTGTAAATAAAACATTGTCTTCTGCTGCACTAGAATCTGTCGTGGGTGACCACTATTTCGGCACAGCCAAAGTAGTCGTTTTAAAACAGATGCGCCATGGCAGGTTGCTGGCGTGTAAAGAGGATGTGTATAGGTATTCCCTATGGTGGAATGACGACTATATACACCCATGTCTTTGGCACCCATGAAAGTTCACACTTATTAAACTCTCCATAAAAAACTATTTTCTGAATCACAGAAATCTGCTACATCCAAAGTTAGTGCAGTAGACTATAGTATAGGGCAGAAATTGTCATCACCACAGTATTTTAAACATAAACTGATTCCAATGACCGTTTACTTTCTGCTCTCGTTAGTTACGGCATTGCATGCAGCAGGCAATAATGTTAACACAACTCCACAGTGTCGCCATCTGGGGAATAACTGACAACTCAATTTACCCACTGAAAAAAGAAAAAACTCTAAATAACCATCCTATTTATTCCAATACGTCACCGGTTGGTAAATCAGAGGTTGAAGGAGACGAACGAACACTAAGAGAAGTGAGTGGACCTCGGTGGCTGGGTAGTGATACACCTACAATGCTCCCTAGGTAGCGTGACAATATATGAGTTTGTTATGTATGCAGGTACAATGATCCAGAGTATGGCATGGAATGACACCCACAACATGCTCGCGGCGCTGGCAGATGGCAGGTTCACTGTGTGGTACTACCCAAACTGTGTGTATGTTGACAAGGACCTCCTTGGTAGGACAATCTTCTCCAAGGACTCCAGGTTCGTTTCCACTCAGTTGTAGGAGATTTAAAACAGATTTTCATTCTGATACAACTACGAGTTGAAGCACACTTTAGCATTTCGATTGTTGTCAGACACATGTTAGTCTGTTATATCAAATTGTTGCTTTTGTGTCAGATTGTCGTGTCATACTGTCATGTCAGACCATCATGTCTTACTGTTGTATAGGACCGTCATGTCATACTGTTGTGTCTGACAGTCATGTCATAGTGTCATATACTGTGCTGACGTACTGTCATGTCAGATATCATGTCATACTGTTGCGTTGAACTTTCATGTTGGTCTGTTGAGTCGGACTGTCCTGTCATATTGTCATGTTGAACCATCATGTCATATTTTGTCATGTCCGACCGTTGTGTTGGGACCATCACGTCAGAACATTGCACTCTCATTTGGAATCTTTCTGGTTGACCACAAAACAGCTCAGCTGTCAACATATTTCACATGTTTCATGTCTTAGTCGTATTTAAGATGTGCCAGGAGAAAACACATGATTACTAAATGTCACAGTATCCTGAGTGCACATTGTGACAATGTGACAATTGTGACAATTGTTATGTTTCAGTGATATCTACACGTAAGTATCTATGAACATTCTGTCTTCAGTCAATACATGTGAATGCAAACAGCAGTTTTGAAATTTGTTGGGAGGATTAGCAAGAATCCAATATTCAAGCATCGTAGCTTTATTAGTTCTCAATATTTAAGACCAACACTTTATGGTGGCTTTTTAAAAATAAATAAAATTATTCACATCTCAGGGATTGATATCTCGTGAACTAATCAACCTATTTCGATAACTCGTTCGGGGATTTTCATCAAACTGATTCACTCAAGAAATGAAGAGGTGACAATGATTGGTTGCATTCACTGGGATTAACCTTGTTGTTCACTTGTTGCTACACATGCATGCAGTATGCTCTGTTCCGGACGGGTGCACTTATCACTTGGTAATTGGATGCGGGCAGTCATTTTGTTGACATTATTAGGGATAGAAAGTAACTTTGTTGGGGGCAGTGGATCACTGGATTACCAGCTTTGAAATCTGGTTGTGCAAAATTTCTGATGGTCCTGCCAAATGTCTGGTGGTCCTATGAAATTTCTGGTGGTCCTGCCAAATGTCTGGTGGTCCTACAAAATGTCTGGTGGTCCTGCCAAATGTCTGGTGGTCCTACGAAATGTCTGGTGGTCCTGCAATAACACCAATTATTGCAAATCGCCTGTCTGATCAAAAACAGTTGTTCTACAGGTATAGCTGTTGCCTGATACATAACATAACAGTCTTTATAATAAGGTGTTAACTACTATTGTTGGTTACACTAATGTGTTAGTTACCAGTAATTGTAGGTAATTACAATGTATTGTTTATTCAAGGGTTACTAATCTATGTGTTGTTAACGAGTATGTTGTTAACACTTTACTTATTAACTTACTATTTATTTTAAAATATTGTTTCGTTTAACACTTTAATTCTGTACATAAGCAGTGCAGTTTTGTAACTATTCCAAATTTCTTTCTAGTTGCATAGTTTAAAGCTTGTAAATGATGTTGTAAGCCATGCCTGAATATGGTTAAGAATCTTAAGACCCTCAATTAGATCAGTATCCAAACATTATAAGTCACTTGGTTGTGTTGTGAGTTGTGAGTGTATTAGTCACATTATAAGCCACACATTACACGTCACACATCTTAAGTCACCCACCTATGTATGTGTATTAGTCACATTATAAGCCATGCATTATGAGTCACACATTTTAAGTCACACAGCTATGTTGTGAACTTGTATATTAATCACATTATAAGTCACACATCTTAAGTCACCCAGCTATGTTGTGAACTTGTATATTAGTCACATTATAAGCCACACCTTATAAACCACACATTATAAGTCACGCATCTTAAGTTACCCAGCTATGTTGTGAACTCGTTTATTAGTCACATAAGCTACGCCTTATAAGCCTCACATTATAAGTCACACATTTTTTTAGTCACCCACCTATGTTGTGAACTCATGTATTAGTCACATTATAAGCCACACCTTATAAGTCACACATGTTATGTCACCCACATGTGTTGTGAACTTGTATATTAGTCACATTATAAGCCACTCATTATAAGTCACACATTTTAAGTCACCCAGCTATGTTGTGAACTTGTATATTAGTCACATTATAAACTATCTGGATATGACTTCCACATGTTAGCCACATTATATGCTACACATTATAAGCCATGTGGCTAGACGTAGGCTCACTTACAATGACAGTGTGTGTGTGTGTGTGTGAGTTTTATTTTGCAATATTACACATGTATATGTCAGGATGAATGTGTGGTTTGTGACTTGTGTGATATACATATATGATATATTGTATGGTATCACATTTTATAGTACCATACATTATGTAGTGTGATATATATTGCGTTGTATTGTATATTATCATACTTACTATATAGTAACCAATACTGTGTAGTATCATATGTACTATATATATTATTAGTTGACTATGTAAGCTATTGCCCAAACACGACATAAACGGCCAATTAATAATGTTGTTACTTTCCGTCTCATATTGCTGCATAATCAGAATCTGTATTGGCCGAGTTCATCAGTATTGGGCAAGTTCATCAACAATGTTAGATTATGACATAAGCGCAATTTCAAATACCATCACATTTCGGCAAATAATCTCATGAATTTAATCTCACGTCATTGCCAGTTTGTAATGTCAAAGTTAATTTTACACCCATAGACACTCATGATAGCAGACGCAAAATTGTCAATTAATAACAATTTTATGAATTTATCATGTTTGTATTACCTTCATGTTGGCCTTTAAGGTAGCCGTATTGGCCCAAGCATTATGAAGGCAATATGAATGCGACAAGTCAATAACATGTAGTATTATACATGGCATAGTATCATATAAGTACTACATCTAGTATCCCAAATTGCATAGTATCATATACTATATAGTACACTGCCCCGGTGGTTGCAGTGAGTTTGGCAAGAGTCCACACCTCCTCAGCTTCATTGGGAAGCACATCACTATCCGCCGGGCCGAAGGATCCCTCGTGACAACAGGGGTCTCTCCCTACCCAGCCCTTCTACATGACCACATCGGGGCGCGGCAGTGGGACGACGCCGTCAGACTGTGTCGCTTTGTCAAGGTACGACTCTTTCTCTTGTGTCGCTTTGTCAAGGTACCACTATTTCTCTTGTGTCACTTTGTCAAGGTATGACTCTTTCTCTTGTGTCGCTTTGTCAAGGTACCACTATTTCTCTTGTGTCACTTTGTCAAGGTATGACTCTTTCTCTTGTGTCGCTTTCTCAAGGTACCACTATTTCTCTTGTGTCACTTTGTCAAGGTATGACTCTTTCTCTTGTGTCAGTTTGTCAAGGTACCACTATTTGTCTTGTGTCACTTTGTCAAGGTATGACTCTTTCTCTTGTGTCGCTTTCTCAAGGTACGACTATTTCTCTTGTGTCACTTTGTCAAGGTACGACTCTCTCTCTTGTGTCACTTTGTCAAGGTATGACTCTTTCCCTTGTATCATTTTGTTATGGTACCACTATTTCCCTTGTGTCACTTTGTCAAGGTACCACTATTTCCCTTGTGTCACTTCGTCAAGGTAAACTATTTCCCTTGTGTCACTTCGTCAAGGTACCACTATTTCCCTTGTGTCACTTTGTCAAAGTACCACTATTTCCCTTGTGTCACTTTGTCAAGGTACCACTATTTCCCTTGTGTCACTTTGTCAAGGTGCCACTATTTATCTTGTGTCACTTTGTCAAGGTACCACTATTTCCCTTGTGTCACTTTGTCAAGGTACCATTATTTCCCTTGTGTCACTTTGTCAAGGTGCCACTATTTATCTTGTGTCACTTTGTCAAGGTACCACTATTTCCCTTGTGTCACTTTGTCAAGGTACCACTATTTCCCTTGTGTCACTTTGTCAAGGTGCCACTATTTATCTTGTGTGTCACTTTGTCAAGGTACCACTATTTATCTTGTGTGTCACTTTGTCAAGGTACCAGTATTTACCTTGTGTCACTTTGTCAATATACCACTATTTCCCTTGTGTCACTTTGTCAAGGTACTACTATTTCCCTTGTGTCGCTTTGTCAGGGTACCACTATTTACCTTGTGTCACTTTGTCAAGGTACCACTATTTACTTTGTGTCACTTTGTCAAGGTACCAATATTTACTTTGTATCATTTTTGTCAAGGTACCACTATTTTCCTTGTGTCACTTTGTCAAGGTACCACTATTTCTGTTGTGTAGAGACACTGATTTTCCGCGATTGCGGAAACCGGTCATGGAATTCAGGTTTTGAAATGGAATTGACCTTTTGGAACAAAAATTCTACGATCCTGGAAAACAGGTGGAATTCCGCATAATAAACATTTTGAAACTGGATTTGCATTTTCGAATGGAAACTCCGTAAACGCTGAAACTGTAGAATCACCAACACCGTAAATGTTAATGACTTTATTGACGATATTTTGAAACAAACATGATTACTATGCAATGGTATTTGTTTATTTTGGTGGATTTATGATACAGGATTTTTAAATCGCACAAGGCAAATCATCACGAAATGTCATGATGCGGGTGGAAGGTGCTCACATAAACAGTTTCGTGATCGTTGTCTGGTTGTCCGCTAAGCGCATTGAAGACAAGTTGCTAATTAAATGTAATTGTCACATCATTAGAACATGCATAAGTGTAAATATTCCGGTTTTGAACATAAAATTCGAAGGAATAACAACAGTCTAGGTTACGCTGGCTCAAAATTATATAGTCTGCGTTTCGTAGTTCTAACAAATTCTTTGGATGACGTCATATATAGCGCTAGCTAAAATTGAATGGTTGAACAAAATAATTAGTGAAACAGCATCAGTGATTTGAACATTCATAATTGTTAATATGATTGCTTTTATAATTTACATTTGTTAACTTATAGCACTGTTGCATTAGAAACAACCAGTCATTTATATGTAATTGTGTGACAGGAATTATTTTATTATCTAAATTGATTATGTGACAATGGTGGATATTTGTGTACGAATAGTCTTCGTTCATTACTTGCAGCATGGCTGAATGCTTCCCAGAGAAGTCGAGATGGTGTTCAATTGAACAGATCTGCCAGGGAGTAATGTGTAAAGCGCTTTGAGCAGTCTTCAATACCGGATACTGCGCTACATAAGAGCTTACTTTTGTGTTGCAGGATGAGACCCTGTGGGCATGTATAGCGGCAATGGCAGCTTACGCTAAAGAACTAGACACAGCAGAAATTGCTTACGCAGCAATTGACGAGGTAATTGACATGTCAGCCTTAAGCAGATAAACAGTTGTACTGGACATGTCTCCATGCCATTTGCAGTCAATGTATTCTACTGAACATCTTCAGGATAATTAATTTTATCTTGATATTCATACGCTAAATTTTGATCATTGTAAAGTGTATCTTCTGCCCAGTGCCAAGATCCTCTTTCCACTTTATATCTTCGTTTGCTTTTTTGAACCATTGACCTCTGATTTACCAGTTGCCAATGATTTTGTAAAAAAAATCTCTGGTAGTTATTTAGAGTTGTTTACTTTTTTCATTGAACCAAGGTGATGGTGGGTTGTTGATGTTTCAGGTGGACAAGGTGAGCTTCCTCCAGCGAATCAAGGACATCTCCGTGAAAGATGCACGGAATGCTGAGATGCTGCTGTTCTGTGGCCAACCGCAGGACGCTGAGGGCGTTCTCCTCCAGGCGGCGCTAGTGTTCCGGGCCATCATGCTCAACATTCAGCTGTACAACTGGGACAGGTGGGTTGGTGTACAGGTGGTTTAGACAACTGGCAGGTGGGTGGGTGTACAGGTGGTTTAGACAACTAGCAGGTGGGTGGGTGGGTGTACAGGTGGTTTAGATAACTGGCAGGTGGGTGGGTGTATAGGTGGTTTAGACAACTGGACAGGTGGGTGGGTGTACCAGACCTGCCTACCATTCCGGATTGTCCGGAATCATTCCAGAAAGTCACCTCAAATTACGGTATTACGGCAAGGGATGAAAATATGACGGACTGTCACCATGTTCGCCAATCACTCAAATTTAGCTTCCACTATATTCAACAGGTGGCAGCATATCTATGCAGCATGTTGTGACATGGTTTTTCATTCACTGAGTCTGGTCGTAATCTAACCAATAGGAAACAGCGTTATGACAAATTCGCATTTCCGCGATCAAACAAAATGCGGCACGAAATGATGGCTGACAGCGAAACGACGCGACCGCCAACCAAAAAGAAACGTGTAATGCAAAAATTTAGAGAGTTGTACTTGTAGTGTTAGGCCAACTGACTGTACTAAGACTAAGTTAGTGTATTTATTGAGGAATTTAGTCTATCATTTACAGCCTATCATACAGTCACTAGAGTCTAGGCGATGTCGATGACAGCATAATGTAATGGTTTTGCCGTTGCTATCTCCCCCCCCCGTCTATCATTTACAGGCTATAATACAGGTATAGGCTTATATACTAGTGTTGAGTAGACTAGAGTCTAGATGATGTCGATGACAGCGTAATGTAACGGTTTTGCCGTCGCTACATAGCTAGTGGCAGCAATGCGATCATTTGTGGCTTTTGTAATTCCAAACAAATGCCAGCTCGATTATACTAGAGACAATCATTATGTTACCGGATGATACCATTAGACATTGCAGGATGTCCTCCATCTTTGTTGAATCAGCACTGGTAATTGACCTATCCGTCTTTGCCTAGCAAAAGTTCCATCAAGCCATCAAAAAATGAATGCCAAACAGATGGTGTTCATGCATTCCATCATGTATTTTGTTGAAATTCTGGCTACAAAGGTTTTTCTTAATGGCAAAAACATAGGCAGTTTTTAAAATGACAACTGTATGCAGGAATCTTTGATTTGTGACATGTCATGCAGCCATAGTAGTGTAGTTAACATATATAACTGTTACCAACATATATGGTAATGGTAACACAGTGATATGTCATGCAGCCATAGTAGTGTAGTTAACATATATAACTGTTACCAACATATATGGTAATGGTAACACAGTGATATGTCATGCAGCCATAGTAGTGTAGTTAACATATATAACTGTTACCAACATTTATGGTAATGGTAACACAGTGATATGTCATGCAGCCATAGTAGTGTAGTTAACATATATAACTGTTACCAACATATATGGTAATGGTAACACAGTGATATGTCATGCAGCCATAGTAGTGTAGTTAACATATATAACTGTTACCAACATATATGGTAATGGTAACACAGTGATATGTCATGCAGCCATAGTAGTGTAGTTAACATATATAACTGTTACCAACATATATGGTAATGGTAACACAGTGATATGTCATGCAGCCATAGTAGTGTAGTTAACATATATAACTGTTACCAACATATATGGTAATGGTAACACAGTGATATGTCATGCAGCCATAGTAGTGTAGTTAACATATATAACTGTTACCAACATATATGGTAATGGTAACACAGTGATATGTCATGCAGCCATAGTAGTGTAGTTAACATATATAACTGTTACCAACATATATGGTAATGGTAACACAGTGATATGTCATGCAGCCATAGTAGTGTAGTTAACATATATAACTGTTACCAACATATATGGTAATGGTAACACAGTGATATGTCATGCAGCCATAGTAGTGTAGTTAACATATATAACTGTTACCAACATATATGGTAATGGTAACACAGTGATATGTCATGCAGCCATAGTAGTGTAGTTAACATATATAACTGTTACCAACATATATGGTAATGGTAACACAGTGATATGTCATGCAGCCATAGTAGTGTAGTTAACATATATAACTGTTACCAACATATATGGTAATGGTAACACAGTGATATGTCATGCAGCCATAGTAGTGTAGTTAACATATATAACTGTTACCAACATATATGGTAATGGTAACACAGTGATATGTCATGCAGCCATAGTAGTGTAGTTAACATATATAACTGTTACCAACATATATGGTAATGGTAACACAGTGATATGTCATGCAGCCATAGTAGTGTAGTTAACATATATAACTGTTACCAACATATATGGTAATGGTAACACAGTGATATGTCATGCAGCCATAGTAGTGTAGTTAACATATATAACTGTTACCAACATATATGGTAATGGTAACACAGTGATATGTCATGCAGCCATAGTAGTGTAGTTAACATATATAACTGTTACCAACATTTATGGTAATGGTAACACAGTGATATGTCATGCAGCCATAGTAGTGTAGTTAACATATATAACTGTTACCAACATATATGGTAATGGTAACACAGTGATATGTCATGCAGCCATAGTAGTGTAGTTAACATATATAACTGTTACCAACATATATGGTAATGGTAACACAGTGATATGTCATGCAGCCATAGTAGTGTAGTTAACATATATAACTGTTACCAACATATATGGTAATGGTAACACAGTGATATGTCATGCAGCCATAGTAGTGTAGTTAACATATATAACTGTTACCAACATATATGGTAATGGTAACACAGTGATATGTCATGCAGCCATAGTAGTGTAGTTAACATATATAACTGTTACCAACATATATGGTAATGGTAACACAGTGATATGTCATGCAGCCATAGTAGTGTAGTTAACATATATAACTGTTACCAACATATATGGTAATGGTAACACAGTGATATGTCATGCAGCCATAGTAGTGTAGTTAACATATATAACTGTTACCAACATATATGGTAATGGTAACACAGTGATATGTCATGCAGCCATAGTAGTGTAGTTAACATATATAACTGTTACCAACATATATGGTAATGGTAACACAGTGATATGTCATGCAGCCATAGTAGTGTAGTTAACATATATAACTGTTACCAACATATATGGTAATGGTAACACAGTGATATGTCATGCAGCCATAGTAGTGTAGTTAACATGTATAACTGTTACCAACATATATGGTAATGGTAACACAGTGATATGTCATGCAGCCATAGTAGTGTAGTTAACATATATAACTGTTACCAACATATATGGTAATGGTAACACAGTGATATGTCATGCAGCCATAGTAGTGTAGTTAACATATATAACTGTTACCAACATATATGGTAATGGTAACACAGTGATATGTCATGCAGCCATAGTAGTGTAGTTAACATATATAACTGTTACCAACATATATGGTAATGGTAACACAGTGATATGTCATGCAGCCATAGTAGTGTAGTTAACATATATAACTGTTACCAACATATATGGTAATGGTAACACAGTGATATGTCATGCAGCCATAGTAGTGTAGTTAACATATATAACTGTTACCAACATATATGGTAATGGTAACACAGTGATATGTCATGCAGCCATAGTAGTGTAGTTAACATATATAACTGTTACCAACATATATGGTAATGGTAACACAGTGATATGTCATGCAGCCATAGTAGTGTAGTTAACATATATAACTGTTACCAACATATATGGTAATGGTAACACAGTGATATGTCATGCAGCCATAGTAGTGTAGTTAACATATATAACTGTTACCAACATATATGGTAATGGTAACACAGTGATATGTCATGCAGCCATAGTAGTGTAGTTAACATATATAACTGTTACCAACATATTTGGTAATGGTAACACAGTGATATGTCATGCAGCCATAGTAGTGTAGTTAACATATATAACTGTTACCAACATATATGGTAATGGTAACACAGTGATATGTCATGCAGCCATAGTAGTGTAGTTAACATATATAACTGTTACCAACATATATGGTAATGGTAACACAGTGATATGTCATGCAGCCATAGTAGTGTAGTTAACATATATAACTGTTACCAACATATATGGTAATGGTAACACAGTGATATGTCATGCAGCCATAGTAGTGTAGTTAACATATATAACTGTTACCAACATATATGGTAATGGTAACACAGTGATATGTCATGCAGCCATAGTAGTGTAGTTAACATATATAACTGTTACCAACATATATGGTAATGGTAACACAGTGATATGTCATGCAGCCATAGTAGTGTAGTTAACGTATATAACTGTTACCAACATATATGGTAATGGTAACACAGTGATATGTCATGCAGCCATAGTAATGTAGTTAACGTATATAACTGTTACCAACATATATGGTAATGGTAATGGTAACACAGTGATATGTCATGCAGCCATAGTAATGTAGTTAACGTATATAACTGTTACCAACATATATTGGTAATGGTAACACAGTGATATGTCATGCAGCCATAGTAATGTAGTTAACGTATATAACTGTTACCAACATATATGGTAATGGTAACACAGTGATATGTCATGCAGCCATAGTAATGTAGTTAACGTATATAACTGTTACCAACATATATGGTAATGGTAATGGTAACACAGTGATATGTCATGCAGCCATAGTAATGTAGTTAACGTATATAACTGTTACCAACATATATGGTAATGGTAATGGTAACACAGTGATATGTCATGCAGCCATAGTAATGTAGTTAACGTATATAACTGTTACCAACATATATTGGTAATGGTAACACAGTGATATGAGCGGTGCGGGAATATTAAAAAGCAGATTAGTGAAAGAGACTACAGCTGTCCATGGATGGGTGTTGTTCCAGGGCGCTTGAGTTGGCTAAGAAACACCGTACTCACGTCGACACTGTGATGGCATACCGCGAGAAATATCTCGACAAGTTCGACAAGACAGAGACGAACCAAGAGTTTAAACAGCTCAAGGATGGGGTAGGTGGCAGCACTGTCTAGCTAGATAATTTCATTTGATTACACAACCTCGCATAGGCAAGGCCTACTGAGTATACTGTTGCCATAAGGGAGACGATCCACGTTGTATAGGAGACGATCCACGCATATATGAAAGCTACTCAAAATTAGTCTAAAAGCTTATACTTAGTGCAATATGAATTTGTATTGGAAATTTGGGCCATTCTGATTGCCTTTAATAACTCACTTTTATTGATTTATTGTGCGTATTCAAATGAGTAGCTTTCATATAATATGTGGATAGATCCTTGCCTGCATCTACTACCGTAGTTTCCCAATGGCTGCAGATTATAGGCGAGGGGCCTAGACCTTGCATATTTAAGAATACTTGAATATGGCTTTCTATGTCAGTGATGACAAGATGGTAATATTGCTGTTTCTCTTAAATGTTTGAATTACAATCAATGGTGACAAGTTGCTGTCAGCTAATGTTGTATCTGTAGCTTGTTTTGATTACAATCAGTGGTGACAAGTTGCTGTCAGCTAATGTATCTGTAGCTTGTTTTGATTACAATCAGTGGTGACAAGTTGCTGTCGGCTAATGTTGTATCTGTAGCTTGTTTTGATTACAATCAGTGGTGACAAGTTGCTGTCGGCTAATGTTGTATCTGTAGCTTGTTTTGATTACAATCAGTGGTGACAAGTTGCTGTCAGCTAATGTTGTATCTGTAGCTTGTTTTGATTACAATCAGTGGTGACAAGTTGCTGTCGGCTAATGTTGTATCTGTAGCTTGTTTTGATTACAATCAGTGGTGACAAGTTGCTGTCAGCTAATGTTGAATCTGTAGCTCGTTTTGATTACAATCAGTGGTGACAAGTTGCTGTCGGCTAATGTTGTATCTGTAGCTTGTTTTGATTACAATCAGTGGTGACAAGTTGCTGTCGGCTAATGTTGTATCTGTAGCTTGTTTTGATTACAATCAGTAGTGACAAGTTGCTGTTGGCTAATGTTGTATCTGTAGCTTGTTTTGATTACAATCAGTGGTGACAAGTTGCTGTCGGCTAATGTTGAATCTGTAGCTCGTTTTGATTACAATCAGTGGTGACAAGTTGCTGTCGGCTAATGTTGTATCTGTAGCTTGTTTTGATTACAATCAGTGGTGACAAGTTGCTATCGGCTAATGTTGTATCTGTAGCTTGTTTTGATTACAATCAGTGGTGACAAGTTGCTGTCAGCTAATGTTGTATCTGTAGCTTGTTTTGATTACAATCAGTGGTGACAAGTTGCTGTCGGCTAATGTTGTATCTGTAGCTTGTTTTGATTACAATCAGTGGTGACAAGTTGCTGTCGGCTAATGTTGAATCTGTAGCTCGTTTTGATTACAATCAGTGGTGACAAGTTGCTGTCAGCTAATGTTGTATCTGTAACTTGTTTTGATTACAATCAGTGGTGACAAGTTGCTGTCGGCTAATGTTGTATCTGTAGCTTGTTTTGATTACAATCAGTGGTGACAAGTTGCTGTCGGCTAATGTTGTATCTGTAGCTTGTTTTGATTACAATCAGTGGTGACAAGTTGCTGTCGGCTAATGTTGTATCTGTAGCTTGTTTTGATTACAATCAGTGGTGACACGTTGCTGTCGGCTAATGTTGTATCTGTAGCTTGTTTTGATTACAATCAGTGGTGACAAGTTGCTGTCGGCTAATGTTGTATCTGTAGCTTGTTTTGATTACAATCAGTGGTGACAAGTTGCTGTCGGCTAATGTTGTATCTGTAGCTTGTTTTGATTACAATCATTGGTGACAAGTTGCTGTCGGCTAATGTTGTATCTGTAGCTTGTTTTGATTACTTTTATGAATACATTTATTTAAGATAAAACCCATAAACAATCGATACATGTAGATAGGTATAAAATACATAGCTTTATTTCAGTTACAATATCGACTTTGAAAAGATGCTAATGTTGCTGTTTCTGTGTTTCTTTCATTTACTGTCAACTGTGAAAAGATGCTAATTTTGTTGTTCGTGCGATTTGTTTAGATTACTATTGACTGGGACAAAATCAGGACAAAGATAGAGACAGAATACCAGAATGAGCGGGAACGACCGAGCGGCAGACAGTAGAAGTGGATGGAGTAAATGTCACGTGTGTTTATTGCGACTAGACTGGATTCTCATAGTTTGTAGTTGAAGCATTCCCCAGTCAGCACCAATGTTAAAACACGATGCTAGAGCGAGATGTGTGTTCCATTACTCGGAATCAGCCAGGGGTGGCGATTATTAGCAGGAAGTTCACTCAATCACGTATATTGAATGTGATAACCACATGAATGCGCTAGTCATCAAAACACCTTTCCCTTCACTGCTCCAACGTTTGCAAATTCTTCTTCTTCGTTCGTTCAGTCTGGGGCTCTGGTTGCTATGCACCGCAGGTCTTCCAGTAGGCCAAAGATCTTTTGCTTTAATGGCGTTTCTGTAGACCAGTTTGCCTACTTATTCCAGTAGGATATTATAGTAAAAAATAACAAATAGACAGCCCCGGTTTACCATCTTCTTTGCTGTTGAATTTGAATATTTATTTAAGCATGTGTACTTTAGTTGTGTTGAGTAATTTGTATTGAAAAGAAACTGCCAGATTTTGAACTCGGTCTTTCTGACTTGTATGTGTTGATTGCTTTCAAACAACTGCTTTCAAAGTGCATTCAATTTCACACTATTTTCACTTTCAAACAACATTCACTGTCAAACAACTTTCACTTTGAAATAAGTCGCTTTCAAACACTTTTCAACCACTTTCACTTTCAGACTGCTTTCACTTTTAAACAACTTTCACCGATTCCGTCCATTTGTCACTGTCAACCATATAATGGTGGTATTATTATGTGTTAGATCTCGTTAAAATTATGTATCTAGTTTTCATGCAGTTATTTTCAGCTGGAAACAGTATGATCAGTTATAATGTTGACAATGTATAGACTTTATGTAGTTAGTGTCTGGAATATTTATTATCGATATATGCTGCATTGCTGTCTTGAGGCTGGCATTGTAGAGCTGTAAAATAAAACTGTATTTATTTATGAACATGCTTTGAGTTTTCTCATGAGATGGGGCCAGACTTGGTTGAAGTGTATCTGACTTTCAGATGATAAAGCCAATTCTAGAGCATAAAGGTAGTATTCCGTATATACGGATACACGTACGGATGCTGCATGCCAATAACTCTGTAGTGACGTCACGTTGGGAATTTCCTATCAAATTCCTGTGCGGATATGATTCGAATAGTACATTGAGCGATTCAATTAGCCGCATCCGTGTGAACAAACTAATACACCTTTGTCCTTACGGAACTACTGCTATTAATTCCACTGGGCACTACTTATATATTAGTTGTTTGCCGTATCCGCATGCTGCTTCTGTACGTATGGAATCCTAGCTTAAGTTCACCAGGTGACCAAACACATGTACACGCACGCGCTCGATTATGTTTAGAGATGTTGGGGAAGTTGGTGATTGCATACAATACGAACGTGGTGCAGGTTAAAACAATAACAATTAGGTGGAAGGACTGCACAAACGAAGTGCTACTCTGATGGCATGTTTAAAAGAGATAAAACTGCTTAATCATCGAGAGTGGCCAACCGTCCCTTCCAAAATCAGAGGCCTCCAACTACCGACCCATATCCTTGGCCTGCTTGTGCTGTAAAATCATGGAACATATAATCTTAAGTCATGTCGCCAAACATCTTAACACTCATAACATCCTTATTAATGAACAACATGGATCCAAGAACTGCCTCTCTACTGTAACACAACTCATAAACTCAACCAATAGCTGCGTCTACACGGACGGCGATTTAACCCGGGTTAAAGTTAACCCTGGTGTCGTGTACTGGCCGTGGGCTGTGCGTACAGCGACATTATAGAATGAAGATTCTCGTAGAGAAAGTACGAACACGTTTATTGTGACACATTGAGATGTAAAAGGAAAAGAGGAAACGGGGCATGGTAAACGGTTCCGCGATCAAGGATCTAACATTCCTTCCCCTTTAAGAACATAATTAGTATAATTATTAAAATGTAAACTTTTAACGCAAACAAGAGTCCCTTATACGTATCAATGTAATATCTAAGATAGCTAGTATGCCATTGTTTATAGTACTAATCTAGTGCTCTCACGACTAGCCACATCTACCGAAACCTAGTCTATTCTGGCTATCTTGATCTATGCATTGTCCGTTATGACAAGTTCACAAGTTTACAAGTTCAATCTGTCCGGTGGCTTCACCACTCTGTGTGGTCTTCTCAGCGGTACTACCACGTCTGGTACTACACAGGACTGCGACCGTTCAACTGTTGGTCTCGAGATCACCTCTCCTGTGGCGGTACCCGTAGTCACGTCCGAGTTGCCAGATGATAGTGGTGTCGATGTTGTTCGCTCGAACCAAGGTAGTACTTCACGTTCTGCAAGCCTCGGTGGAAGTTGAGGTTCTTCAACCCTCAATGGTACCAGACGCTCTTCCGTCGCCTCGATCGGCCTTCTCTCGCGCAAATGATCCTGGTGACGCTTCCACACTCTGTCATCCTGCAGACGTACCTCGAAGGTCAGCGGACCCAGCCGGTTCTCTATCACCGCAGCGACCCATTTCGGTTGTCCCTGAAAGTTCAACGCCCAGACATAGTCTCCTGTCATGAAACTTCGCTCCACTGCTCTCTGGTCGTGGCGTTCTTTGTCTTCTTCCTGTTTGCGCAAGACTCGGTTCTGAATGGATGGTCGTAGAAGATCCAGTCGTGTGCTCGGTGGTGTCTTCAACACAAACTCTGTTGGAGCTCTGCCGGTTGTAGCTTGTGGAGTTACCCTGTAGCGTGCTAGGAAGGTGTAGAGACGATCTTCTAGGTTGCCATTTGTCTTCTTCAACCCTGCTTTTACAGTCTGAACGGCGCGTTCAGCTAAGCCATTACTGGATGGGTGATAAGGTGAAGACTTGATGTGTTTGATTCCGTTAGCTCGACAAAACTGTTCAAACTCCTCACTGGTGAAACAGCTTCCGTTATCTGATACCACTGTGCTTGGTAGACCCAAAATCGCAAACGTCTGTCTTAGCTTCGTGAGAGTTGCACTGGTTGTCGCAGCTGATACAACGTGTGCATCGATGTACTTGCTGTGAGCATCGACTATGATGAGTATCATACGTCCCTCGAACGGTCCCGCATAATCAATGTGTATTCGATGCCACGTTCGTCCCGGCCATTCCCATGGATGCAGTGGTGCCACTGGTGGTTGTTTGCTGTGTATTTGGCATGTCGTGCAGTCCTTAACACACATCTCGATATCAGCGTCCAAACCTGGCCACCAGAGGTAGCTTCGGGCTAACGCCTTCATCTTCACTATGCCCGGATGCGTCTCGTGTAGTTCTTTCAACAACGTGTCACGACCCTTTGGTGGTACGATGACTCTTGCTCCCCACATCAGCACCCCGTGTTGGACACTCAGTTCGTCTTTCCTTCGAGAGTAACTCTCCCACTCGCGTGGTACATCGTTAGGCCATCCTCCTTCCACGAACCGTAGAACTTGTGACAGCCTCGGATCGTTTGCTGTCCATTTAGCGATGTGTTCTGCCGTGATGGGTGTATCGTTCATGGTTGCAAGTGCTAGAACCACTTCCTCCGGGACTGGTACTCGTTCAGGAGTGTCTGGTAGCGGCAAGCGACTCAATCCGTCTGCATGACAGATACTCGTACCCGGTCTGTACTCCAGATGGTACTGATAGTTGCTTAGTGTTAGTGCCCATCTCTGAATGCGTGCACTAGCCATTGCGGAGATGGCACGATCTTCCTTCAACAGCCCGACCAACGGCTTGTGGTCGGTGTGCAACGTGAAGTCCCTCCCGTAAAGGTACTTATGGAACTTGGATATCCCGAAGACCAACGACAACGCTTCCTTTTCCAGCTGTGCGTACTTCTTTTCCGCTGTGGAGAGAGAGCGTGATGCGTATGCGATAGGCTTGTCGCTGCCATCGGGCAATCTGTGTGACAGTACGCTTCCAATCCCGTAAGGAGATGCGTCACTGCTCAAGATGATCGGGAGTTCAGGGTTGTAGTGTACAAGCACATCTGAAGAAACAAGCAGTGCCTTAGACTCATCGAAAGCCTTTTGTTGCGCCGGACCCCACTTCTACTTTGTGTGTTGGCGTGTCATTTCATGCAGCGGAGCAAGCAGCGTACTGAGATTGCGCAAGAAGTTGTGATAGTAGTGAATGAGTCCTAAATAACTCCTCAACTCCTGTACATTCTGTGGTGCAGGCGCGTTCTGTACTGCTCGCACTTTGTCTTCCGTAGGATGAATACCTTCAGCATCAATCGCATGACCTAGATAGGTGCACGATTTCTGACGAAACGCACATTTCTCCTTCTTCAGGCATAACCCTGCGTCTTGTAGTCGCGTTAGCACAGTAGCCAGATTACGATCATGCTCTTCTGGCGTTCTTCCTGTGACCAGGATGTCGTCGAGGTAGACTACAGTCATGGGTATGTTCTGTAGTAACTGCTCCATGATTCTCTGGAAGATACCTGGAGAAGAACTCACACCGAAAGGCAGACGTTCGAATGCGAACAGCCCTTTCGACGTGTTGATTGTAGTCAACGGACGTGATTCTTCATCCAGTACGACCTGTTGATACGCATGGCTCATGTCCAGCGTTGTGTACAGTGTACCACCTGCTAATTTTGTAAACAGATCAGATACGTTCGGGATCGGGTACTTGTCTACCTTGACGGCTCTGTTAATGGTTACCTTATAGTCGCCACAGATTCTGACTGCGCCGGTAGACTTCAAGACCGGTACAATGGGCGCGGCCCACTCAGAATACTCCAGTGGATTTTAGCCCACTCATCCCCCGATATAAGCGAAACTGCTGCTCCGGTATCTATCTCCATAGCCACTTCACTTCCCTCTATCTGGACATTGCAAATGTACGGTGGTATGGTGTGGGTGGCACTTGTGTGGTACAGGCCAAGTGTGTATGTGTCTTCACATAACTTGTCATTGCGTTGCGAGTGTGTGTCATTTTCTACTAAGTGTGTCTGTTGAGTGTTTGCATTGCACACATTAGCAAAGTGATTTAGCTTTTGACACTTGTAGCATCTCCTGCCCCAAGCTTTGCACATTCGCCGATCGTCGTGTGGCGGTCCACCACAGCCTGAGCATGCTGGTGCTGCCCCCTTGTGACGTCTGTACCGCTGCTGACTACTCACGACTGGTCGATCGTCTCGACGTGGCGTCCCTTGGCGATCAGGCGGAAAACGCTTTCTTGGTGGATTGCTATCTCTGTGTGTCGCCACCTGGCGACCAAAGCTGAAACCTCCACGTGAAGAGTTGCGCCGCCCCTCGTCATTCGATACGGCGTGGACAGGCCTCGGTTCGGTCGAAAAAGAGTTTCTCATGATTTTCGACTGCTGTAGCGTAGCTTCCAGTGTGCGCCCGAACGTCAGTAACTTCTCTAGCGTGATTGTAGGTTCACTTAACCCCTTGTCACGCACTTTTGACATGGCACATTTTTGGATGATTTGCGACTTCACTTCTCTGTCTTTCTCATGGAACTTACAGTTTTTGGCTAGTTGCTGCAATCGTGCATTGAATTGGTCCAGCGTCTCTGACGACGTCTGTTCAGCCTGTCGGAACTTGAATATTTCATATTCTTCATTGCACTGGCCACTGCGGCCTGAAGTAAGCAGTGAGCTTCCGCTTGGTTTCTGCGAAATCATCATTTTCTGTCACCCCCACTGCTTCACTCAATTCAAACACTGCCTCACCAGCATAATGAAGCAACATCGCTCTCATTCTTGTATCGTTCTGAATGTCTTTAGCCACCACAAAGTTCTCAAAGCGCCTCACCCAACGTTCCCAACGATGGCCTGCGCTGTCAGTCGGCTCCAGCGAAAAATGTGCGACGTCAGCGACAGTTTCCATTTTCACACAGAAATTAGACGTAGTCTAGTTCAAAGTAACTCGTAGAGTTGTCAGTTTACCTCGTCGCCAATTAATGTCGTGTACTGGCCGTGGGCTGTGCGTACAGCGACATTATAGAATGAAGATTCTCGTACAGAAAGTACGAACACGTTTATTGTGACACATTGAGATGTAAAAGGAAAAGAGGAAACGGGGCATGGTAAACGGTTCCGCGATCAAGGATCTAACACCGGGCTATTTTAGCTCTGTCTACACGAAGCGTAATTTAACCCGGGTTAAATCTGTAGCGTCTACACGAAGTATCTCGGTGCAATGGGTTCAGTACGACGTGAGTGGTGTTTTATAATGCCCCTATAGGGTCCGTTACGTATTCTACTTGCGAATACAAATTGTCTAACAACACACCCGCGAATAAACTGATCAAATTGACTATTATCGAATATATACGTCAACCTCATCGCAATCATTAGGCTGCTCATACAGATGATGAACTGTAGACTTTTTTGGTTTCTTATCTAAGTTGGGATCCTGACGTATCCATCTCCAGGACCTAGCTGCGACAATTCATGGCTCATCCTGACGTATATTTTGGCGTCTCTGACGCTTCCATCGAAACAAGCCTGGATATCCGCCCTCCCCCATTAACGACCACTGCGACATCTAGCGGAGCCAAGACACTACGAGATAACCCGGGTTATCCATCTACACGAGCGCTGCTGAGCCTAACCCGCGCCTGGTTCACCTACAATTGCGGGGCTTACTTAGTTCGGGCAAATTTTTAGCGCGGCATTTTAGCACGGCATTTTGTCACCGTGTAGACGCGTATCCCGGGTTAAAAAAACGTCGTGTAGACGGGGCTATAGACTGGTCAGAAACACTAAATCAAAAAGGTCAGACATGTAACATTACTTGACTTCAGTAAAACGTTTGATAAAGTCGCACATCACCACCTATCAGACAAATTAAACTACTACTGCATCCGAAACAACACTCTTGGCTGGTGCAATAGCTTCTTATCCCATCGTAAACAATCTGTTTCAGTCAATGGCACACATTCTTCCTGGGCTAATGTCACTTCCGGAGTCCCTCAGGGATCTGTCCTGGGGCCGATCCTATTTCTTCTATATATAAACGACATCAAGGAACAAATAAATTAAACTCCGCAGACGACAGCATCCTATACAGAGAAATAAAGAACACAAAAGATCAACAAATATTACAAAACGATTTATAAACCCTCACAACTTGGTATAAGAAGTGGTCAGTGAACTTCAATGTTAAGAAATGCGCAGTCCTCACCATCACATGCAAACGAAACCCCAAACTATATCAATATTCATTACTGGGAAAAACACTAAACCATGTTCAAAAATACGTACGACTACCTTGGAGTCACACTATCATATGACCTAAGATGGAACGACCACTGCACCAAAATAACCACCAACGCCAACCGCACACATGGACTCTTAAGAAGAACACTGTCACCTTGCTCACAAAATGTCAAAGAAACACTTACCAAACCTTTGTCCGACCAGAAATTGAATATGCCAGTGAAGTCTGGAATCCCAATACAGCAACTGAAATTAACCGCTTAGAACAAATCCAAAGAAATGCTGCAAGATTCATCTTCTCCGACTACCGAAAATAAACATGTATTAAACCACTCATAAACAAACTAAACTGGGACTCGCTCCACATACGTCGCCTCATTCAATAAGCATCAATGTTTTACAAAATCCACTACCACATGGTCAACATCAGCCCTCCGTCATGTTTCCAGCACGCCACACATATCTCCAACAGAATCAACCATCCACTTAAATATACCAACACAATAATTCCAACCATCAATGCATTTAAACATGCATTCTACCCCAGAGCAGTATAGTCATATGGAACATACTACCACCATCTGCTGTTCTACACATCACGCCATCACTGCCAGCCTTCTTGTGTGTCGCCATGCCAGCCATCAGGGAAATGCAACCCTTGTATGGCTTCCACATCCTAAAGCCACAAACTTATGTATATAGTGCACCACTTGTTTTTATCCGCGCGTTTGTTTTTCGTTTTGTTTTTTCTTTCTTTATTTTGAACATCCTTCTACACGATTGTTCCCTTTTTGTTCGACTGCTCTGAGGTTACGCACCGCATATGCAAATCCTAGTTTAGCTGTGAACAGCTGTAAAGGGATTACTATATCAAGCAATCAAACAAGGTGTCTAGGGTTGAGGGTGTGACTACATCCAGGCAGATAATTCTCCGTGGACGTATACCAGCTGTCAAGACTGGACGTTAGAAACGCCAGACATGCAATCGTTGGGGTGATATAGCGCAGGACGTAGCTTCATAAATGGTTGCCTATGTAGATGAACAAAGGAACGCGGCTGCTGGTATGTCTAATACGTGGTGTCACACACGGTGCATCATTGTTATCTTGGCAGTTGTCCTTGGCTTCAGTGTTGTAAGGACTTCTAGTCAAGGTTTAGGATCATTTCAGGTACTCATTCATACAGCTGAATGGACTATGTAGAAGTTGCCCAAGGTTCGAAACAGAAGCACATGATAAAATCATGTGCTTCCGGGTTCTCATGATTGATGTATATAAGTTAGTGTGTCTACTATAGGTTACACTACATGAGTGACTATACATGTATCCCTTGTGCCTTTTACTTCCCCTGGCATACACACCAGAGTTTGAAGTACATGGGCATTCGTTTATGATGTCTCTTCCGATATTGTCCACTTTTCGAAATTGTAGACAGAAGTGGGTCAGATTAAAATAGCTAGACACCGCGTGTATTGCACTGCAGGGTCGTCATTGCTGGTTGATCCGCCTCTGGGTCTACGCCACGTCTCTTGTGTAAATCTGTGTTGTTGTCTGGGTTGGTACAGAGACGCAGAGACGGCGTTGATACACGTTTTGTTTTTGCAACATGGCGTGGTCATTGTTAGAATAAGTAGTTATTCTATCCGGTCGCCAGATGGCGCCATTGACGTTTATGTTACGTGACATATCTTAGAGTTGCATTTCGTGTTTACAATCTTTGATGCGAGCATGCGCAGTCTCAGTTCCGGTTCGACCACGCCAACACGAGTTTAATAAAAGTCATTTCGTGATACATAATCGGTTGTCAATTAACGATTATTGAAACATGGTGTCAGAAAGAGCGAACTAGAGGTGAATTGGAACTCAGTGAACGTAAAGTCGCGGTGAAAGAAGGTTAGTCCGTTCTATTTTGACTACAAAAGTGATGGAACGATTCCTTCTCCCCGACCGGCTTCCCGTGTCCGGATATCTGCCAGAGCAATGGCTGCGTTTCAAAAAGCAGTTCACGCAGTTCATCGACGCCAGTGACAAAGCTGACGCGAACGCAAAGACGAAAACGGCGATTCTACTACGCTGTATCGGTGACAAAGGGAATGACATCTATGACAACTTCACGTTTGAAGGCGTTCCAACGTTTGATGACGTCATCGCGAAGTTTGATGAATTCTGCCGTCCTAGAGTGAGCGTGTTTGCATCCAGACATCACTTCCTCACCATGAAGCAGAACGATCGCTCTATTGATGACTTCATTACGGCCCTAAAGAAGCAGGTCCGTGAATGTGCGTTTGGCGATCTGAGGGACGACATGGTTCTTTACGCACTAACGTTGGGGTTAGACCAAGAACGGACGCGTCGGCGTCTGTTTGAAACAAAGAACCTAGCCATTACCCTGTGTCGCCTAGCAGAGGACACGGAAGACGAAATGCGGAAGCTCAAACTGAACGAGGAAGTACAGGCGGTCTACAAGACGAGACAGAAGACGGCTAAACGCAGGCCAAGATCTCAACCGACTCACACGTCGAGCAACAAAGCGGACAGGTGTGGGAAGTGCGGCACAGAGCACCCGCCGAGACAATGTCCAGCATTCGGCAGTGAGTGCTACGCCTGTAAAAAGAAAAATCACTACGCCAAGTGTTTCCGAACGCCGCAGGCACAGTCAAAGGCGAAGCGTGTCTACCTCGTCGACGGTGACAGCGATTCCAGCATTCTACGCATACAAGTGGACAAGGAGGGTCGACGTCTGATGGCAACGATCAACGTATCATCGGAGAGTTGTTCAGCTCCTACTGCACTAACGGTGTCAACTCGACACCGCCGCAACATGCAATGGCCTCAGCGTCACCGACTATCGACTACTGGGCTCTCCACCACTACACGAACTTGACGATGTACGATGGTTCGCAGGTGCCATCGAAGGGTAGATGTTCCCTAACACTCCGAGAAATCGACCAGCGTGAGGAGATATTGATCTTCGAAGTCGTCAAAACGAGGCACGCCACACTGCTGTCCCTCGACACGTGTCTGAAACTCGATTTGATCGCGGTGAGTGAACACGTCAGCCTGGTCGAGGATCGAACAAACGACATCGATGCTGCCATAACGGAGTATGCGGATGTCTTCACCGGACTTGGGTGTCTTCCGAGTGAGTACAACATCGAGATTGACAACTGTCGCTCCCGTACAGAATCGACCACGGAAAGTCGCTTACGCACTGAAGGACGAGTTCCTAGAGAAGATCGAGGCACTGGCGGCACAGGGCGTCATCGCGAAAGTCGAGACACCGACTCAGTGGATTTCAAGCTGTCTGGCAGTACGTAAGGCAACGGCTCGGTGCGAGCATGCATCGATCCCTCTGACCTGAACAAGGCGATTCGACGCAACCACTTCTCGCTACCTACGATCGAAGAGGTTCTGCCAACGCTGACGAATGCGAAAATCTTCTCGCTTGTCGACGCGAAAGACGGATTCCTGCAGGTGAAACTGACAGATTAAAGCAGTTACCTGACGACATTCTGGAATCCGGCAGGAAAATACAGATGGCTGCGTATGCCATTTGGTATCTCGTCGAGTCCGGAGGAATTTCAACGTCGTTTGCAGCAAGCGCTGGAGGGTCTCGAAGGGATCTCCACAGTAGCTGACGACATCTTGATCGTCGGTCGTGGTCAGACAGAGGCAGAGGCCCGCAGAGACCATGACAGCAACTTCATCAAGCTACTACAGCGTGCTCGCGAACAGAACTTGAAATTGAACAGATCCAAAATGAGGCTTCAAATGAAAGAGATCGTGTACATCGGGCATGTGTTGTCTCCGGACGGGGTCAAGCCCGATCCTGATAAAGTGTGCGACATCAAGAATATGCCGACGCCGATGGACGTCGAACAAGTACGACGGTTCCTGGGCTTCACGAACTACATCGCGAAATTCATGCCGAATCTTTCTGCAGTCTGCGAGCCCATACGACGTCTGGTGAAGAAAGACGCCGAGTTCGTGTGGGGACCAGACCAACAAGAAGCGTTCGAGCGAGTGAAGGACATCGCAACCGCAGAACGTTCTCTCTCGTACTACGATGTGACGAAACCGGTGGTACTTCTATGTGACGCAAGTACGCAGGGGCTAGGAGTGACACTTCTACAAAACGAGAAGCCAGTCGCCTATGCTTCGCGTTCACTGACAGCGAGTGAACGCAACTACACACCGATCGAGCTTGAATGTCTTGCCATCGTGTTTGCCTGCCGCAAATACGACCAATATATCTATGGACATCCAGACGTGACGATTCACAGTGATCATAAGCCACTAGAAACGATCTTCCGAAAGTCACTCTTGGAGGCTCCGAAAAGACTTCAACGCATGATGATGGCACTTCAGCGCTACGACATGAAAGTCGTCTACAAGCCAGGAAGTGAGCAACTCGTCGCAGACATGCTGTCGCGAGCGCCGTCGACACGTAGACAACGAGTGGAGCTGACGAAGGAGCAGATATTCCAGGTGACAACGGACAACGCCATCGCTGAGGAAGTCGAGACAGTCGACCCCAGAGAGTACGTCAACATCAGCGAGCCGAGAGTAGACGCGATACGTCAGGCCACAGCCGACGACCCGGTTCTGCAGAAACTACTCGTGCTGG
This sequence comes from Escarpia spicata, assembly GCA_963995525.1. NCBI lineage: Eukaryota > Metazoa > Annelida > Polychaeta > Sabellida > Siboglinidae > Escarpia > Escarpia spicata. The sequence goes on along the minus strand of OZ023207.1, from coordinate 8,133,160 downwards.
TCGCATCAGGCTGGCCACAGGACAGGTCACAGTTACCGTCTGACCTGAAAGTCAACTGGACGTTTCGAGACTTCATCGCTGGGCACAACGGGATCCTGTACAAAAGAGAGAGTATGTTCATCCCAAAGTCACTCCAGAATGACATGTTAGTGAGACTACACAGCAGTCATCAAGGCATTGAGTCGACTCTACGCAGAGCCAGAGACAGTCTCTACTGGCACGGTATGACAAACGACGTAAAACAGACGGTCGAGCGATGCAGTGAGTGTTCCAGAGAACGACCTACGCAACAGAAAGAGAGTCTTCGTAGCCACACGATTCTACCGCGAGCGTGGGCTAAGGTCGGAATGGATCTCTTCGCGCACGGTCAGGACACACACCTCATAATCGTCGACTACTACTCCGATTTCTTAGAGATCGCGAAGCTAGATGATCAACGAGCGGTCACTACGATTGAGGCATGTAAAGAGCAATTTGCACGTCACGGATCTCCCAACATAGTCCACTCCGATGGTGGGCCACAGTTCATAAGCGCTGAGTTTGAACGCTTTGCGCAGAGTTAGGAATTTGAACATTCGTTATCGTCACCCTATCACAGTCAGTCGAATGGAAAGGCGGAGGCCGCTGTCAAAATTGCAAAACAGCTGCTAGCGAAATCTTCCGACCCGATGAAAGCACTCCTGGAATGGCGCAATATTTCTATGAGTCAGATGGTCAGCAGTCCGGCACAGCGCTTGATGAATCGACGCACACGAGCAGTCGTCCCACAGGCCGAGTCTCTGCTGAAACCAGTGATTCCCGAGGTCGAGCAAACGATTTCACGTAAGACTATAAAACAAATGCAGAGCCAGCGATACTACAACCGAAGTGTCAGCGATCTGAGACCACTACAGAAAGGCACTCCAGTCTTCGTCCAATCGCTGAAGAAACACCAACCGATCAAATGGTCGCGTGGCACAGTCGTCGATGACTGTAACGACAGGTCGTACATCGTAGAAAGTGAAGGTCGTCTACTCCGACGCAATCGACGCTATCTACGAGACGATGCGCCCCACGAGTTCGTACAACAACGCGAACAACAACCACTCGAACGACAACTACTCATACAACAACGCGAACTACAGCCACGCGTACAGCAACCACGCGAACAGCCGCGTGAACGGAAACAGAAGACGCTACCGGAAGACGAACCGCGTGACGTGCCGAGCATCGCGCCGGAAGTGACAACTCCTACAGCGAGCGTGCCCGCGTCTCCTGCGAAAGTCGTCTCGCCAGTGAAAATGCGCTCTGGGCGAGTCGTCACAAAGCCAGCACGGTTCCAGTGAAGACCAGCCCCAACCCCCTGTTGTCCAAACCTGATCATGTGCTAGTAACCTCTGATCATTATAGTATAGTGGCCCAATTGACTCTAGTGTTAGATTGCATTGTGTTGTTGTGTTGCATGGACTCATAAAGCCAACATTTTTATTATGCTCCTTTAAAAAAAAGAGGGGATGTTAGAATAAGTAGTTATTCTATCCGGTCGCCAGATGGCGCCATTGACGTTTATGTTACGTGACATTTCTCAGAGTTTCATTTCGTGTTTACAATCTTTGATGCGAGCATGCGCAATCTCAGTTCCGGTTCGACCACGCCAACACGAGTTTAATAAAAGTCATTTCGTGATACATAATCGGTTGTCAATTAACGATTATTGAAACAGTCATCACGCAAAGCATCATGAGACATTATTCAGCATTCTACCGAATCGTCTCATATGATACATGTCAAATGCGGGGTAACTCTACACCTGCCATCAGAGTTCGCATTCACATGCTGAACTGTACAGTCATGTTCACCTGCAAACATGTCTCTAGACAGTTCAAGCGGCTTTATAGCTCTTCCTGATCTGGTCACAGTCACAGTCACACATGGAGAGGTCGTGTCTCCGGTTAGACTAGTGTCGGTGTGCTGTGGCGATGATCGCGTCGTCTCCGTAGTAGGTGCTCGCGATCTGCTTTCACTCACATCTGGGATGCAGGATGGTTGTGGCCCTCTCACTGGACTGGTCATCGCATGTTGTTCTTCCGGAGTAGGAACCAGAACTCTCCTGTTACGTCGCACCGTGCCGTATTCGGTTCTCACGAGATACGACCTGGGGTGATGTGTCTGTCTCAGTATCCAGCCCTGTCGGTCCTGATCCCTAACCGATACTTGGTCACATGCGGCTGTAGGACAGGAAGTTCCTGTGTCCTATGTCGGTTGTTGTAGGTACGTGTTTGGTTGGATCTGTAGGTGCATGTCCTCTTTGGTTCGGACCTTCTCTCTGTCACCTGTGGGTACCCTTGGCAGGAGCGTGCTTGGGAGTGTTGGCAGTTGTGTTCGTAACCTTCTTCCCATCAGTAGTTCGGCTGGGGATAGCCCACTCTGTAACGGAGTTGACCGATATGTGAGAAGAGCCAGGTAATGATCTTCGTTCTTCCTGAGCAACCCTTTCACTGTACGGACATCTCTCTCCGCCTCGCCATTGGCTTGCGGATATCGCGGTGAGCTCGTTGTATGAACGAACCCATATGTTGCTGCGAACTGTCGATATGCCTCAGCACTGAATTGAGACCCGTTGTCTGACATGACAACATCTGGGATGCCGTGAACGGCAAACAGTTCCTTCAGCGTTGTGATGACACTTTCTGATGTTTGGTCGCGAAGCTGCTTGATCTCAATTCATCTCGAGTAATAGTCAATTGCGATGAGATATGCAATTCCATGAAACTCGAAAAGGTCCATGCCAAGCCTCTCCCAGGGACGAGATGGGAACGATGTTGGCAGGAGTGGTTCTCTGGTTTCCGGACGATCTTTCGCATACGTTGAGCATTTAGTAACCACGTCTTCTATGCAGTTGGACAGTCCTGGCCACCACACCGATGTGTGAGCCCGAGCGCGACATTTCGTGATATCGAGATGGCCCTGGTGTATGCAATGTAGTATATCCAAACGCATGGCCCTCGGAATCACGATGCGCTCGTCATACAGTAGGAGATCATCGACTACCGCGAGATGGCTCCTGTTCTCCCAGTACGGTCGTATCAGCGGCAGATGTGACATGTAAGCTGGCCATCCTAGTGTGCAAAATGTTCTGACTTGTTCACACTCAGCATCTGCTTTCTGTGCCGCTCGAATGTCCTGTAGACGTTTCTCCGTAGCTGGAAGTATGGTTACTGTGTGTTTCGCGTAACACTCTTACCTCTTCCACAAACATGATGTCGGTCTGCTCTGGGAAGTTGACGGGAGCGCGAGATAATGCGTCAGGTGTCGTTTGATGCTTTCCTGGGACGTATGCGACTTCCGGGTTGTATCGCATTATTCTCAGACGAAATCGTTGGATGCGAGGTGGCATCTTGGCTAGCTCTGTTGTTTTCAGAAGTGGCACGAGAGGTTTGTGATCAGTCCGAGCGTGAAATTTAGCCCCATCACATACTCTCTGAACTTCTCGCAAGCTCAGGTTGCTGCAAGAGCTTCCTTCTCTATGACTGCATAGCGTTTCTCGGTTTCTGTGAGTGATCGGGAAGCATAGCAGATTGGACGACGTCTGCCACCATCTTGAATTTGCAGTAGCACTGCACAGATCGCCTGAGAAGATGCGTCTGCTGCGATCACTGTTGGGCGGTTTGGGTCATAGTGTGCAAGTACGTCGGGTGATACCAGCATGTCTTTCACTTGCTGGAAGGCAGTTTGTTGTGCCTCTTCCCATGACCATGCCCTGTCTTTGCACAGTAACTGGCGTAACGGTTCGTTGATATCAGCCAGTCGTGGAATTTTCCCATTTGGTTCACCATACCCATGAAGCGTTGGAGTTCCGTGACATTGGTGGGAGCTGGGAATTGTGCGGTGGCTGCTGTCTTACTGCTGTCTGCATGTATCCCTGAGGCATCGATGACATGCCCCAAGAACTTGATCGATCGCTTTGCAAATTCACATTTGTTGTTCAGCGTTAGTCCGGCTTGCTGTAAACGTAGCATGACAGCTCTAAAGCTCTTGTGAAGATCTAGTTAGTGCTGCACCATTTATTCCATAATAGTTTAGTTTTTGTAATAATATGTCATGATCAACTGTGTCAAAGGCTTTAGAAATGTCTAGGTATATGTTTATTGGAGTTGCTGATTGGTCAAGTTGTTGGACAACTCTGTCTATTATTTCTAGAGTGGCAAGTTCCGTAGAACGGTTACCCTAAACCCGTATTGATTCTCATAGTATAAGTTATTGGAATTAAAATGTTCGTGTATTTGATTAAACATATTTTTTTCAAATATCTTGGAAATAGCTGGTAAGATAGAAATTGGACGGTAATTATCAAAGATTGTCTCATCACCATTTTTTTAAATGGAATAACTGGCAATTGTTTAATGTATTTGGAAATATGCCAGTTGTTATTGATTGGTTAATGATTAGAGCGAGTGCTTCACTTATTTAACTTTTAATTAGCTTTAGTAATTTGGTTGATAGACAATCTTTACCACAGCTAGATTTTGGATGTAAGCTATCTATCAATTATGCTAATCATTGTACTATTGTCTATTGGCTTAATGTTGACAGTATGTATACGTGTCTCTGTTAAATAGTCTTCGTAAGAGTATTCTCCAGTATTGGTTATTTGCGATGCAAGTGTCGAACCAGTATTGATGAACAATGAATAACATTTAGTTGCAATAATAGTCTTGTCAGTTACTGTTTCACCATCAATTTTAAAGAAATCAGGAAATGTTCCTTTCCCTGTCTTTTTTTGAATAATTTATTTAATCATAGACCACGTTTTTTAATATCGTGCTTATTTCTTTCAAAACTGGATTGATAATATGCTTGTTTGGCTAATCTAATATTTGTTTTAAGAATTGTATTGTATGTATGAAAATTTGCATTGAGCGAAACATATTCTGCTGTACCTATATGAGTATGTTTAAGTTTTGAATACAATTTATCTGTAAATTTCATTGATCTAATGACACATTGTGTAATCCAACATGACTTGTTGTGTTTATTATATTTAATGACTTTAGTAGGTAAAAAATTATCCATAGCAGTAGTAATAGTTTCAGCAAGGAGGTTGTAATTGTCGTTGGGATTAGTATCTCTATCCTTGTTTAGTTTATTATAAATATTTCAACGCATCAATTCCAGACCTTCCAACATTTTATAAAAAAACAGCAGAAGATCTTCCTCTTCCTACAAAAAAACCCATAAGATTTTTGATCGGAAAAAACAACACTTTATTAACAAACAGCCAATTTCCCAAACACCTGGTCGGCATCAGTCGTTCAATGCTCAGCATTGTAAATGCCAGTGGCGCACTTAGCACTGGCGTTCAACTATATGTCTAATGTGTTGGTTGTAATGCGTGGTACTCGCGATCAACGTTTATCTGTGGAGCAAATTGCAGAGAGTCTCTGCACCATAACAAAGGGCATATAATTCAATTATATGCCCTTTGTTATTTATAATTTACGTTAATGACTTTGCACAATCTAGTCAAAAATTCAACTTTATTATGTATGCCGATGACACGGCCCTCTCACGGACACCAGATTCATTTGTACAATCTCAAAATAATGAAAATGTAGAATTCGTAATCAACTCAGAACTGGATAACATTAATGAGCGACTTAAACTAAACAAATTATCTCTAAATGTAAATAAATCAGAATATATGATTTTCAAAGCAGCTAAAGAAATAATAATAAAATGATAAACCGACCTAATCTACTACCTACATCTGTGATAGATAACACAAATATTGATAGAGTATATGATTTCAATTTCTTAGGGCTAAGCTTTAAAGAATTAAACTGGCAAAGCCACATTGACAAAATCTCAAATAGCTATAGTCCTAGGTGCTCTATGAAAATAGCTATCCTAAATAATCTTAAAAGATTGTTACCTCTGAATATAAAGATTACGTTGTACAACTCTCTCACAATGTCACATCTAAACTATGGTGCAATGGCCTGGGGCTATAGATGTGACAGAATAAAAGACTTCAAAAGAAAGCGGTCCGTATCATAAGTTTAAGTAAATATAATGTTCATACTGATCCACTGTTCAAAAGTCTGAAATTACTAAAAGTAGAACATAATTCTAAAATTATATCATAAATTTTCAATATACCATAGCAGCAAGCTACCTGTCTACCTGCCAAGTAGTCAAGATAAAATCCATATAGTCAAGGTACACCATGAATTTGCCAAACGAAGCCTCAGGTATAGTCTGCCACATACCACAAATAATGCACCTGATTTAATAAAAGACAAGATCACTCAGTTTATATGGCTTCGCGACATATATCAAATTGTATTGTCTCAATACTTATACTGAACAATGTGCAATTCATAATTGTTACATATACAATACATGATTGAATAAGTTTCTACCTCCTTGGTTACAAATTACTTAATTTAAAAACCGACTGTTTGTATATTTAACACGTGTGTAATATACAGGCATATATACATTTTTTGTACTGGTGATTCACTAATTAGACTAGATATTTTCATGTTTATATAATAGTTGAAATTATTTCATAGGGTGACTTTTACGACAGCGTCTATAATTTGTCTTAGTAGGAGTTTCCCGTCGCTTATATGGCATAATCCTTGATTTCCCTGTCATACATTATATACTTACCACTCTGTTTTTACTCATGTCGATTCGATTGCAATACATTGTATGGTCTTTTGTTTTTATAACGATCATTTTGTTGTATTATGTATTTGGGACAAATACATATTTCCCGTTCCTGTTCTCTCTCTCTCTCTCTCTCTCTCTCTCTCTCTCTCTCTCTCTCTCTCTCTCTCTCTCTCTCTCTCTCTCTCTCTCTCTCTCTCTCTCTCTCTCTCTCTCTCTCTCTCTCTCTCTCTCTCTCTCTCTCTCTCTCTCTCTCTCTCTCTCTCTCTCTCTCTCTCTCTCTCTCTCTCTCTCTCACACACACACACACACACACACACACACACACACACACACACACACACACACACACACACACACACACACACACACATCCACCCGCCCACACACCTGCCACATATTCATAACCGGTGTCGCAACACGACCTCTGAATGCCTATCCTCCATACGTTGCTAACGGATTATTAATCATGTTAACATCTCCACCGATCAACGGCCATATGAGACGAAGCGCTTTGAGAGTGAACAAAGGATTGAGGAACAGCTATGGTCTGGATATCGCGACATTTAAGAACACATCTTTTAGTTTCATCTATTGACCTCTGATAGAATGAGTGACCTGCTTTCTCATATCTAATTATTTACATTATTATAATTCTACTGCTAGTCCGGTAGTTATACAACCTTCGTTAAATAATGCCGAAGAATATATATATATTATATATATCGCATATATGATACATATATATTCTTCGGCATTATTTAACGAAGGTTGTAGAACTAACGGACTCGCAGTAGAATTAGAATAATGTAAATTAGATATGAGAAAGCAGGTCACTAGTGTGTGTGTGTGTGTGTGTGTGTGTGTGTGTGTGTGTGTGTGTGTGTGTGTGTGTGTGTGTGTGTGTGTGTGTGTGTGTGTGCGACGTCCAACAATGAACAATGTGCGACGTTCAACGATGTGCGACATCCAACGATGTGTGACGTCCACCGATGTGCGACGTCCAACGATGTGCGACATCCAACGATGTGTGACGTCCAACGATGTACGACCGCGAGATGAGAACAACCCAGAACAACGGACGTCCCGTGGGAATATGGCAGTGATCAAGAACAAAAATGACTTGTTAACAAACATTTTGTATCTGTTTATAGAATAGTTTCCAAGGGTACAAGGTACGTGTGTATTATATTATGATATTACACTTGATTTTGTTTTAATTGAATTGCCTTCCCGAGAAGGGTGTAGTTTCAACGAAAAGGACAGTTAACGGAATATATCACAAGTCTAAATTTTGAAATGTATTTCCATTACCGGTCGAACACCCAGGCATTGTTTCTTTCATACTAAACTGGACGATGTGTTTGCACATTTGATTATTGAGCACCAGCAGGGTAGGTATATTTATACTGTTTTCTGATATCCATGTGATGGTTTTTAGTGTAGCGGACTGCATGATGCGTCCAGCGCATCCAAGGTGACAGCGAGGATATAGGCTTAGCCTTAACTTCGTAGCTACACTTATATGTACACAACGTCTATCGCAGTACTCAATGGCAGGCACGTGTTCTGTTTTGCGACTGGGGGAGTAGTCATCGGAGAGGAATTAATCGATTACTTAATGGACAGAAATTCAGGATTAATTCCGGGTGATTTTTGTTCCACCTACGTATAAGCCAAAAAACTTGCCGAGCATATTGCCGGACGATTTGGGATTATCTAGGTTTACTGAGATACTTATGGAGGAAAAGAGCTTCGCTGATAATTTACAGATTTAAAGAAATCAGGAATTGGAATTGTAGTAAACGCGGTTCATGTTGCTACACATTCTTATACGTGTATGTATCGATGCTCAAATAGACAGCGGTTATTGGGCTGGGCGATTGTGCACGTCTTCTAGTCCCACCTCTCCAGTTCGCACGTCGACACAGAGAGTGGCATTTAGTTGTTTTAGATTGCGATCAGCATACTACGTTGAACGAGGAGTAGCCGTTACACTTGGTACACTATTCTGATGTAATTTCACGCTCTCTGCAAGATCGCTTGACAGTCCCACCTCTCTCCAGTTCGCACGTCGACAAGGAAGTGGCAGTTCAGCACCCTGCGAACCAGTCTACCTCCATTACGACTGCGTCTTACTTAGACGTGGGTATTGGTACTTCATGCACCTCTAACTAACGGTGCTGGCATTTTCATATTGTTCTGGATGTTGTAACTTTGGGTTGAGGTTAGCTGTGCGTTCTGTACCTACAAGCCTTCTATGTATTGTATGTTGTTCCTGTGTACGTTCGTAAATTGATAAGTGTTCTTTAACCTCTGGATGTTGCGGCTGTGCTATCGTGCGTTTCCAGGAAGGTTGTAGTTGTCATCTTGTAAGCTATGTTGGTTTTGCGTAACCTAGATACGTGTTGATTACTTGCGATGTTAGTAGCATATATAAGTAATATAACAGTCCACGGCACATATGCCTGGATTTAGATGTTTTAGGTAAATGTTTAGACCGCGGTATATGTTTTGTCTACTACGTGTCATAATATTGTCTGTTATATTAGCCATGATCTTCCTTTCCGTGTGTTGATTTATTGTAGTTGAGCCGGGGTCTCAACTGGTAAGTGCGGGAGGGATATAAAGGTCGATCATGTTTAGACCGAATGACGTTATAGTTGGAATAGTTGGTAGAAACTTAATCATATAATAGTGTACGTGGCTAGAGGTCGAAACGTTGAGCGGTCAGCTGAATAATGAGTCATTGCTGGGCTGGACGTAATGGGAGAATAGGGAATAGCTTGCTTCCATAACGATTGTGGGGATAGCCGATTTGAACAATTACTGTCAGTAGAGAAGCGTAGAGTTAACGATTAATGTTTCATTTGTATGCATAGAATAGAGTTAACAATTAATGTTTCATTTGAATGCAAAGAGTATTGGTAACGTTCCAAGTTGTAGTCTTCCGCCGGTTGATTAAGGTCCCCTGCATGGAACATAGATGATTGTCGGTAGACCGTATAAAAGGAGACAGAACTGTAGAGTTAGGGTGGTCTCTTTCTTGTTGCTAGATGTTATGCTGTTGTACGTTGTGCAATAAAAGGAAGGGGGAAGGGGGGGCAACGTATATAAACTGCAAGAGGATGGCGATCAACGCACTAGTTGAGCAGATGTGTGAAGAAGAGGGGGTGGGATTCACAGAACTGTAGAGTTAGGGTGGTCTCTTTCTTGTTGCTAGATGTTATGCTGTTGTACGTTGTGCAATAAAAGCCTATGCTATAGATCGAGTCTGGACTTCTGCGATGTTTAATGTGAGTCTTCGCTAGTCCTGTCTAGGGAGATTCCAGAACGAAGTAGGGTGGACACCTAGTCAGACTGCGATGACTAGTACAGTCTGGCCTTCTTCGGTTTGAAGTTTGAACGAAATGAATCACGGGTAATAACATTATGGGATGCGGTAGCGACGCAGATTCAAAACTTAATTATGCTTAGCTGAATGTTTCGGTATAAAATGATAAAGTAGCATCGTTTTAGTTTAAGACACACTGACATACATATAGAATATTCTATAGAATATTCTATAGGATATTCTAGTCTTTTTACAGAAAACTATAGATTATCTAACATATATAGAATCCTATAGTTTTCTATAGATTTCTACAGAAACAACAACAACTATAGAGTATTCCACAGGAACTACACTTCCAGTGAATTCCGTAGAATTGTCTGTAGTTATCTATATAATTTTTGTTCTAGTTTTCTATAGAATCCTACAGAAAACTATAGATTCTCTAAACACTATATAATTCTATACAATATACTATAGTTTTCTATAGAATCCTACATTAAACTATACGTTCTCTAAAACTATACAATTCTACAGAATTCTACAGAATATTCTATGGAATTCTGTAGGAAATTACAATTTCCATAATCAGTTTATAGTTTTGTATATAGAAAAGTATACAATACTATAGGAAATGTGTAGTTTTCTATAGAATTTTGGCTAAGGGACCTGCTGGGGTCAGTCACGTGTCATTGCAACTGGCGGCGGAGGTCGGGCATTATCGAAGAATAAACAAAACTACCTCCAGTATTTGATGGTTTGACAGTGTGATGCATTTATGTAATTATAATACAACAGCATAGTGGCATGAGAATAATCAGACTATGTATGATATGCATTCATGGTGAACGAATTTAAGTTTGAACTGGGCTGACGCACACGTGATCGTCACTATGGAGGGACTTTCCACAGACACACTACAAATACTAGTTTTTAAAGGACGGATTGTGACATATGGCGCTAGTGCCTTTGTTTTTTAATAGTACACATGTTCATACTGAAACCTACTAATGTTCTATGAAGAAAAACATAAAGAAATCAACTGACATGATACCCACCCCCGCTACCTTAAGCAGGGCGACTGTCTTAGAATTAGACCCTTGAATGACGTCATTAAATCAGTACGCGTTGTAATTCGATACGCGTGGTAATTAGGTCGAAATCATAGTAATTAGGTTAGCAGGGATTTTGATCTTGCGCGCTTGTATGTAGTTTTGTTCAATGACGTCGTTATATTGGTACGCGTGGTAATTAGGTCGAAATCATAGTAATTCGGTTAGCAGGCATTTTGAACTTGCGCGCCTGTTTTGTTCAATGACGTCATTAAATAAGTACACGTGCTAAACGCTATCATCAAAGCGGTAACGAATGGTCTGTGTGTGTAGGAACATCCTTGGTATTTTGTTCCATGTTAAAATATAGCAGATAAATCCTACGTTAATAGAGAGGAAATTATAAAAATAGGAACTTATTTGTTAAATCAGTCAAACTGACGGCTATCTGCGTAAGGATGCGTAATAAACTAGGCAAACTGACGGCTATCAGGTATTTGACAACAAGAATAGTATGCGACGGAAGGGTAAGACACTCAAATAAACTGTAGTATCAGTGACTGTATACCATATAAAGACACTCTGCATCAATACCGACATAGCTAGTACTCTTTTGTGAGAATGTGATTGGCTCTGAAAATAACCGTTTGCCGACAGCCACTGGGACAGTGCTGGACTCGACACCCAACGGGACAGCCCTGACCCCGACAGCCACCGGGGCAGCGCCGTGCCTAATAGCCATGTTTTCATGCTGTATGTGCAACAGCACCTTCTCAAGAAGTTGGCGTGACACGTCTTCGAAAATCATGGTGCACAATTCTCACACAACAAGTACACGAGCACACACCAAGGAACGAATGTCGTTACCAAGTACACGAGCACACACCAAGGAACGAATGTCGTTACCAAGTACACGAGCACACACCAAGGAACGAATGTCGTTACCAAGTACACGAGCACACACCAAGGAACGAATGTCGTTACCAAGTACACGAGCACACACCAAGGAACGAATGTCGTTACCAAGTACACGAGCACACACCAAGGAACGAATGTCGTTACCAAGTACACGAGCACACACCAAGGAACGAATGTCGTTACCAAGTACACGAGCACACACCAAGGAACGAATGTCGCCACCAAGTACACGAGCACACACCAAGGAACGAATGTTGCCACCAAGTACACGAGCACACACCAAGGAACGAATGTCGCCACCAAGTACACGAGCACACACCAAGGAACGAATGTCGTTACCAAGTACACGAGCACACACCAAGGAACGAATGTCGTTACCAAGTACACGAGCACACACCAAGGAACGAATGTCGCCACCAAGTACACGAGCACACACCAAGGAACGAATGTCGTTACCAAGTACACGAGCACACACTAAGGAACGAATGTCGTTACCGAGTATACGAGCACACGCTTACAACATACTGAAGATACCTGATAATGTTTATAATCTTTTATATATTTAGCGACTGTGTAACAAAGGTCACGTATCTGTGGCGAAAGATCACGGACTTCAGAGTAGAAAGTACACATGCGCAGACGGCAGATTAGAAACTTCAAGCATGGACTGCAGAGTAAAATCGTCTTTCGCCACAGACACGTGACCCTTATGTATATTACCTGAAATCGTTACTCTTCAAAAATTTTCTTTTTCGGAAGAGTCGCGTAACAAAGACGCCGTCAAAATGAAGCGATTGTAACATAATCCTGACGAATAGGTAGTGAACTAAAAAAAATTGGTAAAATTATGTCATTTCTGGTTACCATACAGGTCTAAGACCTTCCCACCACCCTGTTTATACATTTTTGCCTACCTATGGCTATGTCTCTTATTAATAACATACGACGACTGGTTCCTGTATTAACAAAGATGTGTTTGTCAATTTTTGCGTACTCATGTTCCGGTGTCTTAGACTCTGCGAACGATGTTGTTTCGTCGACACAGTTCACCAATCTACCAATTGAGGCACCACTATAATGATTTCATGGTACAAGCTCCACCCACTTTCAAACGGCTGCTAAAATTGCATACGCGAAGTAGGCGTGACGTCACAATTACGTATATCAACCAACCAACGCACTGAATTTTGACCCGTTGGTTAGCGTACGTTATTGTGACGTCACGCCGACGTAGATATATGGTCGATTCCCACGAAACGTTGACAAACAGGTTCCAGGGCTATCACTCATTTAATATACTTGTTGGAAGGCTGGGATGATGCTGTACGCATGCGTCTTCATTGGGGCTTTCTGGGGAACCCTACTTTTGTATATGTACCATGTAATCTCTGAGTGCTGTCCCCAAAAATTGGTAATTTCTGCTATATTTTTGTGAAATATACGCCATCAATACTTTAAAACGCATTGTATTATTTAAACAACATATGCAAGGTACACAGTTAATGTTTGGCTATGAAGGTCGATGTCTCATGCATCATTGGTCAAAAAATTAAAACTTCAAGTCAAAACCCTGATTTCTCCAGATTTTTTCATGTTGGGGAACTTTTCTGAAACCGTCCGTCTGCAGTCATTCATATAGGAACATGCAGTACAACAGTTCTTTAAATAACACAGATTTCTCACTCAACTTGATGCCACAGCTGGATACATAGGTCCTGTGCTGTTTTAAACCAAAAGTGTTGGCTAATAATTTGTGTTGAGCGACGAAACCGATTTGGGGAAGTTGTTCATGAAACCGTACGTCGCAAGTTTGAATACGCATTGTAAGTAGAGATTTGTAGATTAGTAAGAAATATTAATTGGTCATAAATAACACGTAACAAGGTAACTATACGACAAAATTGTAATTTGTAGATACATTTCCCTTCGATTTATTTTGCTTTTACGGGTCTTTGCAACCGTACGTCTCCCGAAACCGTACGTCGGCTCTAACTGCCAGTTAGTTTATTTGCCCATCTATCGTTATTTTCGGGAATCAGATGATGCCAAGCGAAAACAGAAGTTTGGTACCGAACATGGCAAGCCCAATATGTTGAACACAATGGCAGATTCGTCAAGAAGGTGAAACTGACCCAAGTTGTATAAAGTACAAGAGACTTCACAGACCAACTCATATCCGGCATGGCCGAGTTCCGTGAGCACTGTCATCGGGTGACCATCCAATGTCACCAGATCCGCTTCTTAAAGCAGTCCACGGCGGAAAAGACGGAGGCAACGGTCCAGATGGACTATGCTAAAAATTGGGTGTGCAGATACCAGGTCGAAATAACGGCAGTGTACTATGTCAAGTCTCAGGTGACCATTCACCCAATGTTGGTACACTTCAAGCAGGACGGCAAGCTTTGTACCAAGAGCTACGTGTAGATTACAAGTGTCACTGCTCACACTGTTGAAGGAAGTCAATGAAATCCTTCTGGAACTGTCGACTCTGCACTTCATCACAGACTCACCAACTTCGCCGTACTGGAACCGCACAATATGTACTCTAGTAGCAAAATTTATATCACTGTTCGGTCTTAGAGCTTTGTGCACCTGACTGGAAGCTGGCCAGAGGAAAGGCCCCTGTGACGGAATGGGTGGTGGCATGAAAAGGAAGACTGACAACCTGGTGAAGGCTGGAAGAGTAATCACCACGAGCTAAGAGTTCTGCCACGAAAATTCGTGCTAGTGACACGACCATGACCCTCCTGGAGATAACCCTCGAAGTCATCCAGGACTGCAAGGATGAGATCGAAACATGGAATGTTCCAGAAGTCCGTGGCATAATGTCTGCCCGTGCTGTTGTGGTCCAGGGCCCAGTCGTGAAAATCGGCAGTACTTCCTGCTTCAAGGATTGCTTCTACACGAAGGGCGGATTGTTCCATCCAACAAGTTCTGGTTGGGAGAGCACGGAACTGGCGCTGGAGAGGGGGAGGAGGAGATGGATGACATATAGGTGGTGGTGGAAAGGGTACAGAGGCAGGTGGTGGAGGAGAGGGGTGACAGACATGTGGTGGTGGAAAGGGTCGAGAGACAGGTGGTGAGGGAGAGGGACGACAGAGAGGTGGTTCAAGAGAAAGATGAGAGAGCGGTGGTGCTTTTGGAACATTCAGTTCAAGCTTTATGAATTGTTCTTAAAATTACCTTTCGACAAATTACAAAAGTGGTAGGTTAGACTTTAAATAAATAATGTTATGAAAACATTGTATTCATATTCTATTGTTCAGTATATTAATAAAATGATAAGAATGATTGAGAAACACATATATGGAACACTCACAGGAATGGCTTTACACTCGGGTATGTACGTGGACAAAGTTTAAGTAAAAAGTGGTCAAATAATAAACATATTCTATTCTACTGAAACCGTACATAGGCATGAAACCGTACGTCTCCGACAGTTTCTTAGCCCACACCTCAATATTTTTGCAAAATATATGAAGTAACACCAGCGCTTGGTATCTGTAGCTTTTGTACAACCAATTTAAATACTTACATCACGACCTTTTGACAGTTAATACGCAATACACATTATAAGAGGAGGTACATGAAACCGTATGTCTCCGGCGTTTTCTTAATTAGAATAATAAGAATAGGACAGAATCACCTACATATATATACACTAACATAATCAATTTAGACTGTCGGATATATACCAAGACGTTCTTAAAACAAGTTAGAGTTGTCCAGTGGTCTCGCCAGTAATTTACTCCATTGTACTGAAAAGTATATTATATGAAACCGTACACCTACAAATTCTAAACTGTCTACACATTGATAGTTATAAATCAGTGTCAATAAGGTATAACCTGTTGAAAAGCTCAATGTGTATACCTTGCCATGAATGTATTTTAAAGATAAAACATGCATTCCCCTTGCAGTAGTAATATGTAACAGAAAGTCACCTTGATAAAACATCAAGTCTGAGAGAGCGCAAAATACTTCAAAGCTCCCCCTTAAAATTACAAAAGAAGTCAGAAACATATTTCTTACTGAATTTAAAACACAAATATGTTTTACATACATTGAAAATGAAATTTCATAGGTAAATATGAGTGAAATAGTTGTAGCAGTTTCCAAGTAGAGGGACTTGTGTGCAGACGTATGGTTTCAGAACTTAAACACTTGCTATTTCTATTAGCTGTCAAATGCTCAATTTGAGGATTTAACTTGCCCAATCTTATTCTCCGATTACCTCAATATGTTCTTTTTGTACTACAGAAAACACACCGTGATACGCGTATGTTTATTTTGCCCCCCTAGGAACACCATTTGTCAACGTTTCGTGGGAATCGACCATATATCGATGGCTTTGCTGCGATCAAAGCACATCAGTTTCGTTGCGGTTTAAAAGTGGGTGGAGCTTATAACATGAAATCAAAAAATTGTGAAGTGCGCATGTCTGAACCTATGCAAATGAGGAAAACAGCGCCGCAATTGGAAGATTATTGACTGAGTACCCACCGCCAACATCGTTCGGAACTGTACAGAACACCAAAAAACGGCACGATTGTAGGTCCATTTATAGGTATTCTGTGAACGGTTACCGGGAAATATAAATGACGCGAGAATAACAAAATGGGTATCCTTTCAAATGATACAAAAATCGTCGGGACAGGACGAGCCATGAGGGTGCTAGTGACCGTAGAATTTCATGTTTTGGACGTGTTCCGAGTTGTTCATTTTTCGCTCGCTTATCTATTTTTGCAGTTATTAATGTACCACGCGTGAAGTGATTCCTGGACATGTAACATTTATTGGGATTCGACATTTGCACATAATTACCTCAGTTGATTGTCCGGTTGCAAACTGGTAGCAAACTGTTTTGAAGTGATATTCGCTGTCCAAGTCTCATCTGCACCTAGTCCTAGACTCGGCCGACATTACTGTTTCATAATTGTATCAAGCCTAATTATATTTACTGTTGTAACGTATAAGTGTAACCTATAATAATGTTTGACTGTTTTACTAGAGGTAGGTGTTAAACAATCCCATATCCTCTTGGGTTGGTGTAGACTCCTTGTATAGACAGCCATACCAACAACTCAGAAACCCTGAAGTTGAACAGTATTTGACAATAAACTGATCGAGTAAAGAATTGGTTGCAAGCCTCTTTTTTGGAACAGTTGCGTAACAAAGTCAAACTGAAGCGTTATGATGAACAGTATAATATAATCATCCAGATAGGGTGTACCAGTATTTATATAGTTTATTAGCTGTATTAGCGGTCAAGTGTACAAACTGACATTAGATCGTTTCTATCTTTTTTGCATACTGTAGTGTTTAAATTCGTGCTTCTTCGGTATAAACCTTGGATCCAAGAATAATACTAAAACTCATAACCTGGCATCGGTAATTATAATAATATTTATGTATCTTTTACAGTATATGACACGCTATGAATAATACTAAAAATCATAACCTGACATTGACAAACGAAAATAGGTACTTCTCTGTTAAATCAATCAACCTAACGGCTATCTGCGTAGGTACGATAGTTATTTTTACATTACGCACTTGCATGCAGTTTTAATTTGTTTCAACGGCGGGAATTCGGTAAAAATGACGTCATTAAATAAGTACGCATGGTAGTTCGGTTCAACTTGTAGTAATTAGGTTAGCAAGCATTTTAAACTTGCACGTATGTAAATAATCTCGACCTGTGACGTCATTAAATAAGTACGCAAGGTTGTTCGGTTCAGCTTATAGAGTAATTAGGTTAGCCAACGTTCTGAACTTGCGCGTATGTATATAATCTCGATCAGTGACGTCATTAATTGCTCAATCCAACAACGGATATTTACGCAAACAAGTGTATACTTGTGCACAGAATATGAAATGTTTTTGACTTCTTGCCACTCGTTTGTGGTACCTGCCCGCCCACCCGTTCGCACAAAACTAAATAAATTGGTTCCCTTTAAGAAGTATCACAGAAAACAGATATAGCACCATGGATCCGAAAAGTTTATTTTTATCGGCAATTAAAAGAAAGTCGGGAACCAACTGGATTGTACTTCTTCCACCTGGCTTGACTCCTCCTTCTCCTCCTCCTTCTCCTTCTCCTCCTCCTTCTCCTCCTCCTTCTCCTCCTCTTTCTTCTTCGGTTGTTCCTCTACCTGTCGTTCAGGCTCCTCCTGTTGAGCCTGATGGCGTCTGTTCACAAATACAACCGTTACCGAAGATACCGAGCATGAGTGGTTTCTTTGCCAATGTGGAGAAACTTCCCTACATTAGTTTATTGTGTATGGTGTGTGTGCGTGTATGTGCGTGTATGTGCGTGTGCGCGTGTGCGCGTGTGCGCGTGTGCGCGTGTGCGCGTGTGCGCGTGTGTTTGTTTGTTGTAGCGTCACTTATATGCCACCCAAACAGCTGTCCTGACGACTTCTAAAACTAAACGTAAATGCAATTAATTGTAGTTATGTTCCAGACATACATAACAATTAGGAATTCCTGATAGTCGATGTAAGAAAGAGAACTAAGAAGAACACATACCGGTTCCACACAACTAGGCCTCCAACGGTGGATATCACCAGAATTATCACCAGGATGGATATTATCACGACTACCAGCATGTTCATTCCTTTTGATTGATCTGAAATGTCACAAGTCGCACAAAGAATATCACTTACAATAATTACTAAACAAAACCGGCTGACACCCGTTATCTCAGATTTGTGTAACATGTGTTTTAATGGAAGTTCCAATTTGTGACAAGAAATTTCGTATAAATCCGTATAACTTGAACTAAGAAGTTTTAATTGAATTGAATTTTCTTTGGGGGCAAAACGGAGGGAGCTAGGCAATGCGTGACGTGATGCATAAATTATTTCAGTAGCTGTCGGAGTACCAACATAATGGTGAATCGGCCCATCGTTGTGCTGATGATCTGAATACCTGCTGCCGGCGTAATATACATAGACTAACATAGAACGTCCTCTGTGATGTCTGTCAAGGTAGACACCAAGAATCCCTCTTCGTCCAACAGCTGTCGTCCCGTCTGTCCCGACCCGCACTTGGCTTATATATACACTGCGCCTCCAGACGAATTCCCTTTACCAAATCTTAGTAGACAAAAATAAAACAACAGGTTCTTTCTTACATAACGCAATATCGGTCCTTACTTCCGACGTGTCGTCATTAAAATAAAATAACATTTAAATACATCAAAATAAAGTCGGCGCCACGAAACACTAGTGAGACATATACCATAGCTAATTGGGATAACATTCCGGATAGTTTTATTATAGTAAGAATATTGCGACAGCTGTATTTTTATTACAATACTATCGCGATAGTGTCATAATTATTGTAGTAGGATCGCGATAGAATGCTGACATAGCGAATGCTCAGGAAAGGCAGTTCCATAACTAACTATATGATTGTTGAGGTTAGGTAAAATACAAGCAAGATTACAAAATGAAATTTAAAAATCAACATATCGACATTTGTTTATTGTGGCATGGGTAGCTCTACAGAGTTGTTGTAGCAACATTTGTTTATTGTGGCATGGGTAGCTCTACAGAGTTGTAGCAACATTTGTTTATTGTGGCATGGGTAGCTCTACAGAGTTGTTGTAGCAACATTTGTTTATTGTGACAAGGGTAGCTCTACAGAGTTGTTGTAGCAACATGTGTTTACTGTGGCATGGGTAGCTCTACAGAGTTGTTGTAGCAACATTTATTTATTGTGGCATGAGTAGCTCTGCAGAGTTGTTGTAGCAACATTTGTTTATTGTGGCATGGGTAGCTCTACAGAGTTGTTGTAGCAACATTTGTTTATTGTGGGATGGGTAGCTCTACAGAGTTGTTGTAGCAACATTTGTTTATTGTGACAAGGGTAGCTCTACAGAGTTGTTGTAGCAACATGTGTTTATTGTGGCATGAGTAGCTCTACAAAGTTGTTGTAGCAATATTTGTTTATTGTGGCATGAGTAGCTCTGCAGAGTTGTTGTAGCAACATTTGTTTATTGTGGCATGAGTAGCTCTGCAGAGTTGTTGTAGCAACATTTGTTTATTGTGGCATGGGTAGCTCTGCAGAGTTGTTGTAGTAACATCTGTTTATTGTGGCATGGGTAGCTCTGCAGAGTTGTAGCAACATTTGTTTATTGTGGCATGGGTAGTTCTACAGAGTTGTTGTAGTAACATATGTTTATTGTGGCATGGGTAGCTCTACAGAGTTGTTGTAGCAACATTTGTTTATTGTGGCATGGGTAGCTCTACAGAGTTGTTGTAGCAACATTTGTTTATTGTGGCATGGGTAGCTCTGCAGAGTTGTTGTAGCAACATTCGTACTATCGTAAGGTCAGTGTTGGCTGACGCTCGACAAAAACACTTAGTATATGACTTTCATCACTATGGCTGTTGTGCTGCATAATTAGTTCGATGCATTGAACAGCTGTCCTATCTGACCTGCGTCGACCGCATTGCCGATAGTAGTCGCGTCTCGGTCACACAGCGCCCCACGGAAGCCAGCCGGGCATATGCAAATGGCGCCGTAGATGACGTCACGACACGTGGCTCCGTTTAGACACGTGACGTCTGCGCACGACTTAATCGCTACGGGAAGATAACAGTATAGATAGTTTACTTCGAAATTGCATCACTCATTAAAAACGTGTATATGCAACAATAAAACAAAAAAGCATGATACCGAAATTAAGCGTCAGTGACTGTTCGCTACCAACCCTGGTATCGATATAATTAATATGATCATGATAACACTTGAAAACAACGTGGACATTTTATAACTACAGCAGTGACAGTTGTGTAAAGGTCGGAATACCTTACACATTTCACCTGGCCTGACCAAGCCAGATCAATCCACAATAAACCACGCCAGACTGCAATGTATCCACTACTCCGACCGGCACCGATTGTGCCAAGCCGGCATGACGTCATAATCACGTAAACTTGAAAACCTTTGACTACGTCGATTGTAGTCAGTGTCGGTCTGACGTGGTCTGATGTAGTCTGGCGTGGTGTGGTCTGGTCTGGTCTAGTCTGGTCAGGTCGGGCGTATAGTGCCAGTGTACCCCCGGCCTTAACGTGATCGTACATAAAACGCAGACTGTGTTTGCCACACTTGTTCCTGTCATTACCAGGATTGTGAACATCTCGCTGGCCACAGGAGATGTGTCAGCTAACTTGAAAGTTGCAACTGTGACTCCGCTTCTTAAGGAGCCGTCCCTGGATACCGAATGTCTTGCATGTTACCGGACCGATATATAAATTAAGTTTCCTGTCCAAAGTAATTGAGAAGAGGGCTTCGTCACGTTTGTTACGTCACATGGCACAGCACAACCTATTTGAAGTGAATCAGTCAGCATACAGAAATGGTCATAGTACAGAGACTGCACTGCTGAGAATCCAGAACGATTTACTCTTATCTGCGGATAATCGGTGTGTTTCGTGTGTACTCCTCCTTGACCTGTCTGCTGCCTTTGACACGATTGACCACCAGGTGCTTGTGTCACGTCTGTCTAAGAAGATCGGCCTTTCGGGCGCAGCACTAAACTGGTTTACCTCGTATCTCGAAAACAGAAAACAAGCTATTAAGATTGGAGAAGCCATCTCGAACGTGTCCGTGCTGACATGCGGTGTCCCCCAAGGGTCAGTCTTAGGACCGCCACTGTTCACCATATACACGGCTGGTGAACTGGGTTGCAAAATCCGACAACATGGCTTGGGTTTTAATATGTACGCTGACGATACGCAGCTCTACACAACATTAAAGATCCCCGACACATTGTTGCCATATCTCAGCTAGAAACATGCATTCCTGACACCAACGGTTGGATGACAGCAAACAAACTTCAATTAAATGGTGACAAAACTGAAGTTCTGTTCACGGGATCAGAGGCGCTGCGCAGAAAGATACCTAAAACAAAAAAGATCAATGTTGGAGACGCCCAAGTGACCTCCAGTACATGTGTCAGAAATCTTGGGGTCATGTTCGATGCTGGACTTACAATGGATAAACAAGTCAGTGCCATATGTAGATCTTCTGGTTTCAACAGTAACATGAACGTTTCTTTGCGTCAGGCGAATCACAGACTCAAAACTACTCTTACAAAATGTGGTCACGTTCTAAGTTTTGTTTTGTGATTGTATTATTAAATGTCAATATTTAAAATTGCCACTGTTCAGAAATTTGTTTTTAAAGTTGATTTTTCAAAGAGAATCACAACGTTCAGCCGTTCTATAAGGATTGCCTACACGAGCGACCAACCTGAAGACGATGTCCACGCGATGTCGTCGGCGAATATCGGCGCCGTTTGAGGCTGTAACAGACGGAACGTGGTATAGCACTTTGAATATACGTATACATTTGGACTAAGCAGTTGAATTAGTTTTGTGGGTATTGTGTGTGTGTGTGTGTGTGTGTGTGTGTGTGTGTGTGTGTGTGTGTGTGCTGCGCGCGCCCGTGTGAGGGTTATGCTTGCATTTTCCTCCTACATGATTTGCATTTCGGACGCCAAACTATCAGGAATGAAGGCCTTTAATTATTTTCCCAAGATCGCTATTGGTTAAGGATTTTTATTAGTATTAAGGTTTGCACCGTATGTTAGACGCAAATCGATTGTTCATAAAGTTAAGCGTATTTTCAGCGATTGTTACGCGAGGATCACCGATCAACTTGGCAGCTTTTAGGCTAGAATTTCAAAATATATACCAACGCATGATTTTTTGGAGAAATGTCGAAGTTTCTCAATTCGAATTTGTATTATGGTTTCTTGGAATCAAACAGGTTTTAGTATCTAGACCTAAAATATTGTCAACACCACTTTTATGGTTTTTCAGGGGTCTCTTTGGAACAGGGTGACATATTTTTATTTTTACACCCAACTTTATTACGACATCCAACTATTTTAGATACAAAATGACTACTTATGGATACGACATAGAAGTCCAACAACTGAAATAAAGTTTTTCATGTCGCAGAGTACATTGGACTTCAGGAAAAATAATGAATGTGTGTGACTTGTGATGTCTGGAGCCAACTGTGTTCCGTCATATTAATGTGATTTTATCAGCATTCTGCGTTTGCTTAGTTGAGAAGAAATAGACCCGCTATCACTTCCGCTATTTTTTTTAGGCTTACTTAGAATTACACTTATGTTTTTTAAATGTACACGTATGTTCACAAAATGAAAACAGTGAATGCAATGTTTTGTTAGTTCATATACTGGACATGGTGGTACATTTTAAGGTATATCTTTAGATGTCCTAGTAAACCCTGTTACACCATGTTCTTTATGTCGAAAGATAATGTTCATACAACATATAAGCACTTATCTTACAATTTTAAGACAAACGTTTATTACGGTAGCCCATGAACATAACATTACAGCTGTATATGTTGCTATGACAGAATATATAATTCGTTATGTTATAAATGCACACGGAATGGCAAATGTTAACGGCATCATCACGCACGTTCAATTTACTGTTACACTAATGTATATATTACGTCTGCACCTGCACCTGCAATAAATAAAGTAATGATGTTATTATTCAAAACACTCAGACCAATTATACTTTACACGAAGAATACATCACTGGATTTTGTAATAAACACAGTGTATGTCGTAGTAAGCAGATGATATATCATCATCAACAAATTTTTCACATTAGGATCAGTAGTCCAGCTCGGTAATTAGAATATCGTCAATAATGTTCAATTAGGATTACGTATAGCCCACGTAACACACGACAACTTGTACTGGCTATTCTAGCAAACAGTTTTCTAGGACGGACCAGTGTGCACCAAGGTTAAGATCAATCTTGATAGAATCAAGTCTCATTTCAAGATTATGTTACCTAAACATTCATAGATCCTAGTCTGATATATGCCGCTAATGTTATCAATGAAAACACGTCGATGTTGCAGTAAACGTCGTTATTTGACAATCCCACTAAGTCATAATTAACACGTTACGTCCTCTTCAAAAATGAGTGTTATTTACATTAGGATATCTAAATCATGCATATATGTCTAGCAATCATCGCTATTTGTTCCGTCCATGGTGTCAATACATGGGCTTCTGTAGAAAATCTTGAAACTTTTTGTAAGTTTCGGTGATAAGATAAACACGATCTGATCGATCCGTTGTGGGTTTAGGTATTTTCATTTGACGTTTTCTTCTTCAACCCAAAATCTCATCAGGGTTTGTTGGTCATTTGAAGGAGAGTATTTAATTTGTTCGTCTGACCATGACGGAGTTCAAGTACTCTCTATCTTCGTTATCGATGCCTTTAACCTGACCACTATACGGCTTGCTGTCGTAAAGAACATCCACCAAGTCACCAATTGATTGCTTCTTCAGGTGCCCAAGGAGCTGCTGAGCAGCATCGTATTAGTCTGTTTCACTGCGCGAGGTGAGAGGGGGAAGTGTAGTGGTCGGGTGCGTTGTCCATCCACAGCATGCCGGGCGTAACTTGCCGTTTATGAAGCAACATTCTTTCAGACAATATGTCTCTCGTGTGAATACCTGTCCCGCACCTACAGGCGTGGTGCCCGGAATATGCATTAAATTGGAGGTTTCCATTTCCTACTGGGCCTCTGCCACCTCATCCACGGTTACCGTCAAATATGTCATCTTTGAGTTGGTTTATTCAAGTCCCCATTTACTGAAGGTTTCTGCGCTGTGAACGGTGGGACTCCGCTTAACTGCCAAACCTGAATTTCCAATGGCAGTCCCTCCTACTCCGTCGTCCGTTTCTGCCTCGAAATATTTCCATTTGACGGCGATGTCAAACTAAGAATTGGTGATGAACAATGAGGTTGATAGTGTGTTTATTCTGAAACTGCCTGGTGAGGGAATCAGTGAGGTAGTGCACCAATGGAACTGACTGGTGAGGGAATCAGTGAGGTAGTGCACCAATGGAACTGACTGGTGAGGGAATCAGTGAGGTAGTGCACCAATGGAACTGACTGGTGAGGGAATCAGTGAGGTAGTGCACCAATGGAACTGACTGGTGAGGGAATCAGTGAGGTAGTGCACCAATGGAACTGACTGGTGAGGGAATCAGTGAGGTAGTGCACCAATGGAACTGACTGGTGAGGGAATCAGTGAGGTAGTGCACCAATGGAACTGACTGGTGAGGGAATCAGTGAGGTAGTGCACCAATGGAACTGACTGGTGAGGGAATCAGTGAGGTAGTGCACCAATGGAACTGACTGGTGAGGGAATCAGTGAGGTAGTGCACCAATGGAACTGACTGGTGAGGGAATCAGTGAGGTAGTGCACCAATGTAACGTATCGAACCAGCTGTTTGATGTCCGATATCACCTTTTTGATAAAGGTGTACGATGTTGGTGTTGCATGGCTGCGTTCAGCACCGACATCAACATAACTGATGTAATATAGTGGGCCATCACCTGCCGATAATGAACAACCAGGCTTACATGAAGCGTTACCAGTTATTTATTGTAGTGTGCACTTTGATTTAATTTTCGGCGTAATCCATTTAAAATGTGACGCGCCATTGATTCACGGATCTTCTTCCGAGCCTTCTCCCTTCCATCAAGACGTTTTGAGCTGAGGTACATACAACATATTCTTTTTATGAACAATTGTTTTTTATTGCGCCATTTCTTTTAAGTGAGTCACCCATACTGCGTGGCTGCAATTGCATTTGGTACTCTTATATTCATTATCATCATCCAGCCAGCAATATTTTTGGCATGTTTTGCGTACACATAAAAGTAATTAAAAACATAAAATAACACAAAGCACTGATACATTATCTCATTTCCAGGTAGTGGTATGGTGTAGGCACCTGTTTGAGGTTAAATATGCACATTCGTCATCTTAGATTAACTTTCAGAAAGGTAAACTGTCGAAGTAAACATATTACGTTTACCACGACATCGATATTTTAATTTGGTTTTAACGTGCATGAAAATACCATGCCATTGTCGATTCTGTGTAGTACATTTTGAAAGTTCAGATGTTCTCTCAACAATCAGTACGTTTTATTAACACAATGTATTCCCAATTTAACTCTACAAGCGTTAGTATTAACAAAATACGTACTGCACCATACAATTTCTGGGACAAAATAAAGTAAACAACAGCCAATTATCCTTCCGTCGTAAGGTTTGATCCCCGAATGTAAATAGGTAAGTGACAACCGGCCAAAGTGAATTACAACGTTTTATTATAGCCTGATGTCATAGTAAACATTTTAACACGATGTCGTCGTAAACATTTTAACACGATGTCGTAGTAAATATTTTAACACGATGTCGTAGTAAACATTTTAACACGATGTCGTAGTAAACATTTTAACACGATGTCGTAGTAAACACATTTTATTTCTCCAGGACATTGTGACCCGTATTACAATAGTGGCGTAAATGTAATCAAATTTTTGTGACACCATTGTAATGGTCTATCTGCATCATGTTTTATTTTAGCTCTGGAATCAATCGTTTTTTTCTTCAGAAAATGGATGTCGTAATAAACATCTCTTAAACATAACGCAACATTTTTGGACATTTGACATACATTCTTGCGCTTTTACGTCTCAACCTAGCCAAAAAGTGCTTGTTTAAAAATCTATGTGGATGCTTAAAGACATTCTTTAAGCATCCACTTCATAAAGAGTACTGCAAGTAATACTATGATTGGTACTGATATTATTCGCAAATGTTTGTTTTACGAATAGGAACAGTTGAAGCGAACACGGGTTTGGTCACGGGTATATTTTAAAACGTCACTCCCATTTTGAAAATGATGCTGTGGACATTGGTTTTTAGACTATTTGGTTGTGATTTAGGGTCTATAAATATTAAATTATAACCCAAATATATAGTTAAGTTTACATATTCAAACTAGGACTATCGATATATGTTCACATAACTATTTATTCTGAACAAAAATGTGATGGTATGCGTTTAAGAGTGGGCAAAAAGTGTGAAGCCACCCTATTTTTGCATTGGTACATCTTTTGAAATTCTAGCCCTTTTTACTTTACTAGTGTCAACGGGAATAATACTTCGACAAATCTTCGTCTGCGTCTCTGTATGTGGCATCACCCGAGGCTAACCAGTTTTGCTAGTAATATATCATAAAACAGAATGTGAGTCTCTGTTGTTTCCATGTCCGAGAATATCTCCATCAGTTTTGCATATATGGCGCTGAGCATGTGTTCGCGTGTCAGCTGACCCATTACGACGGTTCGTAGGTTGATAGATTTGTCTAAGTTCACCCGTGGACCACGGCGGAATGATGATCTTGGGCACAAACGGAATAATAATAATAGTAACGGTAACAACGACAACGACAACACTAATAATAATAATAGTAATAATAATAGCTGCGCCAGTCACTCACCGTGCATACGTCTTCATAAGGCGGACAGATGATGGTGCCTGTCACGCGTGTTCCAGAAATTAGTTCCGTGATGTTCAGTATGGCCCCAGCGCGTGTGCACTGATACAGCGTATTCCCAAGTAGCACCGAAAAGCCGGTCGCCTCAGACCCTGTACACGTGATCTGTGCATGCCCCAGAAACACTTGTAAATCTCGTCTTAATAAAAGGAACCGCTAGTCAAAGAATCCAAGTAAAATGTGACAATGATTTATAGCTATGCACCATTAAACATTTCGATGAATTGTTTGCATTCAGAAGTGCGTAAACACCATTGAATTGATAATAGCCGCCAACGCAGTGACATATCTTACCGTTAGGTAGGCATATGAAGCAGTGCCGCTGTACGGGGACGTTTGATGGAGAATGTGTCAACTTAAACGTAACTATGCTCAATAAATAAACCACGCAATGCGTTAAGAAGGTACATTCGTTCCTACTGCTAGATTAGTATCAACACAATTGGGAATAATCCGAAAAATCTGCAGATATCTAAGAAAAGTATTATCTAAATATATATCAGGTTCATACGTACGATCTTTCATTAAAGACTATTTGTTGCGTTGATCTTTAATGCAAACACGTCGTTCCAGTTCGCCTAGTTGTATAAACGCGTATCGAATATATATATATATGTATATATATATATATATTTATATATATATATTGACAGCAATATAGATACAGGAACGGGTTGTTTTTGTGCAGAATTACCAGTGTGGCATAATGCAAACCGAAGGCAGAAACTACTGTCATTACTGTATCTTGAACGTAAACTCGTTACCTCGATCTTACGCCAGTGGATGTCGTTCGTGGTGGTGGCATAATTTAGAGAAGAGTAGTCACAACACACAGTACACCGCGCGGATGTGTCGCCAAGTGTCTGGCTCAATTAAGTAATACATTTTCGAAAGTAGATAACGATAGGAATAAAATAAATAAAGAAACATCACATTCATCAGGTTCTGCTTTAATTGAGCGAGCATAAGTAGAGCCGTAAACACTAGTTTAATACGTCAACCTAGAACAACATTGCAAGGGGATTCTAGTTCAACACGGCAACCTAGAACAACATTGCAAAGGTACTCTAGTTCAACACGGCAACCTAGAACAACATTGCAAGGGGACTCTAGTTCAACACGGCAACCTAGAACAACATTGCAAGGGGACTCTAGTTCAACACGGTAATCTAGAACAACATTGCAAGGGTACTTTACAGCTGTAGTTCAACACGGCAACCTAGAACAACATTGCAAGGGGACTCTAGTTCAACACGGCAACCTAGAACAACATTGCAAGGGGACTCTAGTTCAACACGGCAACCTAGAACAACATTGCAAGGGTACTTTAGTTCAACACGGCAACCTAGAACAACATTGCAAGAGTACTCTAATTCAACACGGCAACCTAGAACAACATTGCATGGGTACTCTAGTACAACACGGCAACCTAGAACAACATTGCAAAGGTACTCTAATTCAACACGGCAACCTAGAACAA
This sequence comes from Escarpia spicata, assembly GCA_963995525.1. Lineage (NCBI taxonomy): Eukaryota > Metazoa > Annelida > Polychaeta > Sabellida > Siboglinidae > Escarpia > Escarpia spicata. Next base: position 8,104,289 of record OZ023207.1, on the reverse strand, counting down.
CATTGCAAAGGTACTCTAGTTCAACACGGCAACTTACAATAAAATGTTTACAAAAGTACTCTAGTTCAACACGGCAACTTAGAATAAGAATTTTTGAAAGGTATTCTAGTTCAACCGGCAACCTAGAATAACATGTTTGTAAAGGTACTCTAGTTCAACACCTCACCCTTACAGCAACATTGCAAATGTACTATATTTAGACCCACCATCTTAGTGATATATTGTACCGTAATTTGCATTGGCTCAACATCCTAGAGCAATACGGGAACGTTACAATAATTCGACACCTCCATATATGTAGAGCATCATTGAAAGGTACTCTGTGTTGACACGCTGGTGTAGCATTGAATACTTCTAGCAAAATTGTCATAACCATTCAACATATTGCTTACGACTTGTATATGATCTAGTCATAATCCCATTGTCTCTAGAACCGTCAGACAACACACGACATGTGCAACGCGTTCATAGCACGTATAGACTATAACCTATCTAAGACTCTCACGTTGTAACAGCCGGAGCCAAAGTCGCTTGGGGTTTGAAGCGTCCCCCCGAAGTTTAATTTCCAACGACCGGCGTGACGCACGCACTTCGAGTCTGGCCCATAGCTCTCTAAGTGGACATTTCGTATCCTGGCTGCAGATACAAGCGAACATTCAATTATTAGTAGAGCTAATCCGTCTGTTCCTCTATTATTACTAGAGATAATTTGCAAAGTTTTAGCCATTCACTAATTTTGTTTAGTTCTGTGTTGGAGCAAATTATACGTTTCACTCGTTGAAAATGAGTCCAGAGTATTTAACAGGGTGGTATCATCGGCACACATTATGAAATTAAACGTTTGGTTGGCCTTGACAAAGTAATTAATGTATATAATAAACAATAGTGGGCCTAAAATCGAGCTTTGGGGTACGCCTGTTGAAATATTATGCATTTTTTAGTTGACATACTCCATTTAAATTTTCAACATATTGTTTTCTATTTGTTAGATAATTTCTAATTAAACTAATGTTGCGCTTTGAAAAATGAATCTAGCTGTTTGTAAATTATGTTTTCAACTACTTTTGATATAACTGGTAAGAGTGATATTGGTCAGTTGTTGAATTGGGTATCGTCACCGTTTTTAAAAATTGGAATTAATTTAGCGATTATAAGTTTATCAGGGAAGATTCCAGTAGCTAACTCCTAACCACGTGTACAAAGAACATCACGGGACCGACACAGGCTCGTCTACACTCCGTCAGCCATCTTTCCATCTCTCCTCTTTGATCTGGCTATTTCGTAGTATGTCTGCCCTTATAAAAAATCTCATGAGACTGTGTCTTTTGCGATCATAGTATTCAGTTTGCTGCACCATAGATTGCTATACGTTTTCATTCTTATTAATATGCCTCTATTTGGAAATAATGAATATGTTAATAAGAATAAGAGTCGAGAGCGAACACATGCCAAAAACCAACATTTAGTGGCTTCTATACTGGTTTTGATATTTTATTTATTACCCAGTATTCACACCGACATAGCAGCGCAGGTTCCATGCAGCATTGCAATGCATGTTTTGTCACTTCAAGTGATATACGTTTGTTGTTAAAACATGTTTTCATGTTGTTGAATGCAGTTTTGGCGTGAGTAATTATTACCTTGATATTATCGTTGCATCAACCGGCAGGTGTTCTTAATGATTACGAATAATAAAAGTAATGAACTTGTCTCAGAACAGTGCAATATGCTGCAACGTTGCATGTTGGAGAATTGTGTTCTTGGTTTATTATTTCTTTTTGTTCTGAGCTGCGCGTGTTCTTAATTTCCATGATTATTCTAATTAACACATGTTATATATCCGTTTTTCTCCAGGATTCAGTGCCGTGTCGTCTGCATAATGAAGATGATTCATATTGTATTCACGTATTTCAATACCAGGCATGTCTTCGAGTGTACGTCAGATGATATCACCTCCTATTTTTTTAATGGGGCAAGACATAACCTTATTTTACCCCACCCGAACATTACTGGCTTTGAAATAACTGACTGCACACAAGCAAATTACCGCAGTTCTAAAGTATTATGCGTCAGTCATTCCCAATATCTCGTAAACCATTAGATAACCCAATGTTTGGTAAGCATCATGGCTGATCTATGTACGGAATTTAGTACCATCGAAACCAATTCAAACTGCGATTGCCATAACGGAAGAAAATAAACGTGGATTTCTAATATGACGTTACCCGCTTGGTGGATAAATTGACCGTCGATTCGGCGCCTCCCTGACACCCTGGTGCGAGTGCACACCCACCCCCTGGTCACTAAGCAACTGCACTCAGATAAGGTGATTTCTCGCTGTGTTCTTACGGACGTTTATTATGATGATAAACGTCAGCGCGCGCTTTGTTGATTGTTACTAGATACCGTAGTTATGTCATAACCCTTGCTACGTCTACGTTGTAATTTTCCTCAACAAATACAATACGTATCATCCGTTGGTTCATAGATTAATCCATGAAAATGTGTCCCCGTGCGGTGCACTGTCTACGGGAAAACACGTTAAGATACATACATACATACATACATGCACGCATGCACGCATGCACGCATGCACGCATAGTCGCATGCATAAATACGTACGTTAACTCAATATTATATATATATATACATATATATATTGCAGATGGGTCACCAGTTGTATTTTGGTAGGCCAAAAAGTGTAGCTAACACAGATTATCATTTGAACAACTATTCGACTGTTAAGTTGGTGGTGCGTAAACGACGCTAGGTGAGTTTTACATTGTGTCCTATACCATGGAAGGGTATACATTTTCAGAGTGTCTAGGTTTGCGATGTAATATACATTACGGTGTATATTACGTACGCACAATGAACCAAACTGTACTCGTCTTATCTGACATACGTCATAAGCACCCACCAGGTTGGTTGGTGACGTAGCCGCAATGGGAACTCACTGAACCATTTTCTGACAATGTTCGAAATATCTGAAAATCGTTGTAACATTTAGAGCAACAGTATGCAGATATACCAACTAGATATTCCTTGTTTCTAAAAATAGAATAAGTGGTATTAACACAATAAAAAGGAAAGAACAAATACCCTCACGAGGACTGCGATTTCATAGGATAGTTTTGGTTATTGAGTACACTATTATAGGTATATAAAATACATTACATTGCAATTAGTGTGAGCTATGCCCTATTTCATCATAGCATGCATACTCCATATTGTCCAATATCCGTGGTTGTCATTTGTGACTTGTCGCAGCAAGGTGGGGATTAGGGTGCAACTTTGTGAAGTGAAGATTTAAAACCTTTTTGGATTCCACAGATCAGTAAGTTTCAAAACGTGTTGAAACAGTTTTTAGATATTTTGAATTTATTGCTAGAATTGAAGTAAACTTGTCAACAGGTGATTCTGAGTCAAATGCATGTATTTGACTATTTTCTCGATTATATATGTCGAGAAAAATAAATTGGGCATTGAAGGACACGAAATCAATGTCACGTGACCTGGGCAGCTATTTTTGGCTCGTGTGCAGCATAGGCCTGTCAGACTTACTACCCGGATCGATGTGGCGGGTTACATTTGACTCTCACCACTGGGCTTGGGCAGTAGTCAGGAAACATGTTCATTGCCCCGTAGAAACCCACATCGGCAGCCGCAACGCCGTCAATTTTGGCGAAATTCTGCGAAATGTTTAGTTCGGTTAATAGCAAGGAATACACTTCAAACGTTGTAAAATTTAACTATTATTACTACAGACCAGAGCAGATAAGTAACGAGTTACTTACGAATACATTATATTTGAAGTACTTTCACTTGTAACAAAGTATTAGTATTCTATGCTTTTTCTGAATGCATTTCTGAACTGTTTGTGTTACTTACGTTGTTCTTTGTGTCGTTATTTATGTTACTGTTGTTGTAGGTGGTGTTGTTGTAACAGCTGGTGTTATTGTTGCTGTTGTTGTTTGTGTTATTTACGTTGTTCTTTGTGTCGTTATTTATGTTACTGTTGTTGTAGGTGGTGTTGTTGTAACAACTGGTGTTATTGTTGCTGTTGTTGTTTATGTTATTTACGTTGTTCTTTGTGTCGTTATTTATGTTACTGTTGTTGTAGGTGGTGTTGTTGTAACAACTGGTGTTATTGTTGCTGTTGTTGTTTGTGTTACTTATGTTGATCTTTGTGTCGTTATTTATGTTACTGTTGTTGTAGGTGGTGTTGTTGTAACAACCAGTGTTATTGTTGCTGTTGTTGTTTGTGTTATTTACGTTGTTCTTTGTGTCGTTATTTATGTTACTGTTGTTGTAGGTAGTGGTGTTGTAACAACTGGTGTTATTGTTGCTGTTGTTGTTTGTGTTACTTACGTTGTTCTTTGTGTCGTTATTTATGTTACTGTTGTTGTAGGTAGTGGTGTTGTAACAACTGGTGTTATTGTTGCTGTTGTTGTTCGTGTTATTTACGTTGTTCTTTGTGTCGTTATTTATGTTACTGTTGTTGTAGGTAGTGGTGTTGTAACAACTGGTGTTAATGTTGCTGTTGTTGTTTGTGTTATTTACGTTGTTCTTTGTGTCGTTATTTATGTTACTGTTGTTGTAGGTAGTGGTGTTGTAACAACTGTTGTTATTGTTGCTGTTGTTGTTTGTGTTACTTACGTTGTTCTTTGTGTCGTTATTTATGTTACTGTTGTTGTAGGTAGTGGTGTTGTAACAACTGGTGTTATTGTTGCTGTTGTTGTTTGTGTTATTTACGTTGTTCTTTGTGTCGTTATTTATGTTACTGTTGTTGTAGGTAGTGGTGTTGTAACAACTGGTGTTATTGTTGCTGTTGTTGTTTTGTGTTATTTACGTTGTTCTTTGTGTCGTTATTTATGTTACTGTTGTTGTAGGTGGTGTTGTTGTAACATCTGGTGTTATTGCTGCTGTTGTTGTTTGGGTTATTTATGTTGTTCTTTGTGTCGTTATTTACGTTACTGTTGTTGTAGGTAGTGGTGTTTTAACAACTAGTGTTATTGTTGCTGTTGTTGTTTGTGTTATTTACGTTGTTCTTTGTGTCGTTATTTATGTTACTGCTGTTGTAGGTGGTGTTGTTGTAACAACTGGTGTTATTGTTGCTGTTGTTGTTTGTGTTACTTACGTTGTTCTTTGTGTCGTTATTTATGTTACTGTTGTTGTAGGTAGTGGTGTTTTAACAACTGGTTTTATTGTTGCTGTTGTTGTTTGTGTTATTTACGTTGTTCTTTGTGTCGTTATTTATGTTACTGTTGTTGTAGGTAGTGGTGTTGTAACAACTGTTGTTATTGTTGCTGTTGTTGTTTGTGTTACTTACGTTGTTCTTTGTGTCGTTATTTATGTTACTGTTGTTGTAGGTAGTGGTGTTGTAACAACTGGTGTTATTGTTGCTGTTGTTGTTTGTGTTATTTACGTTGTTCTTTGTGTCGTTATTTATGTTACTGTTGTTGTAGGTAGTGGTGTTGTAACAACTGGTGTTATTGTTGCTGTTGTTGTTTTGTGTTATTTACGTTGTTCTTTGTGTCGTTATTTATGTTACTGTTGTTGTAGGTGGTGTTGTTGTAACATCTGGTGTTATTGCTGCTGTTGTTGTTTGGGTTATTTATGTTGTTCTTTGTGTCGTTATTTAAGTTACAGTTGTTGTAGGTAGTGGTGTTGTAACAACTGGTGTTATTGTTGCTGTTGTTGTTTGTGTTATTTACGTTGTTCTTTGTGTTGTTATTTATGTTACTGTTGTTGTAGGTGGTGTTGTTGTAACAACTGGTGTTATTGTTGCTGTTGTTGTTTGTGTTATTTACGTTGTTCTTTATGTCGTTATTTATGTTACTGTTGTTGTAGGTGGTGTTGTTGTAACAACTGGTGTTATTGTTGCTGTTGTTGTTTGTGTTACTTATGTTGATCTTTGTGTCGTTATTTATGTTACTGTTGTTGTAGGTGGTGTTGTTGTAACAACCAGTGTTATTGTTGCTGTTGTTGTTTGTGTTATTTACGTTGTTCTTTGTGTCGTTATTTATGTTAGTGTTGTTGTAGGTGGTGTTGTTGTAACAACTGGTGTTATTGTTGCTGTTGTTGTTTGTGTTATTTACGTTGTTCTTTATGTCGTTATTTATGTTACTGTTGTTGTAGGTAGTGTTGTTGAAACAAATGGTGTTATTGTTGCTGTTGTTGTTTGTGTTATTTACGTTGTTCTTTATGTCGTTATTTATGTTACTGTTGTTGTAGGTGGTGGTGTTGTAACAACTGGTGTTATTGTTGCTGTTTTTGTTTGTGTTATTTACGTTGTTCTTTGTGTCGTTATTTATGTTACTGTTGTTGTAGGTGGTGGTGTTGTAACAACTGGTGTTATTGTTGCTGTTGTTGTTTGTGTTATTTACGTTGTTCTTTGTGTCGTTATTTATGTTACTGTTGTTGTAGGTGGTGGTGTTGTAACAACTGGTGTTATTGTTGCTGTTGTTGTTTGTGTTACTTATGTTGTTCTTTGTGTCGTTATTTATGTTACTGTAGGTGGTGTTGTTGTAACAACCGGTGTTATTGTTGCTGTTGTTGCTGTTTTCGCTCAATAGCACATCTGATAATCAACAGACTGGACGTGGGAGTATTGCCACGACTGAGTATACCTGTGGCGCAATCATTCAAGTGAAACGGTGCTATAAAGAATACCTGCTGTCGGCAGAGATCGACAGCTAGACATAGACGCCTGTAGTAGTGCAACCCACCTGGTATTCGGGCGGCAGTTCCTTGGGGTACCTCGTTAAGCTGCATACGTTCACGGAATTACGTTCCCTCGAACACGTATGTATATCCGTGTTAGTGTCGTCGCAAAAAGGATCTATTGGTTTTAGCCTGAGGAAGATGAATGATTATTTACGTCGTACATGTTTCGGTATGAACAATCCATTTTTCTATATGGGTCTTTTATTTTCCATTGCGTAGACAGAAGTTGGCTGAATCGGCGGCGTTGTGCTTATCTATTGTGTATAGCACGTGACAATGGCGACAATGAGTGTTCACAAAAGAAACAGATAAAGATAACAATGACTAGCTTACACACACACGCACACACACAGACACACGCACACGCACACACACACGCACACACGCACACGCGCACACACGCACACACACACGCATATACACATACACACACGGAGCAACCAACCAAGGGCATCATACATCACAGTGACAATATTATAGATAACAATGACCAGCTTACACACACACGCACACACACAGACACACGCACACGCACACACACACGCACACACGCACACGCGCACACGCGCACACACGCACACACACACGCATATACACATACACACACGGAGCAACCAACCAAGGGCATCATACATCACAGTGACAATATTATAGATAACAATGACCAGCTTACACACACACACACAGACACACGCACACGCACACACACACGCACACACGCACACGCGCACACACGCACACACACACGCACACACGCATATACACATACACACACGGAGCAACCAACCAAGGGCATCATACATCACAGTGACAATATTATAGATAACAATGACTAGCTTACACAGTCTCACAGAGCAACGAACCAAGGGTATCAGATATCACAATAACAGTATTGTAGATAACAATGAACAGCTTACACAGACCCACAAAGTAACCAACCAAGGGCATCAGATATCACAATAACAGTATTGTAGATAACAATGACAAGCTTACACCGACCCACAAAGCAACCAACCAAGGGCATCATACATCACAATGACAACATTGTAGATAACAATGACTAGCTTAGCAACCAACCAAGGGTATCAGATAGCACAATGAAAGTATTGTAGATAACAATGACTAGCTTACACCCACCCTCGGAACAACGAACCAAGGGCATCATACATCACAAGGACAATATTGTAGATAATAATGACTAATTTACTCACACCCACGGAGCAACCAACCAAGGGCATCAAATATCACAATAACAGTATTGTAGATAACAATGACCAGCTTACACAGACCCACAAAGCAACGAACCAAGGATATCAGATATCACAATGATATTATTGTAGATAACAATGACCAGCTTACACAGACCCACAAAGCAACGAACCAAGGGTATCAGATATCACAATGACAGTATTGTAGATAACAATGACCAGCTTACACAGGCCCACAAAGCAACCAACCAAGGGTATCAGATATCACAATGATAGTATTGTAGATAACAATGACCAGATTACACAGACCCACAAAGCAACGAACCAAGGCTATCAGATATCACAATGACAGTATTGTAGATAACAATGACCAGCTTACACAGACCCACAAAGCAACGAACCTATGGTATCAGATATCACAATGATAGTATTGTAGATAACAATGACCAGCTTACACAGACCCACGGAGCAACCAACCAAGGGCATCAGATATCACAATGACAGTATTGTAGATAACAATGACCAGCTTACACAGACCCACAAAGCAACCAACCAAGGGTATCAGATATCACAATGACAGTATTGTAGTTAACAATGACCAGCTTACACAGACCCACAAAGCAACCAACCAAGGGTATCAGATATCACAATAACAGTATTGTACATAATGAATTGTATGTATGTATTGAAGACCACGCATTTGGATTGTTTGATGAATTGTATGTATGTATTGAAAGCACGCATTTGGATTGTTTGATGAATTGTATGTATATTGAAGAGCCCGCATTTGGATTGTTTGAAGAATTGTATGTATGTATTGAAGAGCACGCATTTGGATTGTTTAAGGCTAACATACACATTATCTTGCTCATTATTTGTGAAATCGTTACGAAATCACGTAGGACAAGTCTACCGCGGCATGTGTCGAAGTTGTGTTGGCGACCTAGGCTGGCACTTACGCCGCTCTCCTGGCTTCCATGTACTGCATACAACTTCCTTTCGCGAACTCGCAGCCGAGATGAAAGCCCCACTTCAGATTTTCCGCCATAGCGTAGTTAACTCTGTACCATCTACAATAATGTAAATCAGTCATGTTAGTGGTCACGTACTGCATCGTAACGTATCATTTTGTTATGTCGAAGCAAAGTGCTAGTGGTCGTTTGTCAGTTATAAGTAATGTAGCACACGGCAGCGTAGTGGATAGAGCATCGCTTTTTCAAACATGAGATTTGGGTATGAATCTTCCTGCTGTCATTTCGAACTGTCCACCTTGCCTCAGTTCAACCAAAAAGCAGGCATATTACACAACGAGTATTGTCAACCTACCACACACAGAAACACTGTCTTAACTGTACCTTTCGTTCATATATAGAAACAGTTGCACTGTTGTATGTGGTGTCTACAGCAGAATATTACAAGGATATATATTTAGTTATATATATATATTAAAAGTATCAGCTTTTTAAAATGCTGCTTTTAATTAATATGTTTTATTGTGAATTGTTTTTCTCATTTAAATGTTCTTGTAATTGTTTTTTTAAACACAATTGTATTCGAATTATTTTTGTATGTAATCGTGCGCATATTTTTGTGTTGCACTTAACGTTTTGTGTGTAATTCTTTTTGTACTGTTTTAGTAATGTATTTTTTATTTTGCATTATAAAATTAAACATTAATAATAATATTATTAATTGTCTGTTTTGTATGGATTCATGCTGTGAGACGGCGGTCAATGAATCACTTGCCCGGTGTCTTGCATCATCGCCAGTGTGATCCGAGAAAAGACGGGCCACTGCGAGATAATGCTTGTCATCGCTTCATTCTACAATCATCACGCATATCGAGAATATATATATACATATATATTAATTATACATATATACATGTATATATATATATATATGTATATATATATACATATATATATGTATATAATATATATATATATGTATATATATATATATACATGCTTTTGGACACATATATATATGTACACCAGACAAAATAAGGTACATGTCGTGTGCGTGCGTGTGTGCGTGCATGTATGTGTTGGATGAACTGTACGTGTGTGTGTGTGTGTGTGTGTGTGTGTGTGTGTGTGTGTGTGTGTGTGTGTGTGTGTGTGTGTGTGTGTGTGTGTGTGTGTGTGTGTGTGTGTGTGTGTGTGTGTGTGTGTGTGTGTGTGTGTGTGTGTCTGTGTGTGTGCTTTATAAATGTGTGTGTGCCGACGTGCGACGCGTGTCTGTAGACATTGTATAAACCAACGTCAGATCTCCAGGGTGGTTGCGCCTTGCACGAATCCTTGACCCCCGTTCTTCCCGCTCTCCCAAATCTCTCACCTCGAACAACCTCTTTTCCCAATGCGCGACCACCGAGCCTTCTCCTCCCTGGTTTTCCAGTTCTGCTCCCTCCAGGGTATTACAGTTGAAGTGACGCCTGGCCTCACGCTGCCAACACGAAACAGTGGCACCTGTGCGTCAACGTATCGTTACAATACGTGTTTGTATATATTATGGTGAGGTCAGGTGGGCCATAGGGCCAGGTGGGCCATAGGGCCAGGTGGGCCATAGGGCCAGGTGGGCCATAGGGCCAGGTGGGCCATAGGGCCATAGGGTCAGGTGGGCCATAGGGTCAGGTGGGCCATAGGGCCAGGTGGGCCATAGGGCCAGGTGGGCCATAGGGCCAGATGGGCCATAGGGCCAGGTGGGCCATAGGGCCAGATGGGCCAGGTGGGCCATAGGGCCAGGTGGGCCATAGGGCCAGATGGGCCATAGGGCCAGGTGGGCCATAGGGCCAGGTGGGCCATAGGGTCAGATGGGCCATAGGGCCAGGTGGGCCATAGGGCCAGGTGGGCCATAGGGCCAGATGGGCCATAGGGCCAGGTGGGCCATAGGGCCAGGTGGGCCACAAAGTAGATTATATCCGATAAGTGTCAGCATGTATCCAAGAAATAACAAATATTTCTGTTAGACCACCAACATATGTCCCTTACAATCATTTCCTGAACAAAATTAACTCGCAAAGAATTTTGACAACCCATATGGTGTGTGAGTGTGTTTACGTGGGTCGATTCTGGACCTTCCTTAGAAGACATCAGTTTTCAGATGACCTGGAACATCACCAATGTTTGAATCTTCGAACGACTGAGTCATATTGTCGAAGGGATTTGTGTAGAATACATTGAGCGGGAAACGACGATCAGTCATGGCTTGTGCATGACATACAAGGCCTTGGTTTTATATATATGGTGGTTCGAAATGGTGAAACTCATTGCATGGGGCCAGGGGTACATTATTTAAAACATACCTGCTCCAGAATTGTTTAATATGGCCACTATTGGCCAGGGTTATTGCTAATACCACGTTTATTGATACCAAAAATTATGGGAATTATTCGTCTTATATTGTTTTCTAAAAAGCGAATTATTCGATACCATCTCAGCGAGCGGCACATCTGAACCACATATAAAACGATTAGTATCATAACTGATTTTCGTTTCCAGTTTGTGTTTTTGGGCATATAGTTAGTTGTTTTACTTTATCTATATGCTTAAAGACAATACGCTGTTACAACTAGAAGACCGATAGTGGGATCAACGTTGTAAGAATGTATGTTGTAAGCCATCAAAGCGGGCAACAATGGAACGGAGATGTTGCCAACACCCACCGTGTGCCACGATCTACGTTGCCGCGGCATTTAAAATTGAATGGAGCAATCAGAAGCAACCGGGAACAGCTGCTTTCAAGTCAGGCCCAGTGTTTTCGAAAGAAACTGGATTAGACCTGGTTTGTTTTAATAGCAGAGTTTGAACAGAGAGAATGCCATCTTACAATGACATACGTCAGATCCGTAGCGTTTGAAATTGCAGCTACACAAACCAAGATCCTTTTTATGTATTAAATGTAAGAGAATGTACAGAAATGTGCCTATGGTGATATTGCAGATGATAAAGATAAATAAGTTGACAGATAAACGATTCTTGGAGGCCGGCCCATCTGACCCGAATGTACGGGGTCAGATGGGCCATCGGTACCCACTTGCATTTGTAGCGCTGTTCTTCAAGACCATGTGTCTAAAATAATTCCTTTCACAATATGTTGGACAAGACCCATCCGCACACACCTCATTAAAACAAATTAAATCCAATTATTATTAAAGGAATAAACGCGTCATTTGTCCTGAAGGGACCCATCTGGCCCCACCCTACGATACTGGAGTCGCTCTCAGAAACTATTTTTGATACCACCGTAAAGACAACAGCTGGAACGTTGCCAATGCCCAAAGCATCTGGAAAAATACTCTCAGGTTAGCCAAGCTTAGTAGATGGTCGCATAATTTTACAAAGATTGAAAATGTAGAGCAGTGCATTAATGGATGCGTGGGTGGTGGCCGTCACCACATAAAATAAATCGCTACAGTGGTGTCATCTATCCAGTGGAATACACACTGACGTTACTATCAGAAGGTGGGTGATTGCGGACAACTACTGGCTATTGTCTGGAATACTCACGACAACCGCCGGAGTCACTATCATTGTCACATTGCGGCTGATGACGCCAGATCTCACTTGCCAGTTATTCCGGATGAATTGCTGCGTCACGTTTGAACTCCAGACTTTACCTCCCCTGCACCAACCCAACACATGCATGTGGACATATACTGCTCTCTGTCTGGACCACTCTATGTGTGTCTCTCGTGTGTATGTCTATATGTCTGTCTGTCTGTCTGTCTGTCTGTCTGTCTGTCTCTCTCTCTCTCTCTCTCTCTCTCTCTCTCTCTCTCTCTCTCTCTCTCTCTCTCTCTCTCTCTCTCTCTCTCTCTCTCTCTCTCTCTCTCTCTCTCTCTCTCTCTCTCTCTCTCTCTCTCTCTCTCTCTCTCTCTCTCTCTCTCTCTCTCTCTCTCTCTCTCTCTCTCTCTCTCTCTCTCTCTCTCTCTCTCTCTCTCTCTCTCTCTCTCTCTCTCTCTCTCTCTCTCTCTCTCTCTCTCTCTCTCCCCCCTCTCTCTCTCTCTCTATATATATATATGTATGTATATAATATATATAAACGAATCACATAGCATACTCAACAACTATTGACTGCATTGCTGTCGTTTATCTCTCAAGTACAAAAGTACAAGCAAGTACTTCTTTGAACATCTAACCACATAATGACAACTTACGCACGACGTGGTTCCGGCAAACCAGTGATGTCATGTCGTCTCGTTGTTGGGTCTCCGTTGATGTCACGATAGAAAAGGAAGAGATTCGGAGCGAAACCCTGACAGGCAATGAATCGAACATTACATATATATATATAGTTATATATACATATATAATATACGGATATATATACGTATATATACGTGTGTGTGTATATATATATATATATATAGTATATATATATATGTGTGTGTATATATATATATATATATATATATATATATATAAATATATGTATATTTCCCCGTCAAATTTGTATGGTTATTTTAAACGCATATGATTTCATTAGTACCAAGGCTTTCACGACACATGTTTACATTAGTAGAATCGTCACTTCCTGTTGAACATATTAATAGTGGAACAGGTAATTTTGAAATGATGTGACATAATAATGAATTTGTCAACGCGAAACATAATTTGTCAAATAAAATACTTCAGTATCGGTCACCTGAGAGTAAAACCGTCAGCTTCAGGTCGACACCTGTGTGTGACAGGGATTGGAATGTAAGTTTAATATTTTAGACATAGTAGTCGTGAAACAATAACTTTTGGTATAGAGTGGTGTATATGTCGCACGATGATCAATTTTGGAATGTCGCGAAGGAATTATTGTTCAAAATTGACGTTAAATGACTAGGCTTCAGTAGTGATTAATATAGCGCATGTCCTTGTTGTATTGCGTTGTAAGCAAATTTTTATTATGCTCTTCGCGTGGTAATAATGCACGTAGTTGTTGCGTGCTGTCGTCGTTCTCTCACAATGTTCCTAAATTACATATTGCTTGGGGTGTATAATTAATAGTAAGCAAGAGCACATCAAAAAATATAAACTCGATGCGTATACTGACCAACGCGTGGAATAGTTCATGCTTCACAGTCGCTATTTCAAAATTGGCGGAGGTGAATAATTTGACCGATGTTGCCTGGGCAGATATTGATGTTCCCAGCGACAGGTCTGAATGAGACACAGCCACAACAGATTAGATATGTCGGTGAGTGCGTGAGTCCACGAGTGGTGGTGAATGGATGTTAACACGTCATGAGACACAGCCACAACAGAGTGGACATGTCGGTGAGTGCGTGAGTCCACGAGTGGTGGTGAATGGATGTTAACACGTCATGAGACACAGCCACAACAGATTGGACATGTCGGTGAGTGCGTGAGTCCACGAGTGGTGGTGAATGGACGTTAACACGTCATGAGACACAGCCACAACAGATTGGACATGTCGGTGAGTGCGTGAGTCCACGAGTGGTGGTGAATGGACGTTAACACGTCATGAGACACAGCCACAACAGATTGGACATGTCGGTGAGTGCGTGAGTCCACGAGTGGTGGTGAATGGACGTTAACACGTCATGAGACACAGCCACAACAGATTGGACATGTCCGTGAGTGCGTGAGTCCACGAGTGGTGGTGAATGGATGTTAACACGTCATGAGACACAGCCACAACATATTGGACATGTCGGTGAGTGCGTGAGTCCACGAGTGGTGGTGAATGGATGTTAACACGTCATGAGACACAGCCACAACAGATTGGACATGTCGGTGAGTGCGTGAGTCCACGAGTGGTGGTGAATGGATGTTAACACGTCATGAGACACAGCCACAACAGATTGGACATGTCGGTGAGTGCGTGAGTCCACGAGTGGTGGTGAATGGATGTTAACACGTCATGAGACACAGCCACAACAGAGTGGACATGTCGGTGAGTGCGTGAGTCCACGAGTGGTGGTGAATGGACGTTAGCACGTCATGAGACACAGCCACAACAGAGTGGACATGTCCTGTGTGGGGGCAACTAAAATTACATTTCCCAAAATTGAACAGCATTTGCCACTTTTCAGACCACATGATCAACCTGTAAAAGAATGTGTTCTGTTGCTCGAGTTAATAATACAAAACATGTAAAACAACTGGGAAAACGAATTGTAGTAACGAAAATGGACACGCGAGTAATGGGGAGCTGGCTGAAGGAGGATATTGATGTGAACGAAAGGTCCAAGGCGTCATTAAAAAGCTAATGAGGAGTCGGCTAACGGGTGGATACAAAGAACGAATGTGAGGAGATCGATTACCGAAGACGCCCTCAAACTCTAAGTGTGAAGTAAAAGGAAAAGAGAAAGACCAACTATCAAGTGAGAGGATTGAATAAAGATACATTTGAAAGAAAGAGAGAGAGAGAGAGAGAGAGAGAGAGAGAGAGAGAGAGAGAGAGAGAGAGAGAGAGAGAGAGAGAGAGAGAGAGAGAGAGAGAGAGAGAGAGAGAGAGAGAGAGAGAGAGAGAGAGAGAGAGAGAGAGAGAGAGAGAGAGAGAGAGAGAGAGAGAGAGAGAGAGAGAGAGAGAGAGAGGGAGAGGGAGAGGGAGAGGGAGAGGGGAGAGGGAGAGGGAGAGGGAGAGGGAGAGGGAGAGAGAGAGAGAGAGAGAGAGAGAGAGAGAGAGAGAGAGAGAGAGAGAGAGAGAGAGAGAGAGAGAGAGAGAGAGAGAGAGAGAGAGAGAGAGAGAGAGAGAGAGAGAGAGAGAGAGAGAGGAGAGAGAGAGAGAGAGAGAGAGAGAGAGAAGAGAGAGAGTGGAGAGGGGAGGAGTGAAGAGCGAAAGAAATAAACGCGTGGACAAGGGTGGTGGACATTTCACTGCGAGAACAGTGAGGAGGAATGGAAACAACAATTTAATAACTTGTATCGAGACGAGCAGTTCAGCGTGAAAGATGAGAGCAGCAAATTATACTAAAGACAACGAGACCTGTCGAAAGTCCATTCGAGTGGGTTGCGCAGAGAAGTTGAGACGAGCGGTTTGATTGGAAAGAGGAGAGCAGAGACTGATATCAAAGACTATAAAACCTGTCAAAAGATCGTTCGAGCTGGCAGTGGCTGGCGTAGGCGACCGTGGACCCGGCGCAGGTGGTCGAATTCTGGGCTGAGACATACATAATGAAGTCCGTGTCCACGCCCGCACTGTCGGCGCCAGCCCGAGCAGATTGCCCGTCGCTCTTTACGTAGTAACACGCCTGGATCAACAAACACAGACGACGTGTTGTATAGGGGAGACTGGGGTAAGTTGATCCGTGGGATGGTCAAACTTGCTCTGAACAAAAGTGCGATTTGTGGCGGTAAACGTAGAAATTGTGGGAACGGGTATGTGAAGACCTGTTGTTCTCACTGTACAGATTTTCCCTGATCCACAGGTAACATAAAATAGTTGGTAAATTAGGATGAAATCATGGTTTGTTGACATCACCTACCATGCGTCAGTAGGGTACATTACGCTAATGCTTTTGTGTAGTGCACTACGGGGTAAGTTGAGCCAGTAAATTCGGGGTTAGTTGAGCCTTGGATCAACTTACTCCATGTTATTTTCTTTTATGACATCACATTTTTGTGTTTTAAATCAAACGTTTCATTAACTATATTTACTTATGCTTGTCTGGGGGCCGGGCGAGTTAATGTAAATACAGTGGTACTTCCTAATTCCGCTATACATTATAGAGAAGTCGGTCGAACAAAACTCTGGACGCTGCGTCCACATTCTAAATATGTAACACATGTAATCACATTTGTACAAATAAATTGTTTGAAACGTTGTTTACTTATACATTTAGAACAACAAAACTTTCTACCGCGAATACACGCCAGCAAAGGTAGCTATTATTTGTATATCTTAATCATATAAATGTTCCATTCATAACATACATATTTACCCACCCGATTGTTCGTAGTTTAATTAAAGAAAACATGTTTCGTTGATTTCACAATTGTTTTCATGCGTACGAAAACACAAGCGAAATCAAAGCTTTCTCAAACGAGATGTTAATGTGATAGATTTTAGCCTATGGCGAAATTAACCATCATAACTATACTTTCAGCAATGGCTAGTAAACTACAATTCATTAAAACACTAACTAATAAATTTTATTTGTAGGACAATATGCGTAACTACAAACCAGAGAGAATACCCCAGAGGGTGTGCTAAAACGTGCAGCTGCAGAAGTTGAAAGAGGAAGGAAGATACGAAGTGTTGCAAAGGACTTTGATATCGATAGAATGACTCTGAAACGGTATATTAAAAAGCATGGTACAAACCCCTATGCTATCACAGGATACAAAGCCGTTGGAAGGAGGAAGCAAGCTGTGTTTTCCCGTGTTTGGAAGAGGATTTGGCAAACTATGTTAAATTATCAGCCAATATGTTTCATGGGTTGTCTATGCTAATAAATTGCATCTTTGCATACGAGTTTGCATCAAGCAATAAGCTACAAATGCCAGAGAATTGGATTAAGAACGGTAAGGCAGGGAATGACTGGTGGCTGGGATTCCGGGCTAGACACCACCTTGCCATTCGAAAACCAGAGGCAACTTCTTTTATTCGGGTTTCTGCATTCAATCAACCGGTTGTCAACCAGTTTTATGACAACCTCGTCACTGTCATGGATAGGAACCTTTTCCAGCCTGAAGACATCTACAACTGTGATAAAACCGGCTCCACCACTGTTCAACATCCCAAAGAGGTGGTTACTGAGCAGGGAAGGAAGCAGGTTGTTCTATTACATCTGGTGAATGAGGAGAGCTAGTGACTGTTGTCTATACAGTCAACTGGAAAATGGAAATGTTCTGCCTCCAATGTTGATCTTCACTACCGACACCAATACACCAGAGGCGCATCATCCTGCTTCATTGGCCATGCCACACGATCAGGGTGGATTAACGAAGACGTGTTCCCTGATTATTTAGAGCATGTTATTCGGCATACTCGATGCTCTCCAGAACACAAAATTCTCCTTATTATGGACAATCATGAATCACACATTTCTCTGCGAGCTATTGACATGGCTAAAGCTAATGGTATCGTTTTGCTCACCATACCTCCACACCCCTCACATCGTCTTCAGCCTCTAGATCGGTCGGTGTACGGACTCTTTAAAAGGGCGTATAACCGCGCCATGGATGGATGGCTACGGTCAAACCTGGGAAAACATTTACCATCTATGACATTCCAGATTTAGTGAATGAAGCACACATGCCAGCCATGATTCCAAGAAATGTCATCTCAGAGTTCAAAAACACAGAGATATGTCCATTCAACAGGGACTTATTCAGTGAGTTTTACTTTGCACCAGCAGCATCCACAGATCGCGAGTTGGAAGTCAACCAGGCCACGGTCGAGCCAAACCACAATTCTGTAGAAGAGAGCAGTGTGAGCATGAATGTTACTCGCTAAGCTCAGGCAGTGGAAGTTGACGGTGGGATTCGTCCATCAACATCTGGAATCTCGGAGAATCTTTTATCGCCCGACCGAGCTGAGAAATCGACCAAACTCCCTGACACTACCGATGCATATGTGTCACCGTCTGCAGTTCTTCCCTTACCAAAAGCTGGTCCCAGAAAGAAGGCTTCCAAGGGACGGAAAAAAAACAGCACAAAGATCCTCACAGACACACCTACTCGAGATGTCATTACCGCAGCGCTAGAAAAGAGACAAAGGAAAACAGCGAACACAAAAGCAACAACGACATTGTTCAAACCAGCAGTGAACCAAACCAGCAGATCTTCTAATTTCGAATCTGAAGTTGAATTTGACGGGGAGTCAGACGATGAGACATCAGAAGACATGGACATAACGGAGAGCGACTTTGTCGTGGTCAAGCTTGCTGGGAAGTCACGTATTGTCCACTACATAGCTCGAGTTGATGTTATTGACAATGACGACTATGAAGGTATTTTCGTACAGAAAGATTCTGGTCGTGTTGATTCTGAGGTCACAGTTTTTGTACCAAATCCAGACGATGCAGCATCTTTCCCAAAGTATGACATTGTTCATAAGCTTACTCAGCCAAAGATTGTCGGGTGATATGTCCGACGTAGTGGCCAACTTGTGTTTAAATATAACCCAAGCAAGTGGCGCCTACAGTAGGACATCAAGTGAATTCAAACGTCACAATTGTGAATTACAGTTGTCATGGCATATGTGTAGTAGTCGTCTATGGTAACTGAACTTTTTGTGCAAAGCCAGTGATTTTGATTTATGTCGTCTTAATACTTTGATATGTTGTACAGACAATTATCCATTTCGGTTCATGAAAGTAAATTTGACATTTAAAAAAAACTAGACTTGTAATTTGTAGCCGAGTATCACGTTACTTGCTTTAGTTTCAACCAGCTTTCTACCTACGCCATTGTGGCGGAATAGTAGAAGAAATATTTTACAAGATTTAAGAAGATTGCCTTCCAGAAAATTAACTCTAGATGGCAGGTGGACAATGAAGCCTTTTGGCCTATCGAGAGTCCAATACTTTTTATCTACGTGTATCCCGCACTTTTAAGGTATGTGTTGACTTTTATTTTTAAACATATTCACGCTACTAGCACCAACACAACCAGGAGATAATCTGTTCCAATCATTTAGAGCCCTTTGTGAGAATGAGAATTTTCTTATATCTAATCTACACTGCTCCTTTACTAATGTAACTTCATGTCCTATGGTCCTTCTATCTTTCTTAACTGAGAAAAAAATAGTTCTATCAATATTTTCATAACCATTCAATACTTAAAACACTTCTACCTGATCTCCTCTCAATCTCCTGGTCTCTAGTGTTGTTAAACCACATTTTAGGCGTATTTCGCAACTAAGATCCCTCAATTTTTGTATCATTTTAGTTGCTCTCCTCTGCACTCTTTCTAGCATATATATGTCCTTCGTGCACAATTTCAACACATTGCTTGTTATATCATCGTCCAAATCGTTGATATATATTAAGAAGAATATAGGTCCCAGTACTGATCCCTGTGATACCCCACTCAAAATTGATTTCCAGTTTGAAGCCTCCCCATCAACCACTACACGTTGTCTTCTGTCAATCAGCCATTTTTCTATCCAGTTTATTATACCATTTCCTATGCCATGGGCCTTTAGTTTAAGCAGTATTCTTTGATGTGGCACTTTGTCGAAAGCTTTCTGAAAATCTAAGTAGATGATCCCTCGTCTACCGTTAGTGATGTCTTCCAAAAAGAATAACATATTTGTTAAGCATGACTTCGCTTTTAGAAACCATTGTTGAGTTGAGTTTATCAAGTTATGTTTAACAAGAAAATCCACTTTAATTAATCTTTCTAATAATTTGTAAATCACCGACATAAAACTCACTGATCTGTAGTTCTCTGACTTGTTTCTGGAACCTTTTTTAAATAACGGCTACCATTTCCGGAGTTACAATTAACTGTCCTAAATAGTCTGATTCTGCCCCCTTGAACTTAGCCTCTGGTACTGGCAGTGAACTTTAATATCTTTCCTGGTAAACTCTGAACTAAAATACTCATTCAGGTCTTCTGCTATTAAGAATCCCTCTGATATTATATTTCCAGCACTACAACTGTTCTAGATGACCGACCTTATCCTGAACTTTCTGTTTGCTCCGAACATATGCATACAAACTCTTGCTGTCTTGTTTGATATTACAAGCTAATTTTTGTTCATAGCTTCTCTTCGAATTTATGTTGTAGCTTGGTTTAGTGCTTCTTTATAAATGTTGTAGTCTTCGTTATTTCTAGTACGTCTATAATGACTTCCACATCGTTTGTTTGTACTAAATTTTTCTAATGGCTTCTTTCGATAAGTATTTCTTTCTGGACCGTTTCCCTTATTTTTTTAATGAACAAATTTATCGACGATGCACTTAATTTAACTTTTTAAGATATGTCAGCATTCTGTTGCTGACTTATTCTTCAGTGTGTTGTTCCAGTCTATCTTTGCTAAATATTTCCTCATTACCTTATATCTTCCTTTGTGAAAATTTCTCCTGAACTGCTTTTTATTATTTCTTTCTGATTTTACTTTGATGGTAAAATGTATTTGGTTGTGATCACTATTCCCCAGTGGCTCGCATAATTTGACATTGTCAACTAATTCATTCTGTGAGGACAAAACTATGTCTAACACATTCTCACCCCTGGTTGGCTCTAACATATGTTGAGAAAGGAAACTGTCTTGTACTAAAACAAAAAAATTGTGGTCCTCACTCCCCATACTCTGTAGAGATTTCCATTGTATATGAGCATGGTTAAAACTCCCATAATAATACAGTCCCGTTTGCTAACTTCCCTTATAGAGTTTTGTACTTTGTCATTCTCTTCTACATTATGTTTGGACTTCGATAAACTAACCCCACTGTTAACGTTGAGTTTCCTGTAACTATGTTACACCAAACGGCTATTCGCAATCTGCTTCTCTTTCTAATTTTATTTCATAAGCCTGGATAGATTCTTTAACATATAAAATAACTCCACTTCCCCTTTTTCCTATTCTGTCTTTCCTGAACATTACATAGCCTGTTAGTCCCAATTCGGCATCTGATATATCAGTGGTGGCCCATGATTCGGTTATACCTATTATGTGAGGGTCAATGTCTTCTACCATAATGTTTAGTTAATTTATTTTGTTTACTATGCTCCTTGCATATATATATATACAAGCGCATTTATATCCTGATTCAGAAAAATGTTCTACGCTGTTCTTTGCTGATTTATTTCTGCTGTTTTTATCTATGCCTCCAGTTTCAGGCTTCTCTGTGAATCACCCCTGCGAATCTAGTTTAAATAGATGCAGCCTGTCCCACTGTCAACGTATTGCAGCAAGTTCTCTGAGAAAAGTGCTGCCCCCTTTCCAATAAGATGGAGGCCATCTCTCTTGTACATATCTTCCCTCCCGACAAACTATTCCCATAAATCTACGAACCCCACCCCCTCTTCTTTACACATCTGCTCAACTAGTGCGTTGATCGCCATCCTCTTACAGTTTCGATATGTTGGTCCCCTTCCTCCCATTACTGGCAACATTCCTGAGAGAATAATCTGTTCGACTCTTGTCTTCTTTAACTTCCTCACTAACTGTCTGTACTTCTGTACTATCCCAGTTGTTCCCTCCCTGTCAGCATTATTTGTCCCTACGTGTACTAGTATAGACCCTCCCTTGCCATGCCCCAATACCTTCTCTACCCTTTCAGTCACATGTGCTATCCTAGCCCCCGGTAGAAAAACAACGACGTCCTTCCCCTCGCTTAGTGTCTTGTCCGTCTTTCTCATAATGGAGTCGCCCATAAACACCCTCACTGCCCCCTCAATCACTGCCTCAGAGTAGCTCCTTCTCCCGTTTGCATCTGTCTGGTTGTAGTCTTGTTCCCCTGTCTTCTGCTCTCCTGTCACAATACCGTCTGTTCCTTTCTTTCCTGACGCTGTTTCTCTTGTCATCTTTCCTCCTATCATCGTCCCTCCCAACTTCTCTTCTGTCACATTTACTGTCACTTCCTTTCTTCCCGTCATCTTTCCTCCCATTGCATTCCCATCTCTCCTCTCCAGTCCCTTTTCCCCTCCTATCTCTTTCTCTACGGTCATTTTTCCCCTGTCACCTTCATGCTTGTCACATTTCCTGCCGTCGGTCCTACAATTCTTTCCCCTCCGATCACCTTCCCTCCCCTCAGTCTCCTTTCCTCGGTCTTGTTGCCACTACTCTGCTCCTTCAGTCTCACATTATTCCTAACTCTCTCACTGTCGTCTCTCTCCATTCCATCTGTCCCCTTGCTGATTCTCATTTCCATCCCCTTCACAATATCTACCAACCTAGCTACCTCCTTCTCCAGACATTCCACCTTCCAACACCCCACGCATTGAAAGGTGAATCCCTCTTCCTTGCCCATGCCTTCCCACAGCAATAAGGCAAAATCCACCCTACTATGGCAGTCGTCGCACACCAAGTGTCTCTTTGCCTTGACTTGCCGCTTGCAAGGCGCCATATCAGAATTTATTTAATACTAATATTGCAATTAGCTATTAAAAATACTTTCGTCAACTGTGTTTACACTATTCACTGTCTATGTAGTCTTTAAGAAGACTGTTTACTGTGCATAAATGTTACACTTTACGTAAAATTGCCTTGTTTAGTTCGGTTACAGTTTTTGGTTATAGTCACAGCTGACTATCTATCCTATCAGAAATGCCAACGTTACCAGTATTGACCTAATTTAAATACAATCAATTACTTTACGCTAGACTGCCTTATTTATTTAAGGTATACCGCGCCTAGCGAATACGTGGGACACTAGCTATATAAAGTGATAAACTTAGCTCGCCCGGTTATTACAAATGCTTAATATTAACAACAAAGGTACTGGTCTACACAGATATTATCTTATGTAAGTAGTTTTATGTTTATCACCTATATATTCTACCACATAATGAGATTTGGTAAATCTTGTTTACAAACTGATCGTAGGTTAACTTACCCTATTATCACTCACTAGACTAAAGTGTTCTAAAATACTTTATCTAACTAACTTTAAGCACAACTGCTACTCAATATATGTTTACTGCTACTTTATGAATGATATCAAGGCAAGAATAATACTTATCAATCAGTAATTCCACTTGTTTATAAACTTTTCTGCACCACCAATTTCTACGATCTATCTCCGCCAAATATAACCTATTTGCATATTGGTCATGTAATTAAAATATTGGTCATGTAGTAAACAGTTAATTTTAAATATTTGGTGAGTTAAATGTGTTTTCTCCCAACCACCTTTCTCAGCAAAGTGGATCAACTTACCACAAGCCATGGATCAAGTTACCCCATCGATAGGGTAAGTTGATCCATTTGACCACCATTTGTTCTGCCTGTACTAATCCTGCATGGACGATATCACTACTAAGTGTGTTTGACATATTGTATTATGCAGTACGATACAAACCATCTTTCTCTATCACATATCGAAGACTGGATTATCAAAAGTAACAAATGGCTCAACTTACCCCGGTCTCCCCTACACCGTTCAATATCTCTGTCAAATTATTCTGATAACAAGGCATGCATTAATTACACAAGACTGCCGCTTTGTAATGGTAATGCTATTTTAGCCGTAATAGAAATACGTATTTAAATGTTTCAAGTTTATGGATGTATCTCACGAATGCGACCTCTTAATATTAATGATGATAATAATAATAATCTAACTATACTATATAACTTGACGTTTTCCTGTTAGACGGCTTATGTTCATTAGGATTACAATACATCTGTATA
Organism: Escarpia spicata; assembly: GCA_963995525.1. Lineage (NCBI taxonomy): Eukaryota > Metazoa > Annelida > Polychaeta > Sabellida > Siboglinidae > Escarpia > Escarpia spicata. The sequence continues at coordinate 8,080,083 of OZ023207.1, read as the reverse complement.
GTGCAGGGTTTGGTTTCTTCCGGGATGCCCAGAAGAAATTGGAAGAAAGGGGTTTCTTCCACTTTCTCCCGGAAAAATCCGGAAGAAACTGGAAGAAAGTGGAAGAGTTAGACAATGGAAACTATTCTGATATATATATTTTGTATTGATTTTATTCAATACATAAATATAATACATTTCATGATTATAATATTAGGATAACATAAGCATGTATGCGTTTGTGCTATATTGGTGTTTTTACTCATTACTCTCTTGTGTTATTAGTCACCTAAAAGCAAAATCCAGCATGGTTCCCACTTATCACCAACCATAAGCCATGTGATGCATGCCACAATAAAAAATGATCCATTCAATATCCATTGAAACTATGCCCATCAATAAATGCCCACCATGTTTTAGTTTTATGTTGTGTATTTGTGTTAATCAACAGTCATAATTGGGACAAAATATATACAGAATGATATGTTTAGAATATTTCAGTCATCATTTGCGTATCACAGCAACTCTGCTTTGAATTAGTATTTATATTTGCACTACTGAACCAGCGAGTAAGATGTAGCTAACTGAACTAGGTGGCTGTCAGGCCTGGTGGACGTGAAGCGATTTAGTATTCTCCTATATGGGAACAGCAAAACAAACCTGACAGCCTGAAGTAAGAAGCCATAAGTGACATGTTAAACCCACTTATTATAAAGAACTGTATTCTACCTGCACTGAAATGTACTATGACTCCAGTGAAAATCTTAATACATAAATACCCACATATGCCTGAAATAAGAAATCTTATTTATTTTGTGCGATGATGTTATTGTGTTAAAAACCATATTTTACACCAATATTACCAGCTTAAAATGATTTATAAGTATATTTTTAGTTACATACATTTTCTTTCGGAAGAAATTGCAAACCCTGGTATAGTGGCATGTTGTGTGAGATCAACATTAGGGTGGGTGGGGAAAACAGTCTATATTTGACAACTGAATCATAATAACAAATGACGATTCGTTAGATTTGCATTTACAAGAACTTTATTATGAGTAAATAAAAATAGGCTAACCCTAGAAATGACTACACCAGAAGTAATATGACGTCATCACTCTTTCCTTCCATTGAAAGTCTGCCTCAACCGTTTTTAGCAGCACTATTATAAAAAGCTTAACATAGAGTTATTCAGTTATCCTACACGTACCCCATATGATACAATTTAGAGTCATTCAAAATTAATGTCAAAAACAACAAAATGAGGCTACATTTACCAAATTATGCTCATAGATACACATTGTAGAACGCAGTGGCGCAGTGAGTAGAGCATCAGACTCTCAATCGAGAGAACCCAGGTTTGACTCCTGCAATGTTGAATCTTGGGCAAGTTCGTTTTAGTTTATTTTTCTACCGTTCACTAAGCTTTATGAATGAGTACCCATCTATAGACAATGGTGGATATTTATTTACGAATAATCTCCACACATTAATTGCAGCGTGGCTGAATGCTTCACAGAGACGTCGAGATTGTGTTCAATTGAACAGGTCTGCCGGGAAGTAAAGTCTAATGTGCAATCCTAGGGACTGAATACTGTGCTATATAAGAACTTCCATTTACTTTTTTATATTCTTTGTACTTATTTAACAAAGATGAACACCAACAGGATTGCAGTGAGAATGTTGTACAAGCAAATGACTGATATATATAACTAATATTGATCATCTACATCTGCATTACCAAGCGACAACTTATGCTAATTAGGCAGAGTACTTAATGAGCAATAAATGGACTCTTACAAACACAATCAACATGGGCTTCTATCATGTTGCTTGGACTAATGATCAGCATACATGTGTAACGCCTTATACTCTCTGACGGTTCATATTGGTTAATTAGGTGACATTTTAGTGAGCTGCGGCCAAAATATCATATTAAAGTGTAGCATCGGTCAGGCAACATTAAGAATAATTGTTGGTTACGTGGGTATATTTTAACGAGGGCAGTACTACACTATGCCTGGGCGGATCTTAGGATAGCACCGATGGAATAGTCCGAAAATGCATGTAGTACTTATAAATAATATTATCGATACCTTAGATGCCACTTTGATGATACTTTCTTTATGGTTTTCGAAATCGGATAGGATCTATGTTGACAATTGTACAGATATTGTTAATGGGCATATGTTGTATGTTTGGGCAAAACAATTTTATATTGTCCAGTGGTGATTTGAATATGCTATCTATATAACATTATATTTTTGTAATTATTTCTTAACGTCTTTTTATAAAATTACTTATATTTTAAACTTGTTTAACCATTTATATTTTAACTGAGTTTATTTGTATGTAATAAAGGTATTCTTATTCGCATATTGAGGCCATTAAAATAAAAAGCTAGGAAATTGTTTAATATACACATAAATTAATTACATAATCTATATAATTTCATATATAAATCTATTGCATAGGTTAATTGTGTGGGACACAATGAACATACTCATTAAACATGGTATTTGTCGCAAGGAAGGTACATTGATAGGTTGTATTGAGTGTCCACCTGGCCCAACCAACTTGCAACCATTCTCCAACTTCAAACTTAATAATTACATATAAATATGTGGACAAAGGATACATTCAATTCAATGACATATTCAATTCAATATACCATAGGTAAGTATTACACTCTATACTCACTTGATTGACCAATGTATTATACATGATACAATATTTCACAATGTAAAACATCACTCAGTTGACTTTTGAATACATTTACACAAGTTATATTTAATTAAGTTTAAATGTAATTTTGATAAATATTTAGAAGAATTTAAATAAAACAAAACTTTCATGTGTTGCTAATATTGACATTATTAAGAAGCCAACAATTCAATAAACTATTGTATACTGTGTCATTTAAGTCTCAACAATGCTCCATAATTATATACAAAAATTGTACATAAATATATTAACATCAATTATGAATATATTGTTACTGCTCCAGTACTTTAAGACACATTGCTAAAAGAAGAGTAATAAATTTGGCACAGTTCAAATAAAGCAATCATTTACAAGTTGTGTCTTATAAATTATTATCATGTCAGAAGAGACCGCTTGACTGCAAAGTGTGAAAAATGAAGAATAACATAAATACAAAAATTTCACTTAAAATGTATCTGCATTAATATATATGCACGCGTCAAACAGTTTGAAATAGCGCATGGTGCAATTTTAAATATGTGTGAAATTTACCCATTTTCATGGAGGTTTGTGGGTTATGGATGAGAACTAACTATATTGTTCAAATATCATAAATTTGAGTTTGTTATGCCTGTTAAGTTGTTTTGGGAAGTGGTACGGTACCATCAGTGGGGTGTTATTCTCCACATAACCGTCGCTGCAGGTTGGTGTTTTAAACATTTTGATCCATCTTTTAAAATACATTCATGTGTGTAAACAGATCAGTATACAGTAATCTTCATCCAAATTCAAACATTTATATATGAACACCTCGATGTATTTCCACTTTTATCTTCAAATCCATGTTGTTGGTGGTGGAATTACTGGATATCAATAGTATAACTACCGCGTTCTACCACTATCGAAACATGAAATGCTCTCCTTGCAAACCCCGCCTTCTAATCCGCGGCACCTATTGGTTAATATTACTGTGGTACCATATAAACCGAATCACTCAGCGTTACTTGAGGTTGTCCGCAAAATACACATAGTGCATGTTTCATTTGTAAATTAAAAATAAACTTGCAAGTTCTGAGCGAAGAACTTTGTTTTGAGAAAATGGTGTCATGGTAGAGCATTCAAAAACAAAATTAGGTTGCTTCCAGAGTGTTGGTATGAAACTGAACGATAGACCGACTGGGCGTCTGGCCTAAAGAGGCTTAACTTTAAACAGGATTAAAACGTACAATTGTTCGTCACGTCACGCGTCCTTTCTGCAATTGAAGTATCCAGTACGTCGCGGTTTGCCTACGTCACATTCGAAATTTTGCGCGTGACATCCGTCAAGCGTCATAACGGTTATATATATATATATAATGTGGATGTGGATTACAGTACTGTAGCTGCAAGACATCTAATAAATCAAATATTCCCCCATACATTTATCCATTTAAAGACTTTTCCTTATTTGTTCGTCACAAAGAAACACTTTTGTGACCAGAATTTCAACAAAATATATGACGGAATGTCCGAACCCACCACGTGTTCTTTTCTGATGGCTAGGCGGAGGTTTTGCTAGGAACAGTTCACATGATGGATAGGTCAATTGTTCCAAGGTACGAAATTATCGTAGGCCTAAACGTGAAGTTTTATCCGCTTAATTATGCCACTTACGTTCTGTGTGAACGCAGCAATAAACGTGGCAATGTGGAGTAGACGCTGACACAATAATACTCATGTCTACCTTCATTCCAATAGCACAGCAATACGAATATTATTTTATAATCCTACACTATCACGACTAGGGCCTATCGATGGACGTGAACTTCACATTCCCTCCGACCTTCGTCATTTTTAACAAAAAATGACGAAATAGCGTTGCTTATGTAACGATGACGTGTGTTTTCTAACATTTGGTAAATGTTATTATCACTACTATCACCTACCAAGGCATTCCACCAGATGACTGGCCTTTTTGCTAATAATAATAATAAAACACCTTAATTTATCACTGTCAAATTCGGGGCTACTGCTTCATTCCCGGGTGTGTACAAATATATTAATTCACACGATCAAACTTGTTTGCAAATATCACATGTAATCTAACTATAATCGAAGAAACGCATGTCAAAACCCGTTCCCTTCACCCTGGCGGCTGGAACTGTTCCCTGTCAGATGTGGGAGTGGCGCCGAGCAGGCAGTGTGTAAGACAGCCGTCTCCCTACCGTTGTCTAAAGGAAAGTAAAAGTAATTTCTTATATAGCACAATAGCCAATCCTCAGGACTGCTCAAAGCGCTTTATACTTTACTCCCTGGCAGATATGCCCAATTGAACACCATCTCGACTTCTCTGGGAAGCATCTAGCCACGCTGCAATTAATGCGCGAAGACTATTCGTACACAAATATCCACCACTGTCTATAACCAGGTACTCATTCATACAGCTGAGTGAACTGGAGGAACCGCAGCACAGAATTCGAACCCGGGTTCTCTCGGTCGAGACTCCGAAGCTCTAACCACTGTACCTCTGCGCTCCACACGTCTACAGTTGTGTGTAGATACAACAAACACACACCGGCACTGTTAGAGGTTATCCGTTGAACGTACCAGGAGATGTGAATTGGGCACTTGGACATGGCCGCAAAGTGTCGTCTCTTCACAGCCCCTGAAACGTAATGATAATACAACAACAACGACAACGACAAACAACAAAACCAATAATGACAACAAACAATAACAATGACGACAGCAACAACGACAATAAACAAAGACGGCAACAATGATAAAAACTTGTATTCCAAATACTATGTTTACAGTGATCAATGTTTTCTAAATGTACGGCGTATTTTAAATAAATAAATATACTTATTATTAGTAGTAGTATCTCACTTGAGACAGTGTCTGTGCAGATCTCCTTTTGTGTAGACAGCAATATTTTGAATGCATTTTCTGTAACCAAACACGTAATCCGATTAAAACATGTGAAGTGGCGTTGCAATTATTACTAGATATGTATTTTAGCAAAATGGCTGGGTTGTATGTCTTATGTGTGTGCGCATACGTACATGCATGCGCGGGTGCGCGGGTGCGCGGGTGCGCGGGTGCGCGGGTGCGTGGGTGCTTGTGCGTGCGAATATGTTTCCAAAACATATTCGCACCGACTAGCCCAGACTCTAATCGACGTAGTGGAATTTGTTCTAGTTTACGTGATTATGAAGTCACGACGCCTTCCAGCATAGCGCAGTCGATGTCGGTCGATGTAGTGGTTCTTAAACTGGTGGGTAGTGGCCTCCCGGGGGGCAATTTCAGGGGGCCGTGGGACGGCGCCACGTAAACAATAATTCGTGTACTGTTAAAACGTACCATTATCCGCGTTTGATATTCACAAAACGTGCAAATCAGATCGTTATGCGGCTGCAGGGTCACGACAAGTCATACCATCGAAGAGCTTTTGATAGCCCCGAGTGTCAAGACCACAGTCAAACTTGTTCTGGGGGAGAAGAATGCTCAACAATTTCTCTTTCCAATGATATTGGCCACAGCAGAATATATGAGCTTTCTTTGGACAGGTGATCCAGGAAATCAAAAGTGCTGGTTTGTTCGGCATCCACCTTGGTGAATCGTCAAATTTTGAGTCCTGCTTCCAACTGATGGTGTTCGCCAGGTACGTTCACAACGGAGACCTGAAGGAAGAATTCTTGTTTTGTGATGACCTTGAGTTAACATCCATAGGGGGAGACGTGATGGACGAACTGACATAATTGTTTGAAGCCGAAGACCTTGAATGAAACAAACTTTATGGTGTGTGTACCGACGGGGCCCTGCAATCCTTGGACCTCGATCAGGATTTGTAACCCTCGTCAAACTAACAGCTCCACGTGCCTTCTCACTTCACTGCATGATACACAGGCAGGCCCTTGTGTTAAATGCATTACCCAGGCGCTCCTGGTAACCGTTGACAGTCATAAACACTGTGAACTGTGTGAAAGCAACTGCTCTCAATCCACGCCTGTTCAAGAAACTTTTTCAGGACATGGCCACTATCCATAAAACTCTTCTGTTCTACACACAAGTCCCTCCGGCTCTCCAAAGGCAATGTTGTCCGTCGTGTGCTTGCCCTCAAAGAGGAAATTAAGCTCTTCCTCAGTATCCAGAACAAAGTGGGTCTTCTTTCAACCAGGACAGAAGATGAATGCGAACTAGAAATAGAATACCTCGTCGACATTTCGGACAGCTCAACAATCTGAACTTTGAAGTTCATGGGAAACAAACATTGATCATTGAATTTGTTTAAAAATCGAAGCTTTCGTGCGGAAGCTGGAGAAATGGAGGCGTAAGATTGGCTTAGACAACTTTGCAATGATGGAAACGGTATCAGAAGTCGCCGAAAACTGTGATGACATACCACAGAGTTTGATAATTAAGCACCTGAAAGCACTGGAGGTGGAACTAACAAAATACTTCCCAGAGATATCTAATTAAACAACTCGGTTGTTGAGGAATTCATTGACCGCGCCAGTTCTATGAAACCAGATGACAACGATGCTTCACAAAGAGAGCTTATTGGTGTCCAGGAAGATTCAGGTTCCAAGATGAAGTTCGAGATTGAAAATATCACAATGTTCTGGTCTTCCGTGGAAGTTACCTACCCTAACTTGTGTGACTTTGACCTGCGTCACCTGCTATCACTCACTTCAACCTACCGCAGTGAGGCTGCGGTCTTTGATCTCAGAATCAATAAGCGTGTCGATGCTTTGCAGCATAAGCCATCCCATTGAAGTTTGAACTGACCAATACGGACAGTTCTTTGTGTAACGTCAATCAGATATGACTTCAAATAATCGTTTGTGTTATATGGCGTCACCTACCCTATTGAACGAATCAAACCTGTTTCTTTCAAATTTTTTGAAAGACTAATTAAAGATCACATGGTGGATTTTCTTGTTAAATATAACTTGATAAACCCATCTCAACATGAGTTTCTAAAAGCAAGGTCATGCTTAACAAATAATGTTATGTTTTTTAGAAGATATCACAAAGTGGGCAGACGAGGGATCACCAGTAGATAATTATCATCTATTAGATTTTTATAAAGTAAATACGTGGTATTGTTTTTTAAGAAATTGTATATCAGTGGGACTAATATTTGATAATAATTCTTAACATTTTAGATAATTTTGGCACTTGATATGTTATGCGACAAATTATGTTTTTTTTGGCATTTTGTATGTTACGTGGATAACATTTTGGTAATTACGGAGTTGAAAAATGTGATTGTGGTGTGTACGTAGCATGTTAATCCATTAGACATTTGTATTTGAAAGACAGAATGCAACCGCAAGACGCTAAGCTACACAACCTGTCTGACGGACACGGGTTCCAATGGGATAATCAGGCTTCGGGCCTAAGTCGAATACATCGACAAGTTCTCAACACGAGATCGAAGAATATTTAGAGCCAAAACAAAAAATTAATTGTCCTAAAGTTCCCCACAATTAACACTCTCCCTAGCCAAGCCTTACTCCTAAGCACTGAACTAGTCGTAGGCAATCTGCGGCCCGCGGGCCTACTGAGGCCCGTGGAGTTATTTCATGCGGCCGGCGAATTAATTGATAGTTGGTCGGAATAACTGTCTGCATCGTCCCTCGAGAAAGCCTGTGAGGCAAGTCAATGAACATGCCAAATGGAATGAGCGTCATCAAGAAGACTGTGAACTACATTCGTGTTCTTGGCATAAACCATCAGCAGTTCCAGCACCTTCTTGCCGATTTAGTCTAATTAAGTGCACAATATTACTTCTTCCTCTACTTCGGTTTATGGATGAGTTGAGGTACGCCGCGTCAATCTGCTGAATGTTCAACTCCAGGGACGAGATCATCTCACCAATGACAGTTTCCTGTTCCTCTCCGCTTTTGAGATCACGATGCTACTGTGGGAGGCACAACTGCGGAACGCCAACAGTGTACACGTCTCAATACCCCAGGAAAAACCCGTAAAGTTAGGACGCGTACGTAGTGTTTAGATTAATGACACGGGAGAAAGCACACAGTGTTGGCGATCTAAGGTATCGCGTTTTCCAACACGTTCCACGTGGAAGTTGACGGTGAGACGTTAGCGATCTTGCAAGAGGTCATCGACATGCAATGCGGCTCTGTGGCACTCAGAACGACCTACCAAGGAGTTCTGTCGCATACACTTGCCAAGGAAACTGTATCACGGTCTGATCAAACACACTAAGCCAAGCGCATTATTGCGAATCTGTACGGCACAATCTACGTGTGGGAGCAACTGCTTTCAAATATCAACTTCGTGAAGTGATAGACGAGGACACAGCTAACCGACGGACGGGCACTTAGATAACGCAATGAAACTCACAAGTATGCAACGATATGTGGGACGCTCGGCGGTGCAGCAACAGCACCTAGTGTAACATTAGCCATGACCCGTTTGATGCCTTCATGTGCACTTCACGAGGCTCCCAAACATCCACCTACACTTCCCTTGAGACCTCGAGCGAATTTTTTTTTTAAAGGTATGTTCTTATATAGCGCATTGTCCAGTCCTCTATAAACGGGTCAAAGCGCTTTACATGTTACCGCCTGGCAGATCTATTCAATCGAACACCATTTTGACTTCGCTGAGAAGCATCCAGCCACGCAGCAATTAATGCGCGAAGACTATGTAAACACAAATATCCACCATTTTCTGTAATCAGGTAGGCCTACTCATTCATACAACTGAGTGAACTGGAACAACGTAGAGTGAACGAACTTGCCCAAGGTTCGACACCGCAACACAGGATTCGAACCCGGGTTCTCTGGGTCGAGAGTCCGAAGCTCTGGCACTGCACCGCTGTGTTTCACGTTACTTCGAGTGAAACTCTTTTGCCTCAGCGGGAGGGTGCATGAGCACGAATCCAACCACCGCCCAGCTGAGGGCCTGAAATGTGTGGCCCGCTGACCTAGTCCAAGTCATTTATATCGCCCTCCTTTCCAAAAGGGTCCCAGCCCCTGCACTAAACGTTGCACCGAAAATAACTGCAGAATATAAGTAGCGGTACACGCGGAGTGTAGCGGTGAAATGTAGCTGTGATCCGCTATCAAATTCACGGTTATGTAATTTTTTCCGTCAAGCCGTACCTGGCGAGTCGGACAGGCGCAGTGCTCGCTCTCACTTTAAGCGTGTTCCGGAAGTACTCCACGGCCGTCGGAATCAGCACAGTCTGTGTGGCATTAGATGTCCATTAGTAATACTAATTATAATATTACTAATACTAATAATAATGATGGTGATAATAATAATACATAGTAGTAATGACGGTGATGTTGATAATAATAACAATACTACTAATAATAAATATTACCTTCATTACATTAGAATTGCTTAAAGCGTGTCTCCTCAGTTCGGCTGTCCTGCAGCCTACCACCGGTCTCCACCAGTGTGAGGCAACGACGTCTATGTCACTAAACAATTTCTTCGTTGGAGACCTGAGGGCCCTCGGAGAAGAGGTCGCCCTAACATGACACTGAGAGACGCCTTCGAGAGGGACACCGACCTCAGTGGGACTTGTCTGGCTGCCACAATGACAGGAGAATACTGTGGAAACAGCTCATCATGTTACCACGCTAAGTGGATGACGTAGGCCTAACTAAATATCTCCTCAATTCGGTTTGTTCGCTCGTCTCATTTCTAAATACGTTTGCGAAAAAGTAAACCTATATGCCCTACGATTTCGAATACGAATCCTACATTGAAAACAACAGGCTCCTGTCCTGATGTTGACAATAACAACTCACTTTGATGTGTGTTCGGCCGACAGACGGCAGCACCGGGATCGAGACGGGGTCGTAGTAGACGAAGATACGCAACTGTTGGTCGATGCTGCGTCGCTTGATGACGGGGGTCGGCTCACCCAGATAGGTGTGGATAACCTGTACCATAATGGATCGATAGCTCTTATATAGCGCAAATATATGTAGGGAAAACCTCAGTGCACTAGAACATATCATTCATACACACATGACACACGCACGCACGCACGCACGCACGCACGCACGCACGCACGCACGCACGCACGCACACACACACACACACACACACAGACGACATAAACTATATAAAAAATGACTAGTTGAATGAGACCTCATGCGTAATGTAACAGACCTGCAGTGGCTAATTTAGTTAATTACTATTATTATTAGTTATCAGAGAAAGACTAGAACAGAAAATCCAGATTCGCATTATATAAAAGAATTCTGCACAAGGCAAGCATATGGTCGCCGTCACTGTGGGCGCGTTTCTAAAGCAACAAGGTTTGAACGATTTGTTTATTTTCGCGTCCGTAGGCGTAGTTCTTGGTGTCTACCGGAACAGAATGTAGTTGACAGTTAAGAGTCATGACTGGAATTTGCTACAGACATTGGCCTGACCTTAGATTCACTTCGTGACCATGTCCTGGTTTTAAGATCGAACCGAAAAGATGAAATTATGCAAATAAATGCAGACCCCGCTCACGTGAGTGAGCACCCTCATCCCCATAGCATGACGACATTAAAAACACGCATGCGTAGAGCAATAATTCTACAAATGTCATACTACGCGTTTCGATCCCTTACAGTTTAAAGACAATTCCCGGATTTGGCTTGAGGCCAAGCCAGTTTGTTTAAAAGGGAACAATTTTTGGAATTAAGGGGGGCCGAAAATTGACACACATAAGGAGAGACGGTTGACGCTCTCCACGGGGAAACTAGGAAAATGTTTCCCACAGTTTAGACTTATCAAAATTTCGGCAAATATAAACCACGGTGGTTTATATATTGCGGACACTTTAAATGTAAGATAAAGTTGTACTGTCGGCGCACATGAATGTGAAAACGTTGTAAGGACATCGTGTCTGAAGGTTCTACTGATGAATAAAACATATATATTCGTGACGAACCTGGAACGCTTGTTTATTCAATTTCATTGACAAACAAATACACCCTTGGTCGTGAGGGGACAATGCATCACCACAGCACGATGGTGCACACGGCTTGGCGAGCGACATACCCGAGGTAAGGCACCGGTCTTCTTAAGCCATATGCGTACAGCCCAACTGAAGGAAGGAAGGAAGGAAGACGGAGGGGACACAACTTTACAGTAAGACCACTACATTGTACCCACAATACTACAGACCAATCAGTTAATGGAACGTTGCCGAGCGCTGGAAACAACAAGAATATGAGTACACACAGAGAGCATGGACCACCTAGACTACTGGGAACACCTATCGGGATATATGTCTTAAGATTTAAACTCAGACAGAGTAGGGAGATTCCGCAGACTGGGAGGCAGTGAATTCCAAACAGTGGGTGCGGTGAAGCTGAAAAAGCGCTCACCAACAGATTTAAGATTGCGTTTAGGGATTTTCAACAGCTTCTCGTTGGAGGATCGGAGGATGTGTGAGTTTTGATACATGCAAAGCAAGACCGAAAGGTAAGGTGGGAGTGACCTGACAAATTGTCAACTGCCACCTACAGTGCGTTAATACACTAGTATCAGTCAATTTAAAGTGATACTGAAGACGTATATATTTTTTTATTATGTTAACATTCGATGATCGTAATTATTCATACATTTATTTTTTATTTATTTATTATGATAAATAAATATATATTTTAAAGACAATATGGTTGATTCTATTTAGCAGTAATGATTGCATATGTTGTAACACATTAGTATTTCTAAATATGTATGATTCTATACCCTATTGATTAATTTGTAATAACCATTGTAAAGCGCCCTATAGAACGATTATTTGGATGGGGCGCTATATAAGAATTATATTATTAATTCTGATACGAACCGCCTCGTCGTCGTTGCTGTGAACACGGCTACTCTCGTCGTAGACCGTCCACGCTGCCGCCAGGTCCAACAAACAGACGAGGTACACCCAACTGCCGCCGTCGACCCACATCGATGTGCTGGAGTCAGGTGTGCCCGGGTCGCCGCGGATCGTAATACGTCATCGTCCGCCGATCTGACTACGTCAGTACAACCAACGTTGAACGTCAGCACGATTGTTGTTGCACACGCTGGCCATTACACTGTATTTATCATTCACCAAGATAGCAGAACTGACATGAAAAACTTAGTATGCAATGGATGGGATCGCTCGTCCGACACTTTGGCAAACTGCAGCAGCATCGTTTGTCGTTTAAAGATAATTAATTATGTTAGTTATAACGTTCAGATCACGATGCATAGCAGCGGCATTTACCCCTTGGGGTTATTCGTGCTTTTTGGAGGGGATAATGCAAGTTTTGGGTGTTGATATTTCAGTAACTAATTCATCCCGACAAAGCCCTTGTGACACACTATAGATTTGAAGATAATATCTCGTCATTCATTCCACGACATATTAGCCCATTAGGCCTATATTGTGGTCTGGCGTGCCCGAAGTTCTAACACCTCATACTGAAAATAAGAACTCCCTTACGTAGAGGAATGTACTGGAGTCGTGTCTAGTTGTAGCATCGAGTCTCGTTCTTGCCGGGTAACAAGGGAAACAGATGAACCATATAATTTAGGATAAAATCGTGAACGCAGAATATACGAAACAAACGTAACCATTTTGGATCAGGCCATTTTCGTTGCAGAAGTGTTATCAAACCCCTCATTGCCTCGCACTTCAACTTAACGAATCAACATGAAGTTTTATATTGAACACAATTATTGTTTGTATACTGAAAGGTGACTCCATAAAAGATGGCTGCCTCTCTTATGCCACGAACTCAGGAACTGTCAGTGGTTGAGGTTGGAGCCGACTTCCGTGTTCTTCTCTTCCACGTTGAGGTTATACGTGAAACGTTTGAGTTGTGACGATTTAAAGATCTGCGTCATATGCGCGCGTATGTTCCTGCAGTCAGTTAGACGATTAAGTAAAGCCGGATACTTGCTGGCTTAGCTGGATGACAAAATGGTGGGAGATATTATCCAACGACTTGCTGCAGCAGTGAAATGCCCATCTCATACACTTCGGTTACAATGTGCCGTGTCTGACCAATGCACCAGTAGGCCTAATGTGCAGTCAATGCAAGTGGAAAATGAGAAATAATTTCAGACAATAAGTTACATAATATAACACACAGTCTGCCCCTTCCGCAGCCTTAATTGTATCAATATCACCCCTTTGTTTACACCTGACCCCCTAGCGTATAGCCCATCCACTTGTGTGAACCCCGTTTTCTTGCATCCATAATTATAGATCTGTGTTTTTCTCACTGTCGGAGATTCGTTGAAACAAACTATCCAGAGAGGGCGCGCTGTAAGGCAGGCCGTAGTTGGCGACAGCTGACGTCACACGGTCCGTGGGATCGAATGAAAGAACAAAAGACAGCAATGGCGATAATAGCAGCCCGTGGTTTGTTGCTTTATTAGTTTCCCATAGTGTTACAGTTATATCATGCACCACGCATGTGCCAGAGCCTATTTCAGGTAGCGTCTTTCTATAGTTCTTTTCGTATCAAAACAAATTTAAGTATCTGTACAAAGTAAGCATTTTGAAGCTGGCAAGTGAGACATTTACATATCCCGTGTATGGCCGCGTAGTCAGTTCCTATTATAAAACTGAGTCTCTGTATCAGGTCTCTCTCTCTCTCTCTCTCTCTCTCTCTCTCTCTCTCTCTCTCTCTCTCTCTCTCTCTCTCTCTCTCTCTCTCTCTCTCTCTCTCTCTCTCTCTCTCTCTCTCTCTCTCTCTCTCTCTCTCTCTCTCTCTCTCTCTCTCTCTCTCTCTCTCTCTCTCTCTCTCTCTCTCTCTCTCTCTCTCTCTCTCTCTCTCTCTCTCTCTCTCTCTCTCTCTCTCTCTCTCTCTCTCTCTCTCTCTCTGTCTGTCTGTCTGTCTGTCTGTCTGTCTGTCGGTATGTATGCCTGTATGTATGTACGTACGTACGTACATATGTATGCCTGTATGTATGTACGTATGTACGTACGTACATATGTATGTACGTAACATGTATGTATGTAGGTATGTATGCGTGTATGTATATACGTATGTATGTATGTATGTATGCCTGTATGCATGCATGTATGTATCAATGTATGTATGAGGTGTCTGTAATGACGCTGTCGCAGATCATGACTTCGGAAAACAGGAGGTGGGGTGCTGTTGAAAATGTTTCGCCGCCGTAACTTCAGCTTCAGCTTCTCCGCTGCTGTCTCTGTTTGAGTCTGGTGATATCGGAAGATGGGTGTGGGAGGAATGTTGAAAATATGTGGTCTGGGGGCACGCCACTCTAGCACAGGCATAGCGCGGCCAAATTCCAAAGGTCTAGGGGCACGTGCCCCCACCCCCATCCGCGTATGGGCAGGGACTGTATAGTGCTGCTATCACCAACGGACGGAGAGGCTAAACTTGGGATAAATTACGCGTAATAACAAAACCCCTTCACCACACCTTTTATTGTGCAATGTGTAAACACACAAGCAAATTATTCCACATAATGACGACATGCACAATCTTCTATGGAATGTGTCTGGTTACATAACGAAAATGTATTATGTAACTCTTACTACATCAACAACAGACAGCGAACGGTATAAATCGAATGCTATGCTAACTTTCAAAAGCTCGTTTTTCCTAACAAATACTAGGGTAGCAGGACAGTTTAAAAGATAAATCGCTATGTCTATAAACTACTCAAAGCAGCATGTGTGTATGATTAACCAATTTAAACCTGTTACCTAAGCCATAAAACACCATGAAGCTAGGATTCCATATGTACAGAAAAGTATATATGGGAAATGTCTCTGTTGTGACGTTACTTCTGAGATTGTCCTGTCAAATTTGTGTGCGGATACGATTCGAATCGCTACATTATTCGCATCTGTACATTATAGCACTATTACTATTATTTTCCACGAGGCAACAAATACATTGTTTTGTTGCATACCGCATGTCGTTTCCGTATACATGGAATCCAAGCTTTAGATAAAGCGTGCACGATTACAATTTTGAACCCCGATAGCGTCTCCGGTGATTTTGCCTTGCGTTAACGTTGATACGACGGCGATAGAAACATGTACTCACTTGAATAAATATGTAACGATACAAACATCTCACCAAAATCTCACCAAACTACACGACACGTGTAATGATACATTACACTATCTTAAACGATCTTCTTTGGTTAGCAGAACAGCGGCATATCGCAACACTCAATTTATCAGTACCTATATGATAGTTCATCTCAGTTGGTCAAGGTGCTTCCTCAAGGCTCAGCGAATCACGGATTCGGTTCTTTTATGTCCAAATGTGTAGTACGTGTCTATGTTAATTGAGTTTGTTTAATAAAATAATGCGTACTTGTTTTTAATCGTCGACAGAAATTTCTTTGGTCAGTACATCTGATTTCCGCCAGACCAACAAAGCAATACAGCGAGAAACACATGCATATCTTATTGAGTATTCTCGTAAAGATGCCAGGCAGTATTTGTTCTGAAAGAATGTACGTATTACACAATCACAATTGGTAACATGAAAACGTATTGTAGAGCGGGTAGCAGTGCGTAAGAGACACAGTGGCGCCTCACTGCGGACTTCGGATAATAAAGACTAGCGGCAAATTCGCGAATTCCTTGTATCAATTGTACACATCAAATAAGTTAGTTTGTACGAGTTCACAAAAAAACTACGTTTAAAGTTGCGTAAACACCCTAACATGTTGTAGTGGATGCTAGGTTGGTCTTAGGGTTCCCAAAATGAATTTGACATGCAATGAGCACAAAATCAAGCCGAGGAAACACCTGTTAAACTAATTTTTTTACAAAATATAACGTTTTCTTTGTTAAACATGTTACTATTTACAGTATTGACGTTTATTTTTTAATTAAAATTATTTAATTACATACGATTAAATGATGCTAATGTCACATCATAATAATATACTACAGTTGCCCAAGTTCATGCATCGCAAAATTCCGTGGCAATGTGTTATAGTGTTTATTTTCTCAAATCTTATCATCTAGACTCTAGTTACTAAATACATAATTATAACATGCCAACCAGGTTTATTATCTATTGTAGCTGCCAGTTCAACATAAATGTTCACCGAAGCAGTCAAACAGAAGATATTTACACCACAATACTAACAGCCCACCGAACTGGACGACGCATGAACTTAGGACACGCAATGATATACTATGAAGGCCGTCTTGCAGTAATTTGCGAAAAACCAATGAATGGTTGCACCACATTTTGTAACATCACATCTTTCATGGAGTGATTTATCGTAAGTCAAATTCCTGTTTTACACCATTAAAAATTGTTATATAAATGTAAATATACTACAGTAGAGATTTGCACATAAAGTGTAACATTGTTAATTTTTATGTATTTTGAGGACTGAAAATGAGATAGTTGCGACATTACGTGAAACCTCGGACAAGCCGTATAACGACTAGCCAATGAACATCATTGTGCGTCCTCATCAATGGATACACAGTGCACAGAATGACAGAAACAACCAATAATAAACTCTGTGCATTATGGGAAAGCCAAGTCGACCGCGATCCTATAATGCTTGCAATAATAAAAATTTGCCATCTAACAATTGAAACATGTTACTCTGGTTAGCATTTACTGAACGTAACGCTAGTGGACCGAGATTTAAAGACTCGGACATTTACAAACAACATTTAATTGTAACATATGTATAAAAATATGTTGAGAAAGACCAACATTTTGACATATTTCAATGACTGTCAAAATGGACTCGAAGCGCAGTTAATCTAAACAATTAAAACCGTAGCAAAATGTACAGAAACATGCACGTGTCAACACTTAATAGTCTCACTGCGGCCACATTCATTGCTTGTAAAAAATACATCACAATATTTTGAGTGATTACAATGTCATAATTGATACCACTTAAGAGAGGTTGTCCGTTTACAATGTCATAATTGATACCACTTAAGAGAGGTTGTCCGTCTGTTTTTATCCTAAAATCATGTTGTACGGTATAAACTATAAGTATTATAAGATGCTGACAGTCCAGAAGTCTTTCAAAACATACCAGTTTTTCTTGTTGACATTTTAAGTGTCTTGGGGAAATAACAACTTGTTTACATGAGGGCATGTCTCTTTTGAAGGCATGCCCTCTGGTTCAATTCTTAATGAGGTGGATATATAATCATGCCTATCTTTCTCGGAATAATCCAAGTTCACTATTCTTGGATTTTAGTGAGAGCTAGGTATTTTTAATAAATGTTGAACTACTGAATTTAACAATTGTTTGTGCTTCATTGAAACAACTTTGGGTGGTAAGTAAGTTAGAATGTGTATAGTTTATATTGGATAACACAATTTTACAATAAAAACGAACAAACTACTTCCCTTTAATATAAAAGGGTGTATGTCTAGATACACACGGCAGTAATCCAGCATTAAAGTAATCCATGAATCACTGTACATCACTATTTCTATTAACAAATGTCAATTTTTGCAGCAAAGTATGATCAAAGCGCATTGGCATGTACAGTTGGCAAAATGTCTGAATTGATAAAGTCAATTCACACAAATACATATAAACTTAACCGCACTTAACTTAACAATTACTCCACACCGTTGCTTCACGCTTAAAGAAGACACATGATTTGTTACACAAAAGTACTTTTTTATGTCCACCCTGCTGCACCCAGATATTTGATAAGTGTAAAATTCATGCAAAAAAAGAAGGTCCAGTATTCTGCAGGTAACAATACAACAATCCCACCACATATCCTAAAATCGATACAATGATACCACTTAAATATCTTGAGTAAATATAATCTGTATACATATAACATCAGATCTGCCACATTTCAGGGATGTATGGACAGAGCAGCGTTTTGGGATAACCAGAGGTAATATAGCTGTGTCCTGTTTCTACACATTGATTCATTTCATATTTACGGAAAATCAAATCACATGAACGACATATACAGATCGTTCTGTTTTCTTACTAATAAAATTAAACCAAAGCAATGGGGGAAGCTTTGTAAGTAATCGTTTTACCAGTGATTATAGCTGTATACCTGTAATACAGGTATAATTGGGTGACGACTTTACGTAAGGCTGATAAAACGCACGTTTACTGTGAACATAATTACCTCCAACAGTTTCCCCACCGCATTAACTGCCTATGAAAACAGAACAGTGTTAATGAGATCGGTTGTATATGTCTCATGTGGCTGTATCCCCGAATGAAGCACAAACTGCTTTACGTCAAGTTACACTAAACACATCACACAAGCAGTATTACAGCTATTCAGTTATAACCAACGCTAAACCCGATTAATGTAACATTGTTACTTACAAAACTTCTCCCACCTGTTTGGTTTCTCTCCATCAGTTGGAAACAGCAACATTCATCAGTCTTCTGTGTCATTCCTGTGACTATACCCCAAATGAAAATATATCTCCTATTCCCTATGCAGGTGACAGTGTATAGAGAATAGGACATATCCAGCTAACTCCAAAGTGAAAACAAGGCGCGAGACTTACAGGCCCTATTTGAGGAGTCAAATAATAGGAATCATTACAAAAATCCTTACAAGGCCATTTTTCATATGGCAAGTACAACTTGAATTAAATGAGTAATCGGGGGAATTCAACCTTGCCCGTCTTTGCCTGCATGTTGTTTAGTATGGCCCCCCAGCTAGCCAATAGGTGGTGGTGGAATACAATACATTCACATAGTATTGTATTGTTTAGGCAATAATGGAAGAAAGCAGTGTTCCCGTCTCTTCCCATGGGGCACAGACTCATGGATCATGAGTCAAAACTCACATCGGGGGAAACTGGTGGCTTCTGGGAGATTCTTAATTATTGTTCTTCACCTCAAAGTACATGAAGTCAATGAGGAAGGCACTGCCCAGAAGGATGGCCTTGTTCAACGCAGTCTCACCCGGTGCATCTGAAAGAAGAATAATAATGGAATGACTTCTTTAGCTCCAATATCCTCGCAAAATTCCAGCTCATTGGCGCAACAAATCCAAGGGATTAAGCGTTCTCATTGTCATATACAGAGCAAAAGTCATCAACAGATGGATGGAATTGCTTAGAAGCTAAGGAGGATATGCAGTATTAAAAAGATATGTTTTTAGATGACGGTAAACTATATTTCTTACTGACGTAACACCAATAGGGAGTAAGTTCCACAAAGTTGGTGCAGCAACTGAAAAGGCTCGAGTTCCAGCATTCGTCTTAACTATGGGAATAAAAAGTAAATAGAGTCTGCTGACCGACTGAAGCTGGTTAGGTTTCTTTGCTGGAATACGCATAGAATGTAGGTCTGCAGGTTGTTTGGATGATAGGGCTTAATAAGTAATTGTACAAACTACGCTAGGAATGCACATGCTTATCATGTTGGGGTAAACATAAACTATTTAGATGTGATAGGGTGCGTAGTGGATGACTGGGTAGAGGGCGACAGAGACAGGAGAGAGGGTGACAGAGACAGGGTAGGGGTGACAGAGACTGGGTAGAGGGTGACAGAGACACGGTTGAGGGTGACAGAAACAGGGGTAGAGGGTGACAGAGACAGGGTAGAGGGTGACAGAGACAGGGGCAGATGGTGACTGAGACAGGGTAGAGGGTGACAGAGACAGGAGTAGAGGGTGACAGAGACAGGAGTAGAGGGTGACAGAGACAGGAGTAGAGGGTGTCAGAGACAGGGGTAGATGGTGACTGAGACAGGGTACAGGGTGACAGAGACAGGAGTAGAGGGTGACAGACACAGGAGCAAGGGGTGACAGAGACAGAGTAGAGGGTGACCGGGACAGGAGTAGAGGGTGACAGAGACAGGAGTAGGGGGTGACAGAGACAGGGGTAGATGGTGACGGAGACAGGGTACAGGGTGACAGAGACAGGAGTAGAGGGTGACAGAGACAGGAGTAGGGGGTGACAGAGGCAGAGTAGAGGGTGACAGTGACAGGAGTAGGGGGTGACAGAGACAGAGGTATACTTACATGAGACGGTGAACTCGTTCACCTGTCCACACATTTCGCGACACCCTGCCCAGTGTTTGGTGACCTCACCTGCGTCAGCGCCGTCCGCCCGAGTTACCTACAAACACAATAGCTGATTTCAAGTGTGTTTGATCAAGTACACTTCCTAGGGCATTTGTACCCGAGCCCATCTCGATTTTGTCGTTATAACTACATTTTTGCCTAAATTTTATACCTCACTCCTCAGGGTGTTAGTGCCGTCATTTAACATTATCCCATGCATATTTATGTAACAAAAATATTGTGTCTTAGCACACTTTTGAGGCTGAAAGAGCGACCCGGTTTGCATCAACAGCCACAGCAGGGCAGACTGGTACAAACCGAGTCACTCTTTGGAGCTCAAAAGTGCGTTAAGATGCTTTATTTTCGTAATATAAATATCTCTGGGATGAAGTTGAATGATGAAGATGTATCAAATTTAGGCAAAAGTGTAGTTATATAGACGAAATCGAGGTGTGCCCGGATACTAGACAAGTGACCTTCCTTGTAAAAGTATGCTAGATTAAATACAATATTTCACAGTCTTGGTCGGTGGTAATTTTGTTGAACACCGTTTGTACGTGTACTTGATAATTTTATGTTTCAAAGTACTTGTAAAAGTATGATAGATTAAATACAAGTACTTTGAAACATAAAATTATCAAGTACACGTACAAACGGTGTTCAAAATTACCACCGACCAAGACTGTGAAATATTTCGTCAGGCCGGTAACTTTGAAAACGTGCCGGCCCACAGGACCAGCAGATTGTTTTTAGCAAATAACGGTGACATTAATGTACTTCCAAAATTGGAAATGTAATGTAAGCATGGTACAAAAACAAGATGGAAAAACGATAGATTGACCGAGTTTTGTTTCACTTGAAAAACTACCTTATGTTTTTGTCATAAGGAAAAACTTTTGTGGCCAGAATTTCAACAGAATATATGAACAAAATGGTCCACGTTTGGCATTCACTTTTTGATGGCTTGCCGAACCGTTTGGTAGGCAACAGGTCACGTGATAGATACGTCAACTGATCGTGGTCTAAACACAAGCCACGTGGTCGCCATGGTTACCTTGAAAGGGACGTCGGCGCAACACTTGATATAACAGCAGATTCCTTCGATTGTGTATAACAGGCGATCGGTTACATCAAAGATCTCATATCGCGGTGTGCACAGGCTCCACCTGGTGATATCAAATAGAACTACATGAGCAATATCCATCACAAGTAAATATACAAATTCTGTAATGCTGCCACAGCTGCAGTCCTTTATGCACGATCACATTTTTACCAGTTCAAAAATGTCCTGGTAGATACTTGCAATTTGTACCCGTTCAAAAACAAACTGTACCCATCCAAATGACAGGTGGACGGGTAAATAAAGATAAAGCTGTGAATAGCTGCCTTAGATCTTGTATTTCAAAAGCACACTTGACATCTTTTTCATTAACTAAGTACACTACATTAATAACATTAACTCTTGGTCGCGCCTGCATGTGCCTGCACCGTTATAAGCTCTGTGCGTATTTTGTATTTTACCTGTTTTTAACGACGAAATCATAGTGCAGTTTTACAGTTGTTTTTATGAAAGAGTCTAGGTGGTCTTGAATTAAACAGTTTTACTGGTAATGTTATAGTTTTTAGTATTTTAGTGATTTTTATCTCAAGTTCAGTCGATTACACCTGTGTGGAACAACAACACGAACATTGCTGGTGGTCAAGAGTGACATTACACTTCAGGCATGACGGCCTACGCAAGACAGTTCCTGCGTCATCTGCAATTTGACAGGTGCACATGTTTGAACAATGCTGCGTGGAGTGCTGCGTGCAGTGCAGTGGCACTCTAACGGCACACCCTCTGTGGCTGTAGTGAGGGTGTCCACAAACAGCGAAGCACACCGGCCAGGCAAACGGGCGTCAACACGGCTAACCTCCGGAAGATACAACTGATCCCAATTGTGCAGCCTGCCAAGTTGTGTTTGCTGAATGCGAGGTCAGTTTGCAACAAGGCGGACTTTCTTGTTGACTACGTTACCGACCATGACCTGGACATACTATGCATTATGGACACCTGGCTATCCAGCGAGAACACTGCGTCTGCGACTGCCGTCACACCTTGCAGCTATCTCCTTGAGCACGTTGCTCGGAGTAACCGTCGTGGCGGTGGTGTCGGCGTTCTGTTCAGAGCATCGTATACAGTTGACCACTCCCATCTTTGGTTTGCTTCATCTTTTGAGTGTCTCGACCTTCAACTTCGCTGCCACATAGTCTCTTCTACGTTACACTTAAATACCATCGATATGCTATGATAGACAACACCAACTTCACGAAAGATCTATGTAGGTGCGATTTCATTGCTCAACCTGTCTGTGACGTAGGCGGCTTGTACGATAAGTATTATTCAGAGCTGTCCTGTCTGATCAATCTTCACGCACCACTTGTGCAGTGAACGGTCACTGAACGATCACATACTCCGTGGTGGTGTCGGCAACTGGATGAGCTGAAACGTCAGATCCATCTGCGTGAGCGCACGTGGCGACGCAGCAGGACCAACGACCACCGTCTTTCCTATATTGAGTTAGGTGACCAGTACAGCCGGACACTGGCTTCTACGAAAGCTGCGTTCTACAGTAAAGAAATTGAATCCGCCTCGAATGACAACAGGGCAATGTTTCATCTTCTTGGCCGTAAGTATATGAACCATCTTCCCACCGACATTGGTGGCCCTGCTGTTGTTTCGCTTACCACTTCAACAAGATCAACTCGATCCGCAGCCGAATCATGGTTCCGTCAGCTGATGTTGACAACACACAGCCACGCCACTGTTAGCGTTCAATCGGCTATGCTCGAAGAAGTAACGACACCCATCACAAGTGGCAAGACGAAGTCGTCCGAGCTTGATCCGCTGCCCACCGTTATTTTCTATAT
This sequence comes from Escarpia spicata, assembly GCA_963995525.1. Lineage (NCBI taxonomy): Eukaryota > Metazoa > Annelida > Polychaeta > Sabellida > Siboglinidae > Escarpia > Escarpia spicata. The sequence goes on along the minus strand of OZ023207.1, from coordinate 8,056,484 downwards.
ACTGTGCTGGTCTTTCTGACGTATTCAAGAAGCATGATGTTCGCTACCATGTCCATGCTGACAACATCCAACTCTATGTCAATTTCCTGCGAAATGATTCTGCGTTGGCCGCCGACCGGATATCCTGTTGTGTGACTGATGTTAAAGATTGACTAGCATTGCGCTACCTGCTTTTGAACAAGGCGAAGACAGAGGCGATACTGTTTGCAGCAGCAAACAACTGTGTTCCACAGCCACCACCTCTTACCATCAACATCTGCATCTAGAGACCTGTTCACCCATCATTTGGACAGGCTGAGTCCATTTTGGACGGGTGTAAATTTGAGGAGCAAAAAAAATGTATACATATCATAGTCTCTCACTGTACTGTTATTTTTATGTCCACTACGCTGTGGAAAGCACAATGGGCATATAAAAATAGTTTTTTTCCAACAACCTTGTGATGGATAGGTCAACTAGTGATACAGTGGCCTGACACAAGTGGACACTTACTTCTCCTTGATGGTGGCGACCTTGTAGCTGGGTGGACAGCAGATGTCCATCTGCTGCATGCAGCAGGGATAACAGGGGCCCTGGCAGTGGAGGTCACGGGTCACCTGGATGGGAACACCCCCCTGCATATCCGAGATATTGATGGTGAACGGTCGGATGTTGCCAAGGAACTGACGCGTGCAGCAGTCAGTTTCTACACAACAGAGTGACACGGCATGTTAATTCAGGTGACACAGTGACACATTATGTTAATTCGGGTGATATGTTATGCTGATGTAGTGACTAGTGATGCCATGTTAATCTGAATGGCATGGTTGTTAATACCAATGACATGTCATGTTAATCCCATTGATGTCAATTGTCATAACAATCATGTTAATCCCAATGACATAATGACAACCATATTAATCCCAATGACACAACTGTACATCACGTTAATCTCCCTGACACAGTGACACAATATCCAATACCATCATGACAGATCTGCTGATGTCATGTTAAATCCAATGGCATGTAAAATTAATCCCAATGACACTGCATTTTAATCCCAATACAATACAACATGGCACATTGTGTTAATCCTTTGGCATCCCAATGACTCAGTCATACATCGTGTTAAATTCTATACAACACAATGCCAAAATTCCAACAATGTCAACTTATTCCCAATGAAATATAATGTTCAGAAACACACACACAGACACACGCACGCACGCACGCAGGCACGCACGCATGCACGCAGGCAGGCAGGCAGGCAGGCAGGCAGGCAGGCAGGCAGGCAGGCAGGCAGATATATGTACAGACATGCTGCTTATTATAAAGTGAATGATTTATCCTCAACCTGTATGTTACTATGCTAACAATGGGTCAGTGAGCGTGTCCCCTCCGAGGCGCACTTGTCTCTTTCTATGTTCACGTTAAAGGACATGTACAGAGGTAGGGAGTTATTTAGAGAAAATTATTTTTTTCAGTGGACAGACTGAATGGATGTGACATTCTCCATAGAGTGCAACATTAGAATTATGTTTTATTTACCAGGAAGCGATCATTACTAGGAAATAATTATTGGTGATAACAGTTGTCCTTAATCTGTTTGTTACTGGATGGGCTAAAAACAAATGGGCCAAGAGGCCCTGAAGGCCCTTTTGGACTATAATGTGAGTTTGTAATTATTAACAAAATGGTTTTTGGTGAATCATAGTTACACATCATTAAGACTGGTTATGATGGAAGTAAAATGTTTACATGTTTAGTGGTGACTATATGCATGCCAGTGAAGATACACCTGGAAATAAAATATTCGAGTAGGCTGTTTCGTGAAGATTGTATATATTAGTTAATGTGTTAATAAAAATACTGTAGAATTTGATCCCGATACTCTGCTATTTAGGCCGATTTCCAGTGGTTGTAGAAACCTTGCAGGAGAGTTGGTGAGCTGCAATCTCACATGTAGCACAGTTAAAGGTTGTTAAGAAAATGAGCACACATTTTCTGTTCTCATTTTGCCCCTGCCACACTCCCCCAGAAACTGGAAAGAAGAGATGAACTATGATAACACTTTATTTGTTCACAGGGTACATATACATAGCATGCATTTTGAATTAAAAACAGTAGTAATTAATAACATAATACTGATTGAATTGGAGTGAAGTAATAGCTGCAATATGTATAATAAAACATCTTAACAATATTCCTTATAATTTTGGCTAAATATGCTTTAACCTTTTTGAGTATACCTAAGTTATTTTATTTTATATATTATTTTATACCTAAGTTACTTTAATCCTAGATAATATCGTTCCATTGTATTGCTAATTATGTATCTTGCTATTTTAAAGTGTATTAGGTTCTGCCAGTGCAGTAGGGAATCCAATTACACATTATAGTTACAGCCCACATGGAGGCATTCAGTTTGACAATGGGACAATGGCAGGCAGTGAGCCAAGGGCTAGCCCAATACACAGGTTTACAGCTGGCCTCTCCACTTGGCCACCCCATTAATCAGGGCAAAGTCCACTATCCAGTTATAAATAGAGATCAGCGGGTGCAAGAGGCAGCAGTAGGGAAATAGTAGGAATTTTTTTCATTTTGGGGGGCCCCAAGGTGCCCTTAGAATTATTCAATCAAATACAGATTCCTTGTGTATAGTGGCAGTATCTTAAGATACATCTATGCAAAATTAGAGAAAAAGTTACTGAAGTTTTTTTAAATAGGCAAAATGTGAAAATTTACCAGTTTCGGGGGCCCTTGGTGGCCCTACGGGGCCCGTAGAATGATTAAATTAAATACAGATTTCTCGTGCCTAGTGGCAGTACCCTAAGATACGTCTATGCAAAATTAGAGAAAAAGTTGCTGAACGGTTTCTGAGATATGGCAACGGATGGCGCACGGTGGACACAGAGTAATGGCAATAGTCCGTTGGACCTTCGGCCCAAAGGACTAAAAAGTTATACCGCAAACTATGAAATGCATTCTAAAAATGTGATTAATTATAAAAATTGCTATTTACTAAGCTCACTATGGTTAACATATTTCATTGCAACAACATATTAAAAGGTATCATCATGTAGATAATTCAATGCTCTTCAAAATAACACTTACTGTATTTGTAATTATAGAATACACCCATGAAATGTTTTTGGTGAATCATAGCTACAGATCATTAAGGGTTTTGATGGAAGTAAAATGTTTACATGTTTAGTAGTGACTATATATGCATGCCAGTGAAGATACACCTGGAAATAAAATATTCAAGTAGTTGTTCACAAGGTACATATACATAGCATGCATTTTGACTTTAAAACAGTAGCAATTAATGACATAATACTGATTGAATTGGAGCTGCATATAACTGGATTTAAATTTGCCCAGTGCACACCACAAATCCAGAAACATGGGGCAGGGGTCAGTTGCTAAGATTGTCTCACTCTCTACATAAGTCTGATATACTGCTGTGTTGTAGCCATGTCTTAAGGTGGTAGGTCAAAGGACAGCATTTGGGAGCATTTTTTGCTTGTTGAAGAGAATGGCAGTAAGTTGGCAAGATGCACAACATGTGGCACTCGGCAAGGACGTAAACCATACAGTAGTATTGAAGTTCAATGAAACTGTTGCAAAAGTTGACTTTGCATTATGCTTCTGTGATCAGGGTATTTAATTATTTACAAGGAAAAGTAGATTCCTCTAGTTACTCCAGGATTTATGAGTTTACATAGCAGCAGACACTTGGACAGTGTGACTGCTGCCTGGCTAAATGGATGCAATGGTGCTTTGAAGTTAGTTCTTCTGCCAACTATCCTTTTCACACAAGCCTGTAGGTTTACTGGCTGCCAGCACACTACTGAGCCTAAACTACCATGCAGGTTTGAACAACGTCCTGATGTTTTTGAACTTGAGCCACTAATTAACTGTCCACCAAGCAGTAGCAGAGCAGTTTTATAATAATAATAATCCACAAGTTAAGTGGCAGTGATCTTCCTTTTGTCTTTCATGTGATGTTTCTTGTTTATTGTGATCAGGGCAGGACATAGTTATCACACATAGACAGGTACAGAAAGAAACTAACGTTTTCTATAAAAAGAACATCTATCATTATCAATGGCATGTATTTCCTATTGTTGCATTTCTGCCGGGCAGAAACAGTTTCCGCCCGGCTGAAATCAAACAACCCTGTTGGTAGTTATTAATAAAAAATGTTTTTTGGTGAATCATAGTTACATATTATTAAAGGTTATGATGGAAGTAAAATGTTGATATGATTAGAATGATTCAAGCAAATACAGATTTCTCGTGCATAGTGGCAGTACCCTAAGATACATCTATACAAAATTAGAGAAAATGTTATTGAATGGTTTCTGATATATGGCAGCTAACGGCGGACGCAGAGTGATGGCATAAGTCCGTTGGACCTTCGGCCCAAAGGACTAAAAATCAGTTTATAAAAATATTATGTTTTGAGAGGAACCCTAACAGGGAGGTTGTCTGTTCATTTTTATTGTAAAATTGTGTTATAAAGTATAAATGATATATTTTAAGCATACTGTATGATTAATAGAACGAATCCAGTATGTGTTTTATGGGGATTGCGAACTCACGGGACAACCCTTAAGACAACATAACATGGCAGGAGTGAATAATTTAAAGATCTTTAGCAGAACATCAATCAAAGACTGTGTGAACAAGAGATTATAGATTTATTTGTACATGAACTGGGCTGGTTACTGTGCAATAATGCCATAGTAAACACCACAGACGAATGAGCTGGGTCGGCCATGTCACAAGGCTCCCACCTACCATACCTGCCCAACAAGCGCTATGGTATACCAGCTGGCCAGAGAAAGAGGGGTCAACCAAGAATGAACTGGCACCAAACAATTGTCTGCGATCTACAGCTGGTCAACAAAAGCTGGAGTGACATCAAAACACTACCAAGCAACAGATCTGAATAGTGTGCTTTGACTGCTTCATGTGTCTCTAGACTTGGGGGAGCCGCTAAGTCTAAGTCTAAGTAAACAAAACACCTTAGTTCACACACTGAATAATACAGGACAGCTGCCAAAAATCTTGCCAGTAATGCTTCTTGACACCAGTGATACTGTAATGTGTTTATGTTTATGGTATGTTTTCTTTGCTTAATTTGTGCTCATTCATGTTTAGCTCTGATAGCAAACAGAATTCCTTTGGGCAATAAAGATTATTATTATTATTAGCATTATCTAAAAAAACAGCAGCTAGGTAATCATTTTTGAATGCCCTTTTGAAAGGTGACCATTCACAGGCACTGTAGGATATATAATGAACTTGATTTATGTACTGGTTTCCAGAGTATGACTCTGTTCAATAGTGTTTACAGTATTGCTAGACTAAGATAATAGACATGTATGTATACACTTAGGCATGCGCTCAGGCAGTAATGCTTAGCCAGAGACCTGTCTGTCTGTCTTCAAGACTGCCAAGGTAATTACAACTAATAAGACCAGTGGAATTTAGAGAGCCAGCTGGCCACTAGACTGACTAATAGTTCCATGTCTAGGAGCCCACATTTGTGAAGGCACAACTGGTACTACTGGTAGTGAAACTAATGAAATGGCTCAAATGACGCTGGTTTGTCATTGAACAACTAAACAGGCCACCAATGACTGTGATTGCCGTTCATGTGATAAAAAGCACTTTTGATTAATTTTGTCATGACTGACAAAAATTATTTTTGGCACGCACGCGCACACTCACACACAAAACAGGTGGGAGATGAGAGGTTGATACCCCTGCCAAACCCCTATCATCAACTCTCTGTTATCCCCGACCAACTGTCCCTCAGTTCACCTGCATTCACTATGAAAGGAAAGCAGACTGCAGTTTCAAAAGATTCTTAACTTACCTGCTCACTGTTAAATCGTTATTACATACGTTATCTACCCTGAAGATACATTGACTGAGAACTATCTTTACATACAGAAAATATGTTTTGAAATAGAGTACCTTTGCACTGTTGACTCAATGCTCCAGCCTTTAGAGCTCGTTTTTTTTTAGAACTGCTCTTTTGTAAAAACGCTATCACTTTGTGCAAGTGTGTAAGCTAGCGTGATATAACTGGCGTCGTTGGAAAGCCCCTTTTCTCTTCTTTCACATGGCATCAATAACTTGAAAACAGTGGCAGGTGGAACGACTCACTATGCTGTTTACTGTTGCAATATTGGACACTAGCCGGCCCAGTGCACAAATAAAATGTAATCTCTTATTCACATAGTTTCTTCTTTGACATTCAGTCAGACTATACCTCCAGCGTCTCCTATGTAGTTCAGTGTATGCTGCAGGTCGTCACCAGGACCAAAGATCTTGTCTTTTATTGATGTCTTTGTGGGCCAGATTCTCTTTCTCTTATCCTGGTGTATTGGGCAATCTTAGAGGTGTTTCATTTTATTGGAGCCATGTCACAAGGAGGTATGTTGGTATATTCAATGTGTCATTTAATGTACATAATTTATGGTGCCTGTTTAGTGTTTGACTGATGTTCTGCTAAACATCGTCATTTAGTCCTGCCATGTTATGCTGCCGTAGTGGTAGTCTAATAAGTTTGCAAAATCATGAAATGGAGTTTTGTACCTTTTCGGGTGAATCTACAGTTCACAAGCTTTCAAATGACATCTCACTTGTTGGAATATCTTCAGTAGTTTTTGACTTATTAAGTTAAGCTTGTTGGAGGGTCACATATAAACTGACACACACACATGCGCGCACACCACACACACTCACACACATGCACGCACACCACACACACACACATGCACGCACACCACACACACATGCGTGCACACCACACACACACACACACATGCGCGCACCACACACACACACACACATGCGCGCGCACACACATGCGCGCACACCACACACACACACAAACATGCGCGCACACACACACACATGCGTGCACACCACACACACACACCCGCATGCGTGCACACACACACACATGCGCGCACACCACACACCCGCACGCGTGCACACACACACACACGCACACACGCGCGCGCGCACACCACACACCCACACACCCACACACACATGCGCGCACACCACACACCCGCACGCGTGCATACACACACACAGACAAACACAAAATCCAGACAAATGCACACCAATAAACTGGTGTCTTCCAATAAAAATATAATTATGACTTTATTCCTGGTGACTTTTTTTCTTATTTGAAACCGTGACTTTATTTTCAAGACTTCTTCTTGTGGCTTTATTTGCGCCCACCATTGGTGACATATGCTGGTCATGATGACACGGCCGGGATGGTTGGAAAAGAGGTCAGTGTGGGCGGACAGTCTAGTCACCACGATGTATGACTCTGACGTTGACAGCCCCAAAGTGAAAGACCTGCCCTATTTCTATTATCACACACACTATCTCTCTCTATTGTACTGGATCACAGTATTCAGAACATGGCAGGTACAGCTTTAAGATGGTACCATGATCCCAACGATCCCGGCATTACATATGATCTATTCTAATGTATAATTACCATGCAAGGATTCGCAACCGTGTGGTTTGGTCACACCTAGCATAATGTTTGGGATCTTACATAAAAAGGAGCCAGTCCTTTCTTGGTTCATTCTATTAATTAATGTAAGTTCTTAAGGTTGTAATAAATATATGGAAGGTATACTGCCCACCAAACTGTGCTTAGTAAGCCCGTCACAATGTTCGCAATTTGGCGATTTCCACCCAAGAAATTTTCAAATTGTAAACAAAACATCCAGTTTCATAACAAGCTTTACTGGTAATACTGCCTAGGCAGGCTGAGTTTAAAACCACGATACCCTTTGATGTGAAAAGATTCTCCATTTTACCATGTTCATGCCAATTCAGCAGAGTTCCAGTTACAAATTACCCCAGGGTACTACACTTGCTGATTCAGACTGTCATGCATTTAAATACGCCATTATTCAGATATGTAAATCAAAATTTCCTTCACTTGAAGTAGGCCCTGTGATTGTGTAACTTTTTTAGAATAATTATGCAAACAGGTTTTTGAGCATATTTTAGTCACTAGTACAAAGGTGGCAGCGCTAGAAAACACACATCATATTTCACTTTTTGAAATGGAAATGTTTACAACTATTATATAGTCACCATAAACAGTCGTTAACTTTTATGTTATAAAAGCTAACGACTGTTTCCGGGACATTTAATTACAGGGTTCATACAGATTTTCAGCAACCAATTTTAAGGCATTTTTGGGGCCTTTTCAAGTCAGAAATTAAATTTTGAAGGCCCAAAACACTATCAACTCTTTGAACATGGTCTTACTTCACCAGGTTCCTGTATGGTATTTTGATACCTTAATATCATACAGCCTTTACCCTCAGATTACACTTCCTACCAGGTTCACTAGAACAAAAGGCACTTTAATAGATAATTGTTTTTGTAAACTAAACAAATTTATATTAGATAGTACTGCGGGTATTCTAACCAAACGTTTCTCTGACCATCAACCGTATTTCATGATTATTGACACTTTACTAAATCCAGAACCATCTCCTCGATACGTAAAAATAAACATATCAAACGAAATAGCTATGTATAAGGTTAAACATGAAATAAATTCAGATGCAATCTACAATAAACTAAATAGAAATGTGAATGCCGATACAAATCGTAATTACGAGATCATATACGAGGAAATTTCACGGGCAACAAAAAAGCATATGCCAACCAAATTAGTTAAATTTAATAGATATAAACATAAAAAATCAACATGGATTACTCAAGGAATATTGAAATCAATTCGGTATCAAGACAAACTATATAAACAATTGAAAGTAACAAATCCAAATTCGTTAAATTATGACACTATTAACATTAATCTCAAAACGTATAACACGATATTAAAGAAAAACATTCGTGAAGCAAAACAAATGTATTTTGAACACAGTTTTAATCTATTCAGAAACGATATAAGAAACACTTGGAAAACTATTAATGAATTCCTCTCAAAAAAACCTACACAGCATAAATTACCACTATTTTTTTATGATAACGGTATCAAATTAACAGATAAAAAAGATATTGCTAACAAATTTAATACATATTTTACAAATATAGGTCACTCTATAGCAGAAGATATTAAATATGCAGGTAACAAAACCTACAGTTCTTTTCTAAATAAACAAATAAATTCTACTTTTACTTTTGAAAAAGTTGGTGAAGATACTGTAAAAAAAGTTATACAAAGTCTCCCCACTAAAAACAGCTATGGATTTGATGGTATATCTTCAAAATTACTAAAAATAATTGAACCAGTCATTATCAAATCACTATTGTTTGTTATATATATTAACGATTTCTCACAAGCCAGCCATAAGTTCGATTTCATTATGTATGCAGATGACACCACACTATTTAGTACTGTAAACTCTTTTAGTGACAACCCCGAAAATAAAAACATACAATCCTCAATAAATGAAGAACTCTCTAAAGTTATTGAATGGCTAAAAATTAATAAATTATCGCTGAATAAAAACAAATCAAAATATATGATTTTCCATATGCCAAATAAACGCACAACGAATTTTACACCTAAAATAGATGATGTAAATATTGAAAAAGTAGACGAAGACTCAAACTTAAATTGGAAAAAACATACTGAAAAAGTATCAAATAAATGTTCCAAAATAATTGGCATATTGAATAGATTAAAATACGTACTACCTGTGCAAATAAAAGTTCTGTTATATAACTCGTTACTATTATCTCACATTAATTATTGTATTATGGCATGGGGTTATCAGGGAAACAGAGTTATGAAAATCCAAAAGAAAGCAATGCGAATAATAACACTAAACAAATACAACTCACATACTGAACCACTCTTTAAAAAACTAAACCTGTTAAAAGTTGAAGACATCTTAAAGCTACAAGAGTTTAACATTTTATTTCAGATATATTCACAAAAATCTACCGGATTATTTATTAAAATGGCAAATTGTTCCAAAAGATAACATACACAACTACGACACTCGAAATACACAAAATATATATACATTCAGAACTAAGCATGACTTTGCAATGAAATGTTTGAAATACAACTTGCCACACGCTATAAATAACACGCCTGATTTAATTAAAGATAAGATATACAGCCACAGTATGCGAGGATTTTCCTTATATATAAAAAATTATTTTTTACAAAAATACGATTATAGGTGCACATTATCAAACTGTTATACATGCCACCAAAACATATAATAAATGAAGTTTTGAAAATGTGCAATCGATTACAAAGACGCTAGCGTAAGAATGCATAAATGAGTACACGTACATGCAAAATAAAAAAAAATACAGTTGCAGGCATGAACACACACACGCATACACACACACACCCACACACCCACGCACACATACATATACACCTTTGAGATTGACATTATTGTTGAATAAAAGAACCTACGTTATTTTTATGTAAATGGGGTGGCTCTTATGATAGCGACATTTTGTCTTAATAGGAGTCACCGACCCCGTCTGATATATATATATATATATATATATAGACAGTATGTTATCAAATAAGTGGGTTTTTTTTATTCCTGCAAATTACTGAATTACATACTTATGTATCATGCGTAGTATATATATTTGTGTTTGTATATGCTTGATTGTTTTTCTACAATCAAGTATGAAAAACAATTTGTACTTTTTATATACATGGGGTAAATAAACTTCTTCATTCGTTCGTTCGTTCGTTCTGTCACCCACCTATACTGAGTCGACCACTTCAAATTGAATATGGCCTTTCCCATTATTTGTTCATTGCATGCATGCCTAGTCAAACACAATACATATGCGTCAAACTGGTGAAATGTGTCAATAAAAAATGGCAGACAGCAGTCAGTGGCGAGCCAACAGTCAACCTCGTGAGATCATGGGAAAACGGAAATAGCCTAGTGTGGTAAGGGAAGTAACTCCGAACTTGTAATCTATATAATTATGGCGAAAGATCGACTTCCCTGTTCCATTCATTTTCACGCTTTGCATTGTGATTTTTTGTAACATCTAAAAATATAAACATTGACGTAATTTTGATTGCAGCTTTGGGAAAATTTATTTAGGCAAAATTCAACGGCTTTTGAGGGCATTTGGTCAATTTTCAAGGCTTTTCAGGACATTTTCACATTTAAGGCCTTTTCAAGACACCTTTAAATTCAAGGCCTTATCAAGACTGTGTGAACCCTGATTTAGTAACGTGTTGCATTGAATGAGACCACTCAAACCCGCCATGCCCAAACCCACAGATTTGTTTTATGAAGTGGTATTTCAGTGTTTGCGTTAATGCCATTTTTGAGTGATAACTTGCCTGGATCTTCGGGTTTTAAAGTAAGGCATAACAGCCTTGTGTACACCCACCTTTATGCATCGTATTTTCATATTGAGAACGTGGCTTGTCTTGTTAGAACGTGGCTTGTCTCGTGATACCATGTGATATAAACAGGACATGTTCTGCTGCTTACCTTCAATGTAATTCTATGTTTGTTTGAAGTCGTTTCTAGTCCACTGTTAGACAGATTGTTTACAATGAAATACATCATATTGTGTTGATTACAGCACCGTTGTTTCGTAATGGCGAAATGGTGCTACCACCTAGCGATTAAATCGTGAAAATGGAATACTGATGTGGTAGGGCTCATTATATTGATTAGGTTATGTTAGGTTATGAATTAATATTAGTGATTAGATGCTAGAGGAGTGAGTGATGACTTAAGTGACATAACATGCAGGGGGCAGGGCTGCCCACCCACAGTAGCACTTGTCCTCTGTGATAAACAAGATAAGAATAGTAATTACATTTCTCTAAAGGAATGTTGGAGTCTTGGAGAAACCACATGTTAAACCAAGTTATTAATTATCTGTAGTCTAGTAGATGGCTTTGTCTTTGGGTGTACTTGGCAGGAAAGATGAAGCCCCCCCATTGGTTGATTAAGTGAGTTGACAAGTGCACACAGAGGAGGGTTTCCCTCCAGCTAGGGCTGGGAGGTGAGGCTGAGCTGCCTTGTTGTTGCAGCTGGGCTGGACTGGCATGGTCAGGGTTTACACTATTTATACTATAATAAAGAGTAGGTTTGTCAAGGTTTATTTATTAGTCGGTTGAGATTATTATTTACAGTCGGAAGGAAGTGACATCACAAAGTGTGACATCCACCAAATGACATCACGTTTCACATGGATTCAGGAAGTGATGTCAACATCACAAAGTGACACATCCAACAGGTGGCAGCACCTACCTTCTTTTGCCGTCAGGAACTGCTGGCTTCGGCTGTCAAGAATCTGATACACATTATTCCTCTCCCAGCCAAGTAGAACTGTCAACAGAAAACACTAGATGACAGTTATGTGTAAGGTTATATGTCAATATGTGGTAGTTTCTTAGTTTTACAGTGAAAAAAGAATGAAAACAACTGGGCTGGGCAACCTGGAGCAAAGCAAGACACAGGGTGATGGCCGCGTCGCACAGCAGCCTTACGAGCCACAAGACCCAAAGAGGAAAGGTAAGGTAAGGTAGTCTTAGTTTTACCCAAAACAAAATGACACTCTTCGAGTTAGTGATCTCCTCACAAATGTTGACCCAATGATTGGCATTGGTCAAACCTAAAAGATATCCACAGAGGAAACAGAAGAAAGGCCTTGTAAACAATGTAAACATTAAAAAAAATTGATATTACAACATGTACGTACATTCATTTTTAATTATAAGAGAGGCATTTAGTTTGTTTTTCATGCAATCTGAAAAGGTTACTGCAGAAATTCAGCACAGGTATTTAGTGATTTGCATACCTAAAATAGGTATGTACTAAATTTAATGTATTTCTTCAGGAACATTTTCATTTGCCCATCCTAATATTTTTCAGGGACTCTTTAATAATAAAGCAGGATGTAGTAGAATTAAAAAAAAAAATTTGACATTGTTTGGGTATTGAGGTTAAAGGTCACATTATGATAAATGATACTTATTTATAAATATGAAAAATGTAATTTCATAATGCAGATGTGCACCTATTTACTGGCTTTCCAATGATGTCTTACTTTCTTTTAAAGACTAAGCGAAATGAACCTTTTTATTCCCAATCTGAATTAAATATCTAGATAAAGACAGTAATATTATCTACAAATGTATTGCTGGATACACACAGAAATTATGTTTACGTTCTGAGTTATTACCGTTTGAATATCGCGAATGCTTAATCCTGCAATGTATACGCGGCAACGTATATAAATTAATGCAAGGTTGAGCATTCGCGATGTTCAATTGGCAATAACTCAAAATGTTAACACAATTCCAGTGTGCATCCAGCGACAAACTTGTAGATAAGAATATTATCTTTATGGTGATATAAAAAATGAAAAAAATCTGCATGATAAAATGGTTTTTCTTAAGTTTTGATATGCTGAGGTGATTTTAAAAAAGAAGACACCAAGTTTTACTAAAATCTGACTATGTGTAAAGAAAATAATTATCACTGTTGTCAGAATTGGTGCTTAAATTATGCAGTATCAGCACAGTAACTGGTCAGACATAAAGGACGATTAGTCAACATCTTTAAAATGTAATATCTCCCTTAAAAATGAAGTTTAAGTGAAAATTCAAATTGCATGTTTGGAATTCAAAACCCTATCATTAGATACTTAGAGTTTTACATATGTGCGCATGTTCGCAATGCCTCGACATAACATCGATTTTACGGTAACTGTGGGGCTACGGCTAGTCCCTGCAGGTGATGTCGAGTTTTCCTTGAGTTTGTTTTGTGAATTTTGATTATTATTTGAATGTAAAAGAATTGTTTTTGTAACGTAGTGTGTATATGTATGGAAGATATATGAGAAGTTTGGTGGTTGCAGATGGTCGTAAAAAGTAAGATTGCCTGTTGCTGAGTCCTGGAAAGAATTATACTGGCAGAGTCTAGACTAGTCACTAGAGTCTAGAGTCATGACTCATGTTTTATTTTTAAACATATTCATGCTACTAGCACCCACACAATCAGCAGATAATCTGTTCCATTCATTTACAGTCCTTTGTTAAAGTGAGAACTTTCTTATATCTAATCTACACTTTTGCTAATGACTATGTAACTTCATAATCATGTCCTCGGCTCTAGGCTCTAGTCCTTCTATCTTTCTTAACTGACAACAAAATATTTCTATCAATATTTTCATAACCATTTTAAACCTACTTTCTTCGATGTGCAACACTTGAGAGATCTTGACGCTGGGCAGACTAGCGAGATATTCGAGTCCGGGAGGAATACCCGTACTCATCTGCGTCATCGCCATTCCTGGCTGCGTCTGCTGTACAGTTTGTTGCTGGGGTTGGGGCGGGTAATAGCCCTGTTGCTGCTGCCCAGGCGGGTAGTAGCCCTGTTGCTGCTGCCCAGGCGGGTAGTAGCCTTGCTGCTGGGGTTGCTGCGTGTAGGGAGCGCCCTTGTTATAGTAGTCTGGAGGTGGGGTAGCCATTTCAGTTGTTGACGGCTCCGCGGTCGTTTTTCCAAGTTGACAGGTAAATACGACTACCGTCAGTCACATTAATATAGCGCATGCGTATATCGGTTAAATCGGACGTCACTTCCTGGTCGACCGTAACCCTTGCATAATCACTGGAAATACGACCAGTGCGCACTCATTCGCTAGGTGGCTGTCCTGTTCCTATGACCACTTTGTCCCAACATGTGGCGCCATTGAAGTGAAAGCTGGAGTAACTACAGACAACCCTCTTCTTCCTCTTCCTCTTCTCCGTATTCTTCTTCCTCCTCTTCTTCTTCTTCTTCTTCCATCCAAGTACAGGCCTGGTACTAACGTACTGAGTGCTTCGCAGCAGAGGGACGCTACAAATAAAAACACAACTCTATAATCTTGTATTAAAAATCATGTCCCCTACAGTGCATTTTTTGTCATTTTTAGTCCTTTGGGCCGAATGTCCAACGGACTGTTGCCATCACTCTGCGTCCGCCGTCCGCCGTCCGCCATCCACCGTTAGCCGCCGTATCTCAGAAACCGTTCAGCAACTTTTTCTCAAATTTTGCATAGACATATCTTAGGGCACTGCGACTATGCACGAGAAATCTGTATTTGATTGAATCGTTCTAAGGGCTTCCTAGGGCCCCAAAACTGGTAAAATTTGTACATTTTGCCTATTTTTTTGCAAAAACTGTTCAGTAACTTTTTCTCAAAATTGTGTATATACAGTTAATGTGGTAGTGTCAATGTACACAAGAAATCTGTATTTGATTGAATCATTCTAAGGGCACCTAATGACCCCCCAAAAAAAAACTGGTAAATTTTTGCATTTTGCCTATTTTTTTAAAAGCTCTTCAGTAACTTTTTTTCTTAAAATTTTGCATATACATTTCATGTGGTAGTGCCACTGTATTTGATTGAATCATTCTAAGGGCATCAAAGGTCCCCGAAAATGCTAAATTTGCTAACTAAATTGTCCTCTAAAGCAGCAGCTCTATTTTTTTGTTTCTTTCTTTGTCTATCGGAGTTTGATTTTCTGGAGGCGTTACCTGAATCTCGACTCAGGGATCGGGATATTAAATATATCTTCTTCTTCAGTTCAGCATATCTCTGCGATATCCCACGATACGCTGCTCTGTCTGCCGTTCGTCTCCCTGCTCTCACGATGTCGTCTTCCAACCAGTCGCTAATGTCCATATCTTAGGGCACTGCGACTATGCACGAGAAATCTGTATTTGATTGAATCGTTCTAAGGGCTTCCTAAGGCCCCAAAACTGGTAAAATTTGTACATTTTGCCTATTTTTTTGCAAAAACTGTTCAGTAACTTTTTCTCTACATTTTGTATATACAGTTAATGTGGTAGTGTCAATGTACACAAGAAATCTGTATTTGATTGAATAATTCTAAGGGCACCTAATGACCCCCCCCCCCCAAAAAGGACCCCAAAACTGGACAATTTTAGCATTTTGCCTATTTTTTTAAAAACTCTTCAGTAACTTTTTTTCTTAAAATTTTGCATATACATTTCATGTGGTAGTGCCACTGTATTTGATTGAATCAATCTAAGGGCATCAAAGGTCCCCGAAAATGCTAAATTTGCTAACTAAATTGTCCTCTAAAGCAGCAGCTGTATTTTGTTGTTTCTTTCTTTGTCTATCGGAGTTTGATTTTCTGGAGACGTTACCTGAATCTCGACTCAGGGATCGGGATATTAAATATATCTTCTTCTTCAGTTCAGCATATCCTACGATACGCTGCTCTGTCTGCCGTTCGTCTCCCTGCTCTCATGATGTCGTCTTCCAACCAGTCGCTAATGTCCTGCTCCCATCTTCTCCTTGGTCTTCTCTCAAATTTGCCTTCTAGGAATGTTTTCTCTAAGTAATTGTGTTTTTTATGTGGCCAAAATAACTCAGTTTTAGTCCTTTTATTCTATTCACTAGTTGGCAGTTCTTTATTTCTATTTTTTTTAAAGAGCTCTGCATTGGTTGTTCTTGTTATCCATGGCACTCTTGGGGCTTTTCTGTAACATTTCATCTCCACGTTTCGCTCCCGTATAGAGCTGTTGGGAAAACGCAAGTTTTTAAAATTCTTATCTTTGTTGGTATGTTTTGGCCTTTCAATACATTTTTCAGATTATTTAGTTTCTGCGTTGCTATGGCTATTCTTCTTCTGATCTCTGATGATGTATTGCCGTCTCCTTGTAGTCTTGCTCCAAGGTATTCGTAGTGGTTCACATTTTCAACTTGCTCCCCGTTGATTGCAATATCTGTTTTTTCAATGCATCTGTCAGTGTCCATGATCTTTGTTTTCTTCCCATCAAGTAACAAGCCATTGTTCTCACTGTATTCTTTTACAGACATGATTAAGGTTTGTTAGGCCGATTGTTGTAATGGACAAGAGTGCGGTATCGTCTGCCTATCGTAGGTCTCTTATTCTATGTCCATGAATATTCACTTCACCGTATCTTGTACGTCTGTCATCTAATTCTACGTCTCTCATTATGTCTTCTGTGTAAACGTTGAATAGGCATTGAGATAAAATACATCCTTATCTTACTCCTTTTCCCACTGAAAAAGTTTCTGTAGTTGTGTTTTCCAGCCTGACCACTGTTTGTTGGTTGCTATAAAATGATTTAAAGAGGGCGATTATCTTTAGGTGGAAGTTCATGTAATTGAGCGTTAGATAAAAATAACAATATTAAATATATATATATATATATATATATATATATATAAAGCAGATTACCAAATAGCCAAGCTATCATTCTTAATTTTACATAAAAAATATTTTTAAATGTGAATAATCTGACAACGCATTAGTTCGTGCAAAAATAGTGATATCAAGTGTTGGAGATCATTAAATATAATATTTTCTTTACGTCACACAAATCCAGCTCTACTTACTTACCCCAAGCAGCACTCTTTTTTTGTCAGCGCGGGGTGCATACGTACGCTTCCACAATAACCACAGCCTATATAGTTGGTAACGGTCATTTAATAATTGTGCCAACATTAATTAAATCACATATCCATCGATGAGATATAGACAAACATACTCATCGGAATAATATATAAACACAATTATTAAATGACAAGATTAGCAAAGGTGGGGCGGTAATTCCCCCCCCCCCCCATCCGGCCTCTACGGACCTGATGAAGATGAAGATGATTTTTTAAAATATCGCAACGAGTTTTTCTTTTTAAATAACGGGTCTTTTATTCTTTGGATACCGGGATTTTTATTATTCAGACACCATGGTCTTGTATTGGACCGTAATGTACGTTGTTTTATTATTCAGACACCATGGTCTTGTATTGGACCATAATGTACGTTGTTTTATTATTCAGATACCATGGTCTTGTATTGGACCGTAACGTACGTTGTTTTATTATTCAGACACCATGGTCTTGTATTGGACCGTAACGTACGTTGTTTGATTATTCAGACACCATGGTCTTGTATTGGACCGTAACGTTTTCCAAATAACAAGATCAAAACAACGTTTGCTTTGTCATAAAACGGCATTGAACTAAATGTGTAAGCGAGTGCAGGACTGTAGTTTGAAGTTGGAGTATTGTGCGAGCCAGAAGTGGATGCAGTTGGAGGTTTTCAGAGAGTGCTCAACGGGGATGCAATTGGAGATTTTCGGAAAGTGCTCAACGGGGTTGCAGTTGGAGGTTTTTGGAAAAACCTGAGCGTAACGGGTAAATAAAAAATGAGAACACTCCTGTATGGTACTGCTCGCGGCTGATCTCGAGATGGGTCGCCGGTGGATGGCTGTGTGCTAACCTACATCCTAATCAGAGGGCACACGGCGTCTTATTGACATGTTTTATACGTTCTGTAAATTAAAGGGGTCCTGTGTAGATTGCGCTATTCCACGGCAGAAGTATTTTGTCGGCCGACGCTTGGCGTCTGCGGCTATTTATAGGACAGTCTCGTGCAGGCGATATGTTTGCCGTCGTTAGCTTTCGCGGACACAAGGATTAATTTTATTTATGACATTTACTGTTGCAAACTAACAACACTAAATTAATAAATACTTATCAACAACACAATCACTAGATGCAGCGCACGCTTGCCTTGTAACGACAGCAAACATATCGCCTGCACCAAGTTTTTGAGAAATTGGTATACGACTTATTGTATGAGCATGTGCGTAACACAATTTCGGGCAGCCAACATGGATTTTTGAGGCGTAGAAGTACAGCGCCAATATAGAAGGGAAAGACTCGATAACGACGAGAACATTTATTGAACAGACTTATCTCAAAGCGGAAGTCGAGGCAAGAGGACGTACAGACGCAATCATACAGGAAGCGGAAATGTGATACTTATCCAATATGGCGCAGTATCTGATTTAGCGCGTTCTTGAACGCCATCTCTGAACGCATTGACAACAAGAAACAAGTTGATTCTGTTTGTGTGGAGTTCAGTAAAGTCTTTGATTCAGTGTGCCACTCATTGTTAATTCACAAGCTTAGATCATATGGCTGTTCCGGGCAATGCATAGAGTGGTTGCAGTGTTACCTTGTCAACCGAAAACAACGCGTGCTCCCCGAAGGCAAAGCATCTGACTGGAAGCCCATGTTGTCTGGTGTACCACAAGGTTCACAAATTGGACCACTTCTGTTTATCTTGTATATTAATGATCTCACTAATCATGTTGATTCGTGTGGAATGTCATTATACGCCGATGATTCCAAATTGTTTAAAGAAATTACATCGGTGACCGACTGTCAGTTGGTGCAGTAGGATCTAGACAGCGTATGTCTTTGGTGTGAGACATGTCACCTTAAACGTAACTTTGACAATGCTGCATAATGTCGTTCACTAACAAAAAGAAACGTATATTTTATGACTACGCTATTATAAGCCAATCTCTACTTGATCAATCTGATCTGGTCCGAGGAGGAAGTCCCTGATGATTGGAGACGAGGAGTGATCATGACGTTACCAAAGAAGGGGTGTCTGAGCGATTGCAATAACTGGCAAGGAATAACATTGATGTCAGTACCTGGAAAGGTGTTCTGCAGCGTGATCCTAAACCGGCTGAAGACAGCAGTTGACGAACAGCTCCGGGAGGAACAAGCTGGTTTTCGAAGAGTAAGGTCGTGCTGTGAGCAGATCTTCACATTGCGAAACATCATCGAGCAAAGCAGAGAGTTCCAGATACATCTTTTAGTTAACTTCATTGACTTTAAGAAGGCTTTCGTCATACGTGTCCACAGAGATTCGTTATGGCAAATCCTGAAGCTATACGGCATACCAAACAAATATATAGACATTTTCAAATTGCTATACCGAAACACCAACTGCTGCATCAAGACCAACGATGGCTACACAGACACGTTCGATATAGAGACAGGTGTACGTCAAGGTTGCATCCTGTCCTCTTTCCTCTTTGTTGTTGTTATTGACTTCATCATGAGGAAAACGATGAAAGGTCTAAACTTTGGTGTTAAGTGGATAAATAATAGGTTGACAGACCTTCACTTTGCCGATGACATTGCACTGCTCAGCCACACGCCGGATATCCTGCAAGATATCACCAATAATTTAAACGACAATGGAGAGATTGTCGGATTATGAATCAGCTCTGAGAAGACAAAAACATTGTCAGTTGGTGATGGATATGACCCCCACATTGTGATCGGTCAGCAAGGTTTGCAGTGCGTCGAGAACTTCCCTTACTTCGGAAGCTACATCTCTAGGAAAGGCGACGCGGAAGTAGATGTACGAGCGAGGATAGGCAAGGCATCAGCAGTGTTTCAAAGACTACGTCCAATATGGTCCAGTACCACCATCAGAAAGGACATAAAACTACGTCTTTACATGTCAATCGTAATACCAACAGCGATATATGCCTGTGTAACGTGGTAGAATACGGCGTGGATATAAACAAAAACTAGACATATTCCACCGGCAATGTCTCCGGTTCATATTGGGCATATCGTGGAGAGAGCACATTACCAATGAAGAAGTAATGAGGAAGGCAGGTTTGGATAGCCTGCATTACATAGGTAAATCTCGACGACGAAGACTAGCGGGACATATCCTACGCCTACCAAGAGAGAGAGAGAGAGAGAGAACTGCACATGTAGCAAAGGAGTGGGTGCCTGAAGGTGGAAACAGAAGGAGAGGAAGGCCGACTAAAACCTGGCGCAAGACATTTAAAGAAGATCTGACAGAAATGGAAATTACCTGGAATGAGGCCAAAGAAATTGCGAAAGACCGTAATAAATGGAGAAAGCTCGTCGGCCGATGTCCCGAAAGGAACAGGAGGAATTAAGTCTAAGTAAGTAAATCTCCCTAAGGTCACCACTGACAAAGATCTCTGTGTCACATTGACGGACAGTTTGACTTTTAAAGATCATATTAATCGTAGTGTCTCTAAAGCTTTTAAGATGAGTGGTTTTATTAAGCGCGTTTGCACAACATTTACCGATGTACAAGCTTTGCGATCCTTGTATATATCGCCATTCAGAAGTCAGTTGGAGTATTGCAGTGTTATCTGGAATCCCAGGTAACGTACGTTTATCAACAAAATCGAACGATTTAAAAAAACTGTATTAAATATCTATGTTATAAATCCACTCCTCTGGCAGTAATCCTGCACTTTGCCATCGTTTTAGACAACCTTCCCTTCAACATCGTAGGCAAGTTGCATATCTCATGTTTTTACACAAGTGTGTGCACTCCCAACTAGACTCGTCCTATCTGGTAGGGACTATCCAATTTCACTGCCCTTCACCTTCACGATCTCCTTCTAGAGTTTCCAATAGCAGAATCAACATTAGAAAACACTCTGTTTTGAATAGATGTATGACTACTTTCAGCACGTTGTATTTAAGTAGTCCAACTTGTGATATATTATTTTCAGGAGCTGAAACCTTTAGATCTTCAAATCAAAGAAATGTCTATGTATAACGGATGTTTGCCTGGTATATTTTAGGTTGATAATGTGTGTTTTATGTCCATATTGTTCTTATTGTTTTTATTGTTCTATTATTGTTTTATTATTTTTACGTATTGTTTCAGTTATCAGTCATATTACTGGGTCCACCACACCTGTTGGAATCTGAATAAATACAATACAATAAAGGTACAACATACAAAGTTGCCCCATTATATACACATCAGATTTTACAATCGTGTTATCATATGGATAGAATCAACGTACACATTTTGATATAGCACATTTATATATATCCTTATACTAGGATGTAAACTGTTGCTGAACCACCTCGTTGGAATATATAGTCCTTTTTTTCTCCTAGTGTTGACACTATAACACAATTTCGCCGTCATTTAAAAACTTGCCTCTATAGCCGATCTATCTGTTGACGACTTTAATAGAGGGTATCGATTCTGAGATTAACTAGCCCTTATAACAAGATTTAACAAGATTGCCACCCAGATAACTAACTCTAGGTGGCAGGTGGACAGGGAAGCCCTTTGGCTTATCGAGAGTCCAACCCCTTTGTCTATGTGTATCCCGCCTTTCTGAGGTATGTGTCGATTTTATTTTTAAACATATTCACGCTACTAGCACCCACACAATCAGCAGATAATCTGTTCCATTCATTTACAGTCCTTTGTGAAAATGAGAACTTTCTTATATATAATCTACACTGCTCCTTTGCTAATGTAGGTTTGTGTCCTCTAGTCTTTCTATCTTTCTTAACTGAGAAAAAATGAAGCGCCTCTGAACTAAGTTTCGGAGGATTTAGGCGCAAAAGAAGTTACCATATTATTATTATTATACATTGTGTACACAGTCAACGGTTCTTAATATCTTTGGGTGCAACAAAAATTCCGAGCGCGGGACTTGTTTGGCGACATATACCTTCGAAACGTTCACATTTGAAACGTGATGAATTAGAGAATTATATCAAATAAATAAGGATGACATAAGTTATACATGAGAACATTATTAACTATGCTTGCTGAATACAAACAATCACCAAATCAGAGCCGTTTATTTGTTTCGTGACTTAGAAGGATCGAGGCACCACTTGCACTTGGACTGGCATTCTTCACATTGGTGACGACAAAGAGGCAGACAATCCGACATATACACCATGATGTGACTGAACATACTAATTAAAGCGATATTTGTATGTGAAAGTGTACTGTAGTTTCGTGTGCATAATTTATTACAGGCAGGGTACCGGGACTGTTTCTTTTCATGGTATACATTAAATATGTAATATATATATGTTCGCATATGCGTACGTACTTTTCAGATAAATAAAATTTTGTTTGACTCACACGAACTACAGAAAGACCCAAACAATCTGGCAAATTGGGAACATGAGTGGCAGATGCACTTCAGTCCCCCAAATGCAAAACACGCAAAGCTCTTATTCGTTACAGACTATATGAGATTAAATACCACAAAAACCGACAGTCATCCATACTTAGGAGTCTGTGTCACAAAAGGTCTCACCTGGAATAAACAGATCCACAGGATCACAGCCTGGACAAGCCGTGTCCTTGCAGTAGTCAGACGCAATCTCTAATCATGTCCCAAACAACTGCCTACACAACCCTTGTTCGTTCACTTTTAGAATAGTCATCATCAGTGTGGGATTCCCACACTCAGATCCGCATTAATTAAGTAGATATGGCGTAAAGACGGACGGCACGCCTTTAGCTGCGTCTACACGGACGGCGATTTAACCCGGGTTAAAGTTAACCCGGGCTATTTTAGCCCGGGTTAAACTTGTGTAGCGTCTACACGAAGCGTAATTTAACCCGGGTTAAATCTGTAGCGTCTACACGAAGCATCTCGGTGCAGTGGGGTCAGTACGACGTGAGTGGTGCGTTGTAATGCCCCTATAGGGTGCGTTACTTATTCTACTTGCGAATACACATTGTCTAACAACACACCCGCAAATAAACTGATCAAATTGACTATTATCGAACATATACGTCAACCTCATCGCAATCATTAGGCTGCTCATGCAGATGATGAACTGTAGACTTTTTTGTTTCTTATCTAAGTTGGGATCCTGACGTATCCGTCTCCAGGACCTAGCTGCGACAATTCATGGCTCATCCTGACGTATATTTCCATCGAAACAAGCCTGGATACCCGCCCTCCCCCATTAACGACCACTGTGACATCTATAGCGGAGCCAAGACACTACGAGATAACCCGGGTTATCCATCTACACGAGCGCTGCTGAGCCTAACCCGCGCCTGGCCCGCGCCTGGCCCGCGCCTGGTCCACCTACAATTGCGGGGCTAACTTAGCCTGGGCTAACTTTTAGCGCGGCATTTTAGCACGGCATTTTGTCACCGTGTAGACGCGTATCCCGTGTTTAAAACGTCGTGTAGACGGGGTTATTATGTCACAATGACTGCGTCAGAAATGATACAAACTATTACACCTACAGGGCGGATCCAGAGAGGGTAGGTTAGGGGTCCAAAAACATCATATACATCTCCCCTTTAGGTTCGCTAAAAAATCTCCTCTGGCAGCAGAACCAAATTCATATAGGGTGGGCTGATTGGGAGCTGCAGCACGACTCCGCGCTAACGCTGTCGCGCTGTCACCACTTCCCCGTCGCGCTGTGGGATAATGGGATCATGACACCAGGAGCGGGGCGGGGGTGTTGTTGAACATTTTTAGCGGCGACGTTCACAATTTCGGAAGTCCACCAAATCCTCCAATTGCACCCCCTGTGAGTCACCTAAACAGGAGTGTTGGCCAGACAAAACGACAAGATCTGACCAGAGCATATGACATGACCGAGTTACTGAAACCGAGGCGCGAAATTATGATTGCGTGTATTGTTTAAGGCCGACCCGGAAGTGACGTCCGAGCAACGTCTGCGCCTTATTCCCGAGACCAACGGAAGTTAGATTTACCTGTCAACTTGTAAAACGATCGTCGTCAACAGTTCATCGAAATGGCTTCACCACCGAAGGATGTTCCATACACTCTACAGCAGGACTATCACCCTCCAGGGCAACAGCAACAGCCGCAGTCACCACAGCAGGGTTTCTATCCGTCTGGACAACTGCAGCAAGGTTATTGGCCTCCCGGGCAACACCATTCACCGCCGCAAGGTTATTATCCGCCTCAGCAGCCGCAGCCGTCGCATACATCACCGCAGGGCTATTACCCGCCCCAACAGCAGCAACCGGGTTATTACCCTCGTGGACAACCGCACTTACCTCCTCAGGGTTATTACCCGCCCCAGCAGCAGCAACAGGGTTATTACCCGCCCCAGCAGCAGCAACAGGGTTATTACCCGCCTGCACAACAAGAAGGTAGTTACGCCTTAGTGCAGCAGATGCAGCCAGCGAGGCCGCTACCACAGGTGAACATGGGGGTTCCGTCCGGTCTCGGATATCTCGCCAGTCTCTCGGCCGTTAGGATCAGCCAAGAACTGCACATGAAGGAAAGTAGGTATTAACGACTAAGTGAAACAGGTGTGTCAATTTCTTGTCGAGTGCTAATTCATGTTATTTCATGTGTAGTACCTGGCTGTAGACAGTGGTGGATACTTGTGTACGAATAGTCTTCGCGCATTAATTGCAGCGTGGCTGGATGTTTCCCAGAGAAGTCGAGATGGTGTTCGATTGAACAGGTCTACAGGGGAGTAATGTGTAAAGCGCTTTGAGCAGTCCTGAGGACTGGATACTGCGCTATATAAGAACTTACCTTTACTTTACTAAGTGCGCTCAAACATGGTAACTTGCGTGTCACAAAACAACTAGCTTGTCATATGTTGATTACATCACCGAAGGAAGCGTGCGTAGGCCAATTTAGCAATGTGCACGGCGGTGAGGGTTGCTGTTTCAGACTAGACCTGAAATAGCAGTCGCGGAATTTAATATTTTGATGTCACCTTAAAGGTAATAATCTTATCTACAAATATGCCACTGGGTATACACATGATATATTTATAATTGCTTTTATGATTGCCGTTTGAACACGGCGAATGCCTCATCCTGCAATGTGTGAGGAATTGTAAACATGATTGTTAACAGAACTAGCCTCACTATGCGTCCGTTGTAACTCATAATCATCAACATTTAGAAGATTGTATCCAGGCATGGCACCATATTAACATAGACATAATAGAAAGTATGCTGCAGGGCGACCACGATGATACCCGAGATGAGTTATATGAATTACCCTAACAGGATGGGAGCATTAAATGTCACAACAATCGGGACTAGGGCCGATCGAACTACTAGAGGTTTTCAGAATGTTCAGTGGATCAGTGGCTGCACCTCCTGTTATGTCGATAACACGGAAATATCACAAACAACACCAGACTATCGTAATGTTGAACAGGTTATAATACAGCATCATGGCGGAGCCACGTTTCCCCAGAACGAGGCTGACGTCAGCTGATCAAGTACATTAAAGGCACACAGTTAAAGTAACAGAAAACAACATATTTCCCTCTCTCTGTAAAGATTACTGTTCCGAAATCGAATAACAGAGAGGCGCACACGAACCGTTCAAAGTACCACTGTAGCCACTGATGTTTAGTCACATGCTAATTTAACAGCTGACTAATGTCGCAACAAATGTTCACTAGTTTGTCAGGTTGTCCTGAAGGTACCGCGGTGGACGTCTGTTTCGCCTGGGCCGTTGGTACTGCGGGTAACTAGGTTGTTGAGCAGGCAGACCTCCGATGGCAAGGTCATCAAGCTGGACGTCCGACGATTGCGATACGCTTCAGGTTCGACAATGACGATGCCAGCATGTCTGTCCAGTCTCCAGGTTTCACCATCGTATTTCGCGAACGACGTCGTTTGTCGGTGTACGAGATGTCTGAGGTGGCTTCAGGTTGTCCAGAGGAAACCGTGGTTTACGACCTAGCATCAACTCTGTTGGAGTACGCTGTGTCAATTCATGTGGTGTCGAGCGGTACGTTTGTAGGATTGTTCGTACTGCATCTGCGAACGTTTTCCCCTTCACAAGTTTAGGTGCGAGACTCTCTTTGTTAACGCTGGTTAATAATGTTAATACTGGTTTCTCCGGCCATGATATGGGCTGAATCGGTGGCTGTGTAGCTTTGGTTGATTTCTCACACAACGCGCATGATTCACAATCTCTGATGAGATCTTCGATGTGTCGATCGATGGCGGGCCACCATACCGATTCACGACAACGATCCAGGGATGACCTTCGTGGGCCATTTTCAGCACTTTGTCCTGAAGTGTGGTAGGGTTTACAGCACGCGTGCCACGTGACACACACACACACACACACACACACACACACACACACACACACACACACACACACACACACACACACACACACACACACACACACACACACACACACACACACATCGTTGACATTTCTACCGAAGAAAAACACATGCCAGTGTTCGCATGCGAAGATACATGCCAGTGCTTCACGCTCTCCTGTGGAGTACTTCCGTTCTGTTGCTGAAAGCGTCTTGGATGCATACGCGACTGGCCTCTCTTTGCCATTTGACACTTGCGATAATACCGCACCAAGGGCGATTCCTGAAGCATCCGTCGCCACGATCGTTGGATCATCTGGATCGACGTGTGAGAGAATTGCTTCAAGTCGCGGAAGGCTTGGTTTTGCTCGGCTGTCCATTCCCACTAAGCGTTTTTGCGTAATAGTCGTCTAAGTGGCTAAGCAGTCTCCGAGTAGCGTGGGACAAATTTCATGTAGAAATTCGTCGTGCCCAGAAAGGAAGCAACTTCCTTTGCATTGGTCGGTTCTGGTAGATCCTCAATTGCTTTCCCGTTGGGGTGTAGTGGTAGGACACCCTTGGAGGACACATGGTATCCCAGGATGTCGATTTCCGTCATGGCAAACTGACACTTCTCGCGATTAAGTGTGATGTGATACTCAGCCAGCCTGTTAAGCAATAGCTGCAGTCGTGTGTCATGCCGTTCCTGTGTGTGTCCATGGCTGACAATGTCGTCCAGGAGGTTGATGCAGCCATATATCACCTTCAGTACAGAAAACACAATTTTCTGGAAGGCACTAGGTGCTGAACTAAGTCCATACGGCATCCTACAGTATTGGAAAACTCCCTCATGTGTGATGAATGCTGTCAAGTACTTTCTATCTTCAGCCATGGGGACCTGCAGATAGCTTCGTCTCATATCCAGCTTGGTGAAGACTGTTGAGTGGTGACACTCGGCAGATAGTTCCTCCATTGTTGGCAGTGGATACTTGTCCGGAATGATGGCCTTGTTTACAGCTTTCAGGTCAACACACAGTCTTATTTCACCCGATTTCCTACGTGCATCAACACGATTTGAAACCCAGGGTGATGAGTTGACTGGTTCGATCATGCCATCGTCTTGTAGACGTTTAAGTTCATGCGACACTTCGTCACGCACTGAGAGTGGAAGACGACGTAAACCTTGTGACACAGGTTTAACTTCTGGGTTGACTCGGGGGCGGTGTACAAACTTTTGCAATTTTCCCAAACCCGTAGAACACTGTGGGAAAGGCAGCAACACTGTCAACTGACTGAATGGCAGTGCCATTCCTTGTGACTGTGAATCCGAGACGGTTGAACAAGTCTATTCCCATTAGGCTAGGTCCGGTCTATGTGACACAGATTGGGAAACTCGTCACTGTTTCTGACAGGTATGTCACTGGTGGGTGGTCAATCCCATTCAATGGAATTTCCATACCGTTGTAAGTCGATCATGTTTTGTTAGGTTGGCACAGGGGATAAGCCTGGAAATGTTTCCGGTACACCGAGTCGCTGAGAATTGACACCTTTCCCCCTATGTTCATTACTAGTGTCACTGGTGTGTCTGCCAGCAACAGAACATACGTCTTAAATGGTTTCGATGCTCCCGCTCACCGAGTTAACAGCGAAGATCATTGTATCTAGTTCACCAGTTTTGTCCGACTGGTGAATTTGCCCATCTGTACCCCGATTTGCAGACAGGCAACATTTCTGAAAATGGTTAATTTTGGAACACAACCGACATTTCTATCCCATGGCAGGGCATCTAGGACTTACTGTGGCATGAGAGTTATAATCACAGTTGCCAGATGCTTGACGCACATGCGCGTGGTTGCTTCTACCTTTGCTTTGTTTCTTCCCGATTGTTTGTACCTTAGAAGGTTGTCTTGGTGTCTCCAACTTGAATTTGTCTGTTGTAGGTTCATCCTGTCTCTGAATGCGTGAGCTTTTGGTTACAGAAACTTCGATACGAGACGCCAGTGTTAGGGATTTGGCTGATGTGAGTGTCCGGTTCCATTAGCAATCGTCCCCTAATTCGCGGATTGCTGGTTTTCTCAACTGATCACGAATTAGTTCTTCTGTGAGATCCCCAAAACTACAGCTCACTATCAGTTCACGCAGCGCCGTTACGTACGCTTGCACGTTTTCGCCCGGACGTTGTGCGCGTTGGCGAAACACATATTGCTCCATCATGGTACTTCTCTTCGGGCCGAAATGATTCCGTAACGCTGTTATGGAATTGTCGTACGTGTCCGTGTTTGCCAATGAAGCAAACACTCGCTGCCCCTCTGTTCCTAGGCAGTGGATTAGCATGGCTCGACGCCGGGCCTCGGCTACATTCACGCCGTCAAGGCCGCTGGCCACAAGGTATGTCTGGAAATGACAAAACAGTACTTAAAGAACAGATTGGATGATTAATCATTCAACTTCACATGCTTTAACATAAATTGTCGAAAAGGTTCATTCTGCAATGGATACATGCCAAAGTACGATTGGTGTCATTATCGACCTAAAAAAACTTTGACACTGTTGACCACAACATATACTTCAAGTAAATTGCAACGCTACGGAATAATGGGTCTGATTCTGGACTGGACAAAAAGCTACTTAACCAACCGTAGACAATATGTATGCTATAACAACAGTAACTAAGAACAAAAGGAAATCAAATGTGGAGTCCCGCAAGGTTCAATCCTTAGCCCATTATTATTTATTCTGTATATAAATGACACGTGTGAAGTCTCACAATTGCATCATATTATTATGTTTGCTGATGATAGTAACATTTTTATTCTGCCAGTAAAACAGATGATGTAAGCACTGTTGTTAACAACGAACTCAAAAAATGGGCCAAGAGGCCCTGAAGTCCTTTAGACTCTATTGTGATGTTGTAATAATTAATGAAATGTTTTTTTTTTAATCATATTTACAGATTATTAAGGGTATGATGGAAGTAAAATGTTTACATGTTTAGTAGTGATAGATACACCTGGAAATTAAATATTCGAGTATACCGTTTTGTGAAGATTGTATATATTAGTTAATGTGTTATTAAAAATACTGTTGAATTTGATCTCGATTTCCAGTGGTTGTAGAAACCTTGCAGGAGAATTGGTGAGCTGCAATCTCGCATGTAGCACAGTTAAATGTTGTTTAAGAAAATGTGCACACATTTTCTGTTCTCATTTTGCCCCTACCACCCCCCCCAGAATGAAAAGAAGAAAGATGAACTATGATAAAACTTTATTGGTTCACAAAATACATATACATGGCATGCATTTTTACTTAAAAACAGTAGCAATTAATGACATAATACTGATGGAATTGGAGTAAAACGTCTGAATAATATTCCTTATAATTTTGGCTAGATATGCTTTAACCTTTTCCTCAGCAATATTTACTGCGAAATTACAATTGTTACCATTATGATTATTTAAAATTGGAGATATCTTGGTAAGTATAGATGTGGGGAGTGGTGAGAAAAAAGTTAAAACATATTTTAATTAACATCATAAGGATAATTGTTATTTCCCTAGAATCACTCCTTTTGTTTATGGTGATTTCTGGCTCTTTATGGAAGGAATATCCAAGAAATAATTTCTCAATAATTCACCGTAGGCAAAGATAAGTCCTAGAAGCAGGGTTGGCACGTTTCTGCCCGAACGGCAGAAACCGTGCGGCAGAAATACTTTCTGTCCGATACTTTCTGCCCGAGCGGCAGAAATACCTTTCTCTCGCAGTTTTTGCCATAAGGACAGAAACTCCCAAACGTTCAATTTTCACATTCAGTACCAACAAACATTCTGGTTTCACATGTGATGTTCACCCCCAACTGGTTACCTTCATTGCACCCCCCCCGAACATTCTCCCACTTTATCTACACAAATACTCCAGTTCACCAAATACTGCTACCACTAAAGCCAGTACAAGGCTTCAAACACTATTGACTACATCTGATAACAGTTCAACAAATAGTAAAAGTGAGCTGACTTCAAGTACTGTCCAGACAATATAGATTGTATTAGGGCACCTCTTGGCTGGGCAACAGTTTAAAGTCAGTTATGCCGTAAGCACAGACATCGGTCACTGCATATAACTGGATTTAAATTTGCCAAGTGCACACCACAAATCCAGAAACATGGGGTATGGGTCAGTTGCTAAGATCACTCTCTACAAAGGTCTAATATACTGCTGTGTTGTAACCATGTTTTGTGGTGGTAGGCCAAAGGACAGCATTTGGGAGCATCTTTTGCCTGTTGAAGAGAATGGCAGTAAGTTGGCAAGATGCACAAAATTTGGAACTCGGCAAGGATGTAAACCATACAGTAGTATTGAAGTTCAATTAAATTGTTGCAAAAGTGATCAGGGTATTTAATTATTTACAAGAAAAAGTACATTCCTCTAGTTACTAGTCCACCAAACAGTAGCTGAGCAGTTTTATAATAATAATCCACAAGTTAAGTGGCAGTGAACTTCCTTTTGTCATTCATGTGATGTTTCTTGTTTATTGTGAGCAGGGCAGGACAAACAGTTATCACACGTAGACAGGTACAGAAAGAAGCTGATCTTTTCTATAAAAACAACATGTTTGCCTATCAATGGCATGTATTTCCTATTGTTGCCGTTTCTGCCTGGCAGAAATACTTTCTACCATATTTCTGCCATGGAATATATATATATATATAATATATCATATAATAAAAGTAACATACGGTGTATTATATGGAGACATACCGTATACCGTATACATCTCTAGATACAAGAATCTACCAGATCTGGACTGTTCTGTCATCAAGTGTTCTCTTTGTTGACAGTTATCTGTGGATGTGAGAGCAAAAACGTGTATCATATTTTTGGCGGCCAAAACGAGCATTTCCTAACAGCAAGAGAAGGTAAGTGCTGCCACCTGATGTCACTTCCTGGATGTGTCAGTCTGTAGCATCTTGGTTGTGACACTTCATGACGTCACTTCCGTGATGTCACTTGCATGATAAAGTGACATGTTATGATGTCATTTCTTGGACGTGTAACCATGACTCGTTGTTTGAATCCGGCATCTGATGTCTTTTGTTTGGGAAGCCATTTTGGATGTTGTGTTGTATTGTGGCTAAGACCAAAATGAACACTACTTTTTATGGACATAACGAACTAATGAGAATACCCATAAGAGTAATATAAAATAATAAGGTTAGTTCTGCCACCTGTGTCATAACTTAGGTCCTCAACAGGAACTATTTGTGTAGTGTTATTTTGACTTGTCCAGTTTAATATATGTCGCATGGGTCTGCACGTTTAAAACTGTTATCGTTTAACCTAAAATATTAACGGATAACCTGCCTTTAAAGATTCATCTGAAATGATACTATTTTTAAACTGATCTTGTTTAAAAATTCGAAACTTTCATTTTTCATATCCAAGAATCATGTTAAATTACCTGGTAGAGGCTTTCGTTGACGTTACGTCATTCAGCGTCATAGGTACTGATGAAGTCGACGTGACACGTCAACGAAAGCCTCTACCAGGTAATTTAACATGATTCTTGGATATGAAAAATGAAAGTTTCGAATTTGAAAACGAACTATCCTGAAGAATGTTCAGTGATCTTGTTTAAGTTCAGATCCTCAGACCTTTCTAGAGGAAACTGAACAACATTAACCTATGTAGACAGCAGCATGTGGAGACAGTAGTCAACCAGTCATCCTATCACAATAATTCTCACTACTACAACACTGTACAACATCGACTCAATGGAACAACACGACGTTTGTTTCACACACACACACAAACACAAACACGCATAATGTGTGTGTGTGTGTGTGTGTGTGTGTGTGTGTGTGTGTGTGTGTGTGTGTGTGTGTGTGTGTGTGTGTGTGTGTGTGTGTGTGTGTGTTTGTGTGTGTGTTACACACATTATACATATATATATATGTGTGTGTGTGTGTGTGTGTGTGTGTGTGTGTGTGTGTGTGTGTGTGTGTGTGTGTGTGTGTGTGTGTGTGTGTGTGTGTGTGTGTGTGTGTGTGTGTGTGTGTGTGTGTGTGTGTGTGTGTGTGTGTGTGTGTATAATGTGTGTAAGTGTGTGTGTCAATTATATATTTATATATGTATAATGTGTATATATATATATATATATGTATATAATTGACTCACAAGAGAGATCCAAAACATGACATTCTATACTTATACCCACAGTGAGTTGTGTAAAGCTCTTTGACCAGCCTTTATGCCTGGACACGGCGCTACATGAGAACCTTTACTTTAGATACGGACTTTCTCACGCGTCAGTGTTGCGGCAGCATCCGGCCGTTCACCATCAATATATCGGACATGCGTGGTGATGTACCTATCCAGCTGAGACGGGACCTGCGCTTACAGGGCTGCTGCTGCCCCTGCTGTCTACAGGAGATGGACATTTGTTGTCCTGCTAACAACACCGTGGCTAGGATCAAGGAGAAGTGGGTATTGCACTTGTGATTGACTGTAGTGAAAAAATTGGGTTTTCATAACAATGTTATCATGTACTGGGAGTTACCACGGTAGTAAAGCATCACATTCTTTGTGAGATGTTTGTTGTACATTGCGGTAAGTATAACATGAACACTTTGGCCAACTTAAGCTGAAATGACATTATAAAATGTGTTGATCAAGGGTGGGTTATCATAACAATGTTACCAGTATTTTACCAGAAACGTTGGAGAAGAGATGTTTTCAGGATTGCAAAAGGTTACTTTTTTCCCGGGATGTGAGGCTTTCGTTGTACATATCGACAAATAATACGTGAACACATCACACATGTTATTGTAAAATTCATTCAAGTTTCATGCTTAGACAATAAATCGATCGATTGTGTTATAACTTGTTTAGTATATTTACCTCTCAAGAAACTTTCTTTGGTTTGTTTTTCTTCTTTATAATTTCGGCCGCGAGCTTCTTAAGCAGACACGGTCGTGTCACATGACCTGTGAATGTAACACACGCTGGAGCATGATGGCGGGAGCTCCTGGCCAAAGTTTCTGTTCAGTTCTCATCGACGTCCAAGAATTTTACATCTTTCATTGAACACTGGTGGCCTGTGTTCAACTTGTGTTCATGTATTGCTGATAGGGGTTGGCGACACGATAGATGTTGTTTAAATCGTGTGCTCATTCCCCTGGCTGTTTCTCCTATGTAGTGTTGGTCGCATTCTGGGCATTGGATGTCATATGCCACCCCACACTTTGCTGCCTTGTCTGTTTTGTCTTTTGGGTGTACCAGCAGGGACCTCAGGGTGTTGACCGGTTTGTGGTACACAGGTATGGACTTGAAAATCCTTGCCAATTGTTTAGACAGCTTACTGATATAGGGTAGACCTATGGCATGTTGTCTTCTGTTGGTTTCTTTGGTGTTGACATTCTCCTTATTTCTCATTGGTTGTGTGGTGTTAAGCATTCAAGGTTTGTAACCGTTCAGTCATGCTCCAACGTGACGCGACCGTAAATATTCAGTCTGCTGATCATCACTACACCCAAGGGTGTTATAATTTATTTCGAATAGACCATAATGTTAATTTTGATGCTATTACAATGTCGGATATTTAAAAAGAATTGCACGGGACCGCCACTGTTTTTACATATTTTACTTTTGGGGTCAATAACCTTTAACATTTTTATTTTCATTACTTTGATTTCATGGTAGGCGCCCACCTTAACAATCACGATTTGCGGCTGTTCCGCTATGGCATATCACTGATGGTCAGTATTATTATCGTATTAAGAAGGGCAGGGTCATTTGCGCATTTGTTCTAGGTATTGCACAAGTATCTTTCTACATGATTTACATCAAGAACAAATCCAAGAAACAGGAATGTCTATAAATTTAGGATTACTTATGTTGTTTATTGACTTGTGATGAATATTGCTCCTCTTAGCAAAACATTGTATAGAATTATATAGAATAGTAGACAATATATAGAATTATATACAATATCTGTAGAATTCCATAGAAAGTTGTGACCATATACAATTATATGGAAGATTAATAGAATGTTATGGTTACTTAATTTTTTTATAGAATTATTTGGAATTTCTATAGAATTTGTAAAGAATTGACACAGAACTGTTTATAGAATTCTCCAGAAATTCTATAGAATTAAATAGCCAAATATTTTCTACAGCAGCATTTCGCTAAAATTTTATATAATATATTCTATACCATATATATTTTATAGAATTGTTTGCTAAAGGTCATTTTGTCACATTTATTGCAAACAGGTGGAACATTGTGACGCCACTGTACGAAGTATCCGACATGAACGGTCGACTGTTGTTCAGGATAGAAGGAATCTTCTGTTACATCAAATGTTTCTCCGACGTCCCTTTCAAGGTAACCATGGCGACCATGTAACTTGTGTGTAGTGTTTATTTTCGTGTGTGTGTGTGTGTGTGTGTGTGTGTGTGTGTGTGTGTGTGTGTGTGTGTGTGTGTGTGTGTGTGTGTGTGTGTGTGTGTGTGCGTGCGCGTGCGCGTCGTGTGTGTACGTTGTGTACATTAAATACCAAATAGATTTTCATCCTAACAAAATGAAGTAGACCGTCTTGTATCTATTGACATAGTTTGGTGATTGCGCCATACACAGATATAAGCATCAGTAAGTAATATTTAGCATTTTAGTTAACGTGTTAATTTCTTCAGCCTTGACTAGAACTTGACCAGTGTTGTGCATCGACGGGAACGTTAAAAAAGTGCATACATTTATACAAATGATCGAAATAATTAACTTAAATCGTTTTATTAGGTAACTGGCCAAAACAAATTGCCCAGCTGAATTTGTCAGATGTTTTTGAGAAAGTCAGCAACATCAATACAGAAAAATTTGCATAGCATTTCTGAACACTGACCTTTGATTGTTAATTCTTCTTCTTCGAAGAAGACAGACAGGGACTCCGGTTCCTCGTACGAATTTCGCTATGCATCGCAGATCCTCCGAAAGGCCAAATATCTTGACCTGTACTGGTGCCTCTGTTGACCAGGCTGCCTTCCACTCATGTTGGTGTGTAGGACAATCTTGCAGGAGGTGCTCCAGTGTCATCGGAGCCGTGCAGCAAGGACATGTGTCGGTGTATCATTCAGTTGCAATGGTATACCATGATATTTACTATGGTATATCACGGTATGTTTTCATAATGATCCACTAGGCCCACCATGTGTTACTTAAATGTTGTTATTTCAGTTAATCATATATATATATATATATATATATATATATATATAGAATAACAATTCGATCATAGATATTATATATACTCTTATTCTAAGTTAACATAAGGATTTTTTAAGGAAACCTTTTTGTAGTAAAAGGCTGCCTTCCTCTCATTTTGGTGTGTAGGACAATCTTGCAGGAGGTGCTCCAATGTCATCGGAGCCGTGCCGCAAGGACATGTGTCGGTGTGTCCAATGCGAGGTTTGGTGTGCAAATGGTGCCTGAGACTGCAGTTATGACCTGCTCTTCCCTGGACAGGGTCATAAAGGGCAATGAAGCATCCTATATACGTGCCCCTGCGTGTTGGTAGATAACAAGGCCAGACGGCGAGTTTGCGGGCGAGATAGTCAAACATTGGAACGGATGTAGGGAGCTATGTGCCGATGTCAATGAGTTCACCGTCGTATGTAAGTGTCCCCCTACCCCCCGTGTCTGTCACCCTCAATCCCATCTACGTCACCCTCTTCCCTTGTTACTTTCACACTCTACCCCCGTCTCTGTGACCCTCTATTCTGGTCTCTGTCATCCTCTACCATGCCTCTGTTACGGTGAACTTTTAAACACTCTCTAGATTGTCAATGTTGCCGTTTCTGTCCATAGCTAGAAATTTTCATATGAATTTCGAAACAGTAAGAGTTACACATATGAATACATATATGCATACATACATACATACATACATACAGGCATACATACATACAGGCATACATACATACAGGCATAGATACATGCAGGCATACATATACATACTGGCATACATACATACAGGCATACATACAAACATACAGGCATACATACATATTGGCATACACACATACTGGCATACATACATACATACATAAACACATGCATAAATAGATACATACGTACGACCAGGATGATACCTGAAATGAGTTATCGGTACGTATGTATGTGTATGTATGTATTTATGTATGTATGTATGTGTTTATGTATGCATGCATGCAAGCGTGTATATATGTACGTAGGTACGTATGTACATACACGCATGCATACATACATAGACCAAGGTCTACATAGGTACATACATACATTAGATACATTACATGTGTTACTTACATTACATATATACACACATGTACGCACGCACGCACGCACACACACACACACACACACACACACACACACAGATACACACACACACACACATACATACACACACATACACACACACATATATATATATATACATTTACCTGTTTTCGCATTGAGTATATACAGGTAACACAGGTAAATGTATATATGCGAAAACAGGTCAATGTATATATATATACATATATATATATATATATAAATATATATATATACATTTACCTGTTTTCGCATTGAGTAGAAGCAACATTGATAGAACTAAAGGACAAAGTTTTAAATATGTCAGGTGTAGAAACGAGCATTGTATGCAGTCATTTAGATCGGCATTGGCCAACTGTAATTGGGACTTGATTGTGCAACCGAAGGATATTAACAAGGCATATAGTGAATTTGTAAACACATTCACCGATCTATACAATACTCATTGTCCGATAAGAAAGGTGCATAATAAGATTCACAACTCATATAAGCCATGGTTTTCAAAAGGATTAGTAAATGCCTTTAAAAAGAAAAACAATCTCTACAAAAAATATATTGCATGTAAATCAAAAAGCACAGATGAAAGATACAACAGATATAAAAATAAGTTAATTAAGACAAGCCGACAAAATATCACTATTCTAAATGATTGCTAAAAAATCAATATGATATTAAAGGAACTTGGAAAATATTAAATTAAATAATAAAAAAGGGAAACAGCTATAAATCTATCCCAGATTCCTTTGTCTACAACAATAAAATCCTTACTGATAAATCAGAAATAGCCAATGGCTTTAACAATTTCTTCGTAAATGTTGGACCTCGGCTGGCCAGGAAAATCAAAACACCATTAAATGCAACCAGTAATTACGAGGATGTACAAGTCAAAACGAAAGCCTCTATGTTTCTCCGTGCTACGGATGAACAAGAAGTACTAAGTGTTGTTAACAATTTTAAAGGGAAATATTCCAATGATTATGATAATATTGACATGTATATCATAAAAAAGGTTATTTCTCATATTGTAAAACCATTAACTCAGATATGTAATAGATCTTTTAAATCCGGCATATTTCCGGATAAAATGAAAGTGGCAAAAGTCATTCCATTATTCAAAACTGGAGATAACAGAGTGTTTTCCAACTATAGGCCTGTGTCATTATTACCTCAGTTCTCCAAACTTCTAGAAAAACTCTGACCTCAGGTTAGATAATTTTATAGAACTTAATGATATACTGAATGAAAGTCAATATGGTTTTCGAAAAAAACAGATCCATGGCGTTGTTGGAGAAGGAAATAGCAAATGCAACTGATAAGAATAAATCGTCAGTAGACGTGTTTATAGACTTGAAAAAAGCTTTCGACACTGTAAACCACAATCTGCTGTTAAAAAATGGAATTGTGTGGTATACGTGGGGTTGTAAATAATTGGTTGAGCAGTTACCTTGAAAAGAGGAAACAATTTGTATGTATTGATAATGTAAAATCTAATGTCTTAAACATATTATGTGGAGTACCGCAAGGATCAATACTTGGACCAAAATTATTTTTGATTTATATCAATGACTTATGCAAAGTTTCTGATATAGTAAAATTCATTTTATTTGCAGATGACACTAACATATTCTATTGTGCTGATGATCCAAATATGCTTAGCGCAGTAGTCAACCAGGCGTTGGTGAAATTACACAATTGGTTCGAATTAAACAAACTATCCCTTAATATCGATAAAACCAGTTTCATGATATTTGGAAAAAAGAGAAATGCTCCTGGCATCAATATAACCATAAATCATAAAAATATAGAAAGAGTGTACCAAACCAAATTCCTGGATGTAATCATTGATGAGAAGCTATCCTGGAAAACACAAATTCAATTGGTTAAATCTAAATTAGCAAAAATAACATCAATAATTTACAAAGCACGGAGCTTATTAATTGTCAAGTCATTATCCTTGTTATACTTTTCACTTTTTATGCCGAATACTGACTATTGCTCTGAGATTTGGGGCAACACGTATCATTTTAACTTATAGCCAATGTTTGTTTTGCAAAAAAGAGTGGTACGTATTATATATGGAGCAAAACCTCAAGGCCATACAAACAACATGTTTATTGATCTTAAAGTTATGAAGTTTTTTTTAAATATATTGAGTATAAAACGGCTATCACAATGTACAAGGTGAGATATCATTTACTTCCGAAAAACATTCTACGCTGTTTTCACTTGAATAACAAATGTTGGTATGTAACAAGACAGAGATATATATTTAAACAATTGTACGTTCGTACAACTTTGAAGGCTACGTGTGTGTCTAATGTTGGAGTCAAACTGTGGAATAGTTTACCTGAAGATTTAAGAACAGTGTCAGCATATTTATATGTTTAAAAAAGGTACAAATCATCTATAATTGAGAGATATACAGCACTATTGTAATCGTGGTACTATGTGGAGTAATGAAGACTCATAAGAAGATCATAAATGTCAAAAACCAAAATAAATATAAACGTATTATGTTGTAGGCACCGTGTACAATATTTTTTTATTGGTAATTTATACTTAATAAAAACATATTGTATTTACATCGCCAGCACCTAAAATGGTTGGGGGTGAACCATTGATAAGTACTGTACTTCTGTTCACCCCCCTTTCACATACAACATTGTATTTGTTATATTGTGACGTGTAATGTTAAATATTGTTGGAAATAAATGATTTACTTACTATATATATATATATATGGGTTTAGCATTGCAATTACGCAATTGCAATTTTGAATATATATATATGTTCTTTCAGATGCACCAGATGAAACTACATTGAACAAAGCCATTCTACTGGGTTGTGCTTTCCTCGTTGACTTCATGTACTTTGAGGTGAAAAAATAGTAAAGAAAGTCACCCTAGAGGGTTTCCCTCGACGTCACACATAACGTGTGAACCGCCAGTCTGGGTCTAGCATAACGAGACACTGTGGATTAAAATGTCCTTTGGGTTTTTTCCCTCTTTGTAATAATTTAATAATTCAGTGTACATGGACCTGTTCTTGTAGTTTTCGAGGTATTGTGTATTTATTCGAGCTACTCGACTTCACCGGTGGCTGTATTGATATACGAATATATAGGTTAAGCTACTACAATCATTGTAGAATAATTGTAAAAATTATTTGCAAAACGAAACATCTCTTATGAAAATATACCATGACTTGACATATCATTCAGTTTCAATGGTATACCATGATATTTACTATGGTATACCACGGTATGTTTTCATAAGGATCCACTAGGCCCACCATGTGTTACTTAAATGTTGTTATTTCAGTTAATCATATATATATATATATATATAGAATAACAATTCGATGATATATATTATATATACTCTTATTCTAAGTTAACATAAGGATTTTTAAGGAAACCTTTTTGTATTAATTTTGTAACACGTCGTTGATTCCTTGCTTTCAGGCAAACTGAAACATACTCAGATACCGAGAACTTTCGATTATCGAACGACAAAAATGCTCTCGCCGACAAGTCTTGAGACTACAAGATTGCCATGAAAAACAAATACCCCAAAGTGGACGATGACGTCATTGGTCTAGCGAGAGTTCAACTAATATTCATAATATACACACACCTGCAGACGGATAGATTATCCATATATGATATGGATAATCTATCCGTCTGGTGTGTTTCTCAAGTTGTTTAGATATATTAACGATGTTAACATTTACACACTAAATATATGGCTTGTGTCGTTAATTGGTTGTTGATGTTGTTATTTCAAATCCCATCCTAGTTGTTCATGGTTTCGGATTTTCTAAGTGTACAAGTCACCTGGTAGCATATATATATTCAATACATTTTTGCATAGTTTGGGGTCGTCGTCGTTTTCTGTACGTCTAAGATTCAAGAACTGTAACGTCCGTTCAAAACATTGTTCGAAATATATAGGCTGACCCGGTGGTCACTGACCACCTACTTTTCCAGCGTATCGGTAACTTCTTAGGCTGTCTGGTCGGTGTAACCGCCTACGTTTCCTCGGAGACTTACTTTCAAGTATTGTGATCATGAAAACTGGCCGTTGGCAGAATCAAACTCTACAAATAATGGTGCCCGGAAATTATTATCGCAAAA
This sequence comes from Escarpia spicata, assembly GCA_963995525.1. Taxonomy (NCBI): domain Eukaryota; kingdom Metazoa; phylum Annelida; class Polychaeta; order Sabellida; family Siboglinidae; genus Escarpia; species Escarpia spicata. The sequence continues at coordinate 8,015,296 of OZ023207.1, read as the reverse complement.
CGCGTCACTTACGAACGGTACACGTTATGATTTTGTCGTCCAAAAGGCACCAATACCGTACCAAAAATGATATAAATGCAATCAAGCAAAACTAAAAGTTCCGATCAAACCTCACATTTCATCGAGTCCATAATGCATTGTTTGAATACTGCTAACTGTGTGTGTGTGTGTGTGTGTGTGCGCGCGCGCGTGCGCGCACTTGTTTTTGGGAACTTTGTATGTAAAATGCACACCAGTATGCCCCAGACTCGCCATCCGATAATTTTCCAGTCCAATTGCGACTTCTTGTATCTTGCTGGCCAGAACCAAAATAATCTCACTTGTCTTGCTGTTTTAGTGCTATTGTGGCAAATTATCCTGTATTCAGCACTCAGCCAAAAATGCAGCTTCTCTTTGCATTTAATTCCATTGACGTATGATATCTCCATTGGCATGGCATTTGATAAATTCCCATAGACCAGACATGTTTCGTTTAACATTAACGAATTAGTTTTTTGTACAAACTAACTAGACATTGGTGTGGAAATAGTCTTCATGCATTAATGAATGCTTCCCGGAAGTCGAGATGGTGTTCCAACGAACTGGTCTGCCTTTCTGATGTCACATTTACAAGAGTGGACATTCGCCATAACAAACACGTGGGAAGCGCTACATCTCACAGGCAGTATGTAGGGACTGATGAACGGTTTTTGTAAAATGTTTTATAAAAGCACACACGTAAACAATGAAATAGTCAGTGGATATTCTTCTTATTCTTTATTGAAGTTGAACAAAGTGAAACTTGTCAGGCAAATGTTACTTTTGTTATAAAGAAGTCTCACATCTGTTGAAAATCAGCCTCGTGCAAGAAAAGAAGTAACCAGACTCTATTACATGTCACCGGTCTGTCTAATGTATACATTATGTACATCTGCTTGGATAAGCATCACTTCTCCCGTGGGTCTTCTCACGTTCAGTTAAGTTTTGGGGACACCCGGAGTTATAGGCTAAGCTATAAATAACAAAGCCAACCTGTAAATTACAAAGCTAAACAGTAAATCACATTAACAAAAACGATTAAAGTATGACAATTTGACCGTTTTCATTGAAGTCATACAACACAAATTATACCTACTCTACCAACACAACTTCCCTAACATGTTTCATTCTGCCATAATTGTTTCTTTTTGGATTTGAAGGGCTCGAGATGCATGTAAATACCTAGTATGTTATGCAAAATGAGGGAGTCGACAGGTGGATCAGGACAATCTTAATTTTATTTCAGTTATTTATTGCTCCCAATTATGTCTGTTGTATAAAGAATAGACATGTTTTATTAAAGGTGTTTCCATAAATCGATTTTTTACTCGTCACATTTCAAATTCATTTTGCGAAAAAGCAAATATATCTACTATTCACTAAGACATGTAGCCGGATCGCATAATTGTTTGAATGTAATTTTGGTAAAAATTATTAACTTATTTAATTCTAAATGTAGCATCAATCAATCAACCAATCAAAGTAATTTTCATAATTGGAATCTTCACGTGAATGAGTGATACAATTATGTTGAAGATTGGCAATTAACTTTGGCAAATTCCAAAAGAAAACTGCTAAAGTCAATTCTTTCAACCATTTAAACAAATGTACATTTTTTATTAAACCGAATGCAGATATTATTTAACTATTCACACTTCATATTTGCACATCAAGAAATGAATTCGTGATGAGCTAAACCAACTGAGGATGCATCTTTAACTTTTTGTACCTTCTCTAACTATTGTAGTTACCCAGCTCCTCTGAGTGACACATTCAACAAAGTCCACCTGCTCAATAGTTACTATTAGGCCACCCATGTTAAATGCTCAACATTCGTAAACAGTTAAAAGTAAATTGCTTTTCAATTTCTACTTTTAAAGGTGATACTTCACATATTTGTATATAGCGGCTATATGCATGCTATTACCAATGGCCAGATTCATTGCATTCAGATCCACTAAAGACGAATCACATTTGCTAAGAAATACACAACACTTCTATAGAGCAGTGAGGAGACTTTTGTCTGGGTGTTTCACCAACACAATGAGCTCATACGGAAAACATTAAACACAACGTAAATTTAAGGAGCTTTTTCAAAATGCAAAAATGCCTCCACCATCTCAACGAGGGCACTATTTACATGACACATGGAAATAATGCCCTCAGTGGCGCGACCTAGTGTCAACAGTTGTCATCATGCAAGATCATTGTGATGGAGCAAAATCAAACTTAAAGAGAACAATCTGGCTTACAAGCTCTTAAAAATGTTAGTGAAATTGTCCCCTTCTGGCATCCATTGTCAAGACGTTTAGCTGGCACAAAAATAACACATAAGGTTGAGTGGTTACACTTCTCTAGAGTCTGCAACGATAATAAATACAAGTCGGCACACACTTTCACAACTTTCGTTCAGAGAGCTACGCCTAGACAATAGGAAGAAACACGTTCTGGTTTAATTAATCAGTGTTCGTAAAACGTCTACATATTACATAACCAGCAATTAGAGTATAAATTAAGTACAAATAGAGGTCCCAAGTAAATCCTTTTTAGCCGTAGGATTACCGTTTTTTCTGCAATGTTTACAGAACCGATTAATCTACTGCTTTCAAGTTCAAATCTCCTGCCATACTGCGATTAAAACACACAGCCTGTAAATACATAAGATGTATACATTTTTAATCCAAATATAGTAGCAGATTGACATATAACTTAGAGAATTCTTCCATGACAGGGGGACAAGATTTTCAACTACCACCCTCAGTGATGATAAGAAGATCTATAACTTGTTTGCGATGTTACTTGGCACCTCTGCTATCTAACTACCAGGTGTCAGCGTAATAGTCTTGCCGAGACACGGCTGTCAGTCAGATCTGCGCGATCGGTGCAGAGAATTCGTTTTTCAGTTTTGATACATCACATTTCCGACCAACGATTTCGTCACTTCCTGGCGAGAGCCACACCGAGGCTCACGATTCCACCGATGGCCAGTGCGGCGGCGCCACCTACTATCGCCATGCCAACCAGACCCTCTGAAAAACAAGTGGTATGGTTATAACCAATACAACACTAACTGTAGCTGAGTTACGATGGTGTTGTGTGCAGAGATAAGATACCTATGAATAATTTCTGGTTAATGTCCCCTCCGGATCAAAGAGATTATATGAGATCCCAATGCATAGCTACAATGCTGCTATATAATGCCAAGTTGTAAGTTAGCATGCACTCATCCGTTGAAGACTCATGCAATCAGCCATTATTGATATCATTATGTCTGGGTATACTACGTAGACTAATAGTTCGAATTTTTAAATAAAAGATATTGTCTACGCAACCAGGGGTCAAAACTTTATGCAGACCGGCTCTGGTCTGGTTAAAAACGGCGGTCCCTTATGCATATTTGGTCGATGTATGCTGCTGTAAGGAGTATATATATATATATATACTATAATATAGAATTATATTATATACACTATATATATATGATACGTATTGTATATTCTACAGATCCACATGATATATCACATACAAACTTTTACAGACCACACTGTATCCAACAAGCCACACAATACACACTAGTAGATAGGGTCAATTACATCACAATGTAATCTATTACTATTACTTAGTTTCCTTCCTATTACTATTACATGCAGAATTTTATGTTACTGTTCCTATTACATTTGAAGCAATTAATAGTACCGGTACTTTTACATTTTTTATCAGAACTGTTTATAGTATAATACACGGTAGTCATAAATATCTACCACAAAATATAACATTACATGATAATATCATATCTAGTATTATCTACTACAATTGAAATTAACCCATGCCTGTTGGCTGGTTGTCTTTGAACAAGTGTGGGAAACCGGTACCAAACAGACTAAACATTTCACATGGCTGAGGGTGTAGTCCCTACGTAGATATTTGTTTCACAAGATATAGGGCCATTCATCCACTCAAAACAGCTAGTAACAGGAGAATAAACGCGGTTACTATGGTGAAGTGAAACAAAAGACTAACTCACCTTTCTTCATCTTCTTGTCAATATAGTCTTTGAGTTCCTGGGCCTGGTGGTTTCCAGGTTCAATGGTGAGTAATGCCTGTGCATACTTCAACGCTTTGTTGTACTCCTATGCAAACACAGGGTGGATACACCACAAATGTAATTGTTTACATATACAGTAGAATGTACAGGTTCAGGAAATACTGATTTGTCGCAAGACGTTAATACAAAAGAAAATAAAGAATATTCGGTACAAGATACAAAAACATACAATATATTACATCCAAGTCAGCAAAAAAATGAAGTGGTATGTATGTAACGGACAATCAGGAAATAAATGTCGTATATAAGGGAAGGGACACATTTATCAACATAAGACTATTTATAGACACTGTTACAAGAGCCACCGTGTCAATTAATTTCAACAATTATTTAAGTACGTAAAAGAAGAAAATCCCTAGTTAAGCTTAGTGTATCATTACTACAAGAGATAGGTATATACACTTGTATATAGCAAGTATAACTAGACATAAACTGCGTGTTGGCTTTTTTCCACAAAATAGACTTTCATCATTCTATATATATGTAAGTGCTTCATTCAAGACAACAAATCGACTAAATAAGTAAGAATATGGAACAATTTTGCAACAGATTGTTAAGGTTTTTTAAACTGCACTTTATTATAAGTAAGGCAGTTGTGACTCTCACTAGACACAGATGTTAACAACTGGGAGGAGCTGGCTGGAGACCGATCCACATGGAGGCAGAACTACACAGGGGTATCAAAAAAGGAGACTCTTTCAATAGGCTAGCAGAAAAAAACACTTTGAGAACAGAGCTGAGAGCACTGTCAAGTGCAATAAATGCAACAGACTGCCAGTCAAGAATCGGCCTCTACAGCCACAACAGACGCTGCCCAGCCAACAACTGATCTCTGACACCAGGGCGCAGATCCATAGTGTGAGGTTTGTGTAAATGGAGAAAGAATTAACCCACCTTGAGTCTTGTGTTGCCAACGGACAGGTAAAACAGATAGTCTCGCTTCAAGTTGTCATCTGTCGTCTTGCGGTATAAATCTAAAATATGTTCAAACAAACTAAATTTTGCTGAGTAATGTTAGTTGTCTGTTCAGTTACCTGGAATATTGTCATTATATCAGTAGAGCGTCTTTAGAATCGGTTTTCGTTACAATTTGAATATGTCCACTAAACAAATAAATTACTCTAAATAACTCCCTTCATGTACTTTGAAATGCATCGCCAGTTTGTAGATTGGAAGCCAGTGGTACAAGGAACTCAAAAAGAGGCGAGTTGACCTTAGAGCATCAATTAAAAGTTAGCATATTAACATATAGATTACTTTATATTCTTTAAAGTACATACCATGTGGCAGAGTAAAAGCCAATGGTTGAAGAATAAACATAGAAAGAGGTAAATGGAACTCAATATTTCTAAACAGCGCTAATTCAAAGACAATTTGGCAAAAACCCCTAGTGTATAACATATAAACTAAAGAATCCAATGAGAGAATTATCCCAACCACGCCACCTCCAAATGTTGTCAACGGATGTTGTCAGACTGATTCGTGCAGTAGGGGAAGCGGGCAGATTGGATGTGTGCGGTCTAATTGGTTAATAGTTTTCATGATGATGATGCATTGTTCCTGCGACATAAATAGTCTGGGGGACATCTTAATGTCGCAATCAGTCCTCCCAAAGTTTCCTCCATCCCGTGTGATCTTCCGCCAGCTCTCTCAGAGTATTGCTGTCATTGCACGACCTCAGCCTGACACCCGTCACTCTGAGCGCAGTAAGTCTAGCAGGTTGGTAGTGTGCCTGTTGACTCGGCCTCTATACCGGCATGACCCGACAATGGCAAACTGCAGGGCTAGTTGCAGGGCTGTCTTCAGGCATGCGTAACACGTGGCCCTTGTTGTTGTGGTAGTTTTCATACAGTCATACAATCGTTTTCATATAATCATTGTATATATATATATATATATATAAATACACATCATAGTTTTTGTTTATGTGGTCACAGGAACTAGCCATGTGGTCACCATGCAACACGACTTCATTTTTTAAATGGTTGTGTTTGTGTATACCATTGTTATTAAAAAAAATTGATTTGATTAATCATCGAACATGACATGTTTGACGTACCTTCCAAGAGTGCAATGCCCTGGTAAAGATCGCGCCGGTAGGGAGACCTCACTAGACACCAGGAGTAATCAAACTGGGCTTTCACACTTGGTTCCCCTCGCTGCAGTTGCTCCTGGTAAATCTTCTCAAATTTCTGCCCAAACACCAAAATCATTCTTTAAATTTTAGAGCTAAAAATAAGCCACTCCACTGATGAAGACTGTGTCGCTTTATGCCAAAGAGCAGTTCTGAGACATCCAAATATAACTAGCTGTTTGACTGTTAACTTCAGAATTTCACTAAGCGATCTGCCAGGGAATACTGAGACTGATGTAATCAGCAGCGCCCCCCTATCACACAAGGATGTACTAGTTAGTAGTAGCAGTAGTCAGTACTTGTGTCAATAGTCATAATCACATATTGACATAGTCTTAGTTATAGATTGATAGATCAAGAAATATTGGACCATGAAGTTGAACAACTTTACTGTGGATAGTAATATTTAACAAGATTGCCAACCAGAAAATTACTCTGGATGGCAGTTGGACAAGGAAGCCTTTTGGCTTATCGAGAGTCCAATACTTTTTATCTACATGTATCCCGCCTTTTTAAGGTGTGTGTTGATTTTATTTTTAAACATATTCACGCTACTAGCACCAACACAATCAGGAGATAATCTGTTCCATTCATTTACAGTCCTTTGTGAGAATGAGAACTTTCTTATATCTAATCTACACTGCTCCTTTACTAATGTAGCTTCATGTCCTCTGGTCCTTCTATCTTTCTTAACTGAGAAAACAAATTTTCTATCAATATTTTCATAACCATTCAATATTTTAAACACTTCTATGTGATCTCCTCTCAATCTCCTGGTCTCTAGTGTTGTTAAACCACATTCTTTTAGGCGTATTTCGTAACTAAGATCCCTCAGATTTGGTATCATTTTAGTCGCTCTCCTCTGTACTCTTTCTAGCATATCTATGTCCTTCTTGCGATATGGCCTCCATGCTTGTATACAATATTCTAAATGAGGCCTCACTATTGTTTTGTACAGCGGTACTATGAATTCTTTTTTCTTATACGCTATATTTCGCCTAATTAATCCAAGAATTTGATTTCCCTTTGACGCTGCAATTCCGCACTGCTCTGAAACCTTCATATCAGCACTAATGGTTAACCCTAAGTCCTTTTCTTTTACAGTAGTACTTAGAACAGTACCCCCCATTTTATATTTTACCTCTTCATTCCCATGACCTGTGTGGAGGCATTTACATTTCCCAAAATTGAACAACATTTGCCACTTTTCAGACCATTTGATCAACCTATCAAGATCATCTTGTAAATGCTGTCTGTCTCCATCACTTTTAATCCTTCTAAACACTTTTGTATCATCCGCAAATTTTAACACCTTGCTTGTTATATCATCGTCCAAATCGTTGATATATATTAAGAATAATATAGGTCCTAGTACTGATCCCTGTGGTACCCCACTCAATACCGATTTCCAGTTTGAAGCCTCCCCATCAACTACTACACGTTGTCTTCTGTCATTCAGCCATTTTTCTATCCAGTTTATTATACCATTTCCTATGCCATGGGCCTTTAGCTTAAGGAGTAATCTTTGATGTGGTACTTTGTCGAAAGCTTTTTGAAAATCTAAATAGATGATATCTACTGGTGATCCCTCATTTACCCACCTAGTGATGTCTTCCAAAAAACATAACATATTTGTTAAGCATGACCTCGCTTTAAAAAACCCATGTTGAGATGGGTTTATCAAGTTATGTTTAACAAGAAAATCCACCATGTGATCTTTAATTAGTCTTTCTAATAATTTACAAATCACTGATGTTAAACTCACTGGTCTATAGTTCTCTGACTTGTTTCTCGAACCTTTTTTAAATAACGGTATAATGTTTGCCTCTTTCCATTCTAAAGGAACCACTCCCTCTTCTAATGACAAATTGAAAACTGTTGCAAGCGGTGCGCTAATTTGTTCTACAATTTCCAATAGTAGTTTGGGCGAAATCCCGTCCACTCCAGGTGATTTATTATCCTTCATAGCCCTTATTTTCTTAGCTACCATTTCCGAGGTTACAACTAACTGTCCTAAATAGTCTGAATCTGCCCCCTTGAACTTAGCCTCTGGTACTGGCAGTGAACTAATATCTTCCCTGGTAAACACTGAACTAAAATACTCATTCAGGTCTTCTGCCATTAAGAATCCCTCTGATATTGTATTTCCAGCACTATCTTCTAGAGGACCGACCTTATCCTGAACTTTCTGTTTGCTTCGAATATACGCATAAAAACTCTTACTGTCATGTTTTATATTACTAGCTAATTTTTTTTCATAGCTTCTCTTTGAATTTCTAATTTCAGCTGTAGCTTGGTTAAGTGCTTCTTTATAAATGTTGTAGTCTTCATCATTTCCAGTACATCTATATGACTTCCACATCATTTGTTTATACTTAATTTTTCTAATGGCTTCTTTCGATAAGTGTTTCTTTTTAGACCGTTTCCCTTGTTTTTTGAAAGGTACAAATTTATCGACTATGCACTTAATTAATATTGTTTTATATTCTATGTAAACACAGAATCCGTGAACGTGGTCATCGTCATAACTATAATCTGTCCATGACTGCGTAGTAAAGTAAAGAGTCAGTGACTCAGACTCAGTCACACACAAACACACAGTGATTGAGTGGGATACAGGTCAAAACGGCGACAGATCCAAAACGGCGACAACCAAAACGGCGACAACCAAAACGGCGACAATTCCAAAACGGCGACACACCAAAACGGCGACAAACCAAAACGGCGACACACTAAAACGGCGACAAACCAAAACGGCGACAACCTATAAAGTTTCAAATTTGAAAGAAATAAAAATAAGCTCTTGTATTGTTTCGTTGAGCAGATCCTTTCATGCGGTGTGTCTTTGATTTGTGTAGCCGTAGTAATTCACTTGCTACTCTAGCATTGTGTAATTGAGCAGATATGTTTGTGTTGTCTGCCTTTGATTTGTGTGTGGTAAGAACGTGTGGATTCGGAAGAGGTATTAGTAATCGACATGGTGCAGTTGCATTGTTACATTGAGCAGATTTATCTTTGATTTTTGTCGGTTAAGTCGGTAGAGGCATTAATAATCGGCGTGGTGCACTTGCATTGTTTCATTGAGCAGATCCTTTCATGCGATTGATCTTTGATTTGTGTCGGTTAAGAAAGTGTGAAGTCGGTAGGGGCATTAGTAATCGGCTTGGTGCACTTGCATTGTTTCATTGAGCAGATCCTTTCATGTAGACTTCAGAAATTATAGAATCGAGGAATGCGTATTATCCTGGGGTGCCATTACAGGACCCACGTCTCTGATATGTTAACATATCTAAAATGGTTAAATGTTCATCAAAGATTTATTCTTTTTAAGTATTGTAAATATGTTCGTTTCCATCCAGTATATCTGCTCACTCACTTTTACATACATAATTTATTATATCGTTTACATATGTTAAGTATGTATTATGCTTTTATCATAATGTATGCGTGTCACCACTACCAAAACAGTTGTTACTGAATGTAGTCTGTGAATAAATATCTTGTATCTTGTGATTTATCTTTGATTTGTGTCGGTTAAGAAAGTGTGAAGTCGGTAGTTGCTACACTGTAACTCCTGTCGGCAGTTTATGTCGTTGGTTAGCACTTCAAAGGGATGCTTGTTTTGCAACATCCAATAAGTTACACTGTGTTAATTAAAGTGTATTCAAGGCCAGGCATGCCCAATTGTTTATGTCTGTGGAGCCTGTAATACTTATTGCTGTTGACTGACATATGCACACATAATGTACCGCTGTTGAGTCATTCCACCAATCACATGCTGTCTCGTCCGCAATCAATTAGCAAGCGCCATACACACTGCTTTTGTTTCATGACCAATTATAAAGTCGATGCTGTCTCCACGTCTAGTCACTCTGCTCGATAATTGAAATTGGCTAAACGTATCCTGTATTGTTTGTTCTAACAGTTACTTCTGCATGGAGCTAGCTCTTGTCGGTTACGTTTGTTAGCATTTAGTTACGTTTTAACAATGGACTCCTGTAAAGAAGTTTGTCCACCCGCTCCTGGAACGTCATATCATATTGACAATTGTGTCGTATGTGGAAAAGCTTATATATTGTGGTGTGATGACAGGAAAGTGTTTGTATTTTTGCTTTAATATTGTGTCTTTTTATACTGTTATGAACATTATGTTTTGGATTGGTTCCATGTTTTGACCTGTACCCTGAACGTTCTTTAATAAATACATTTCTAAAATGAGCAAAGTCGTGAACGGTTGCTTATTCATTTCTACTGATATCTCTTAACTCATTACGGTACAGGATTTTCTAGAAAGATTACTAATGCCCCTACCGACTTCACACTTTCTTAACCGACACAAATCAAAGATCAATCGCATGAAAGGATCTGCTCAATGAAACAATGCAAGTGCACTAAGCCGATTATTAATGCCTCTACCGACTTAACCCGACTTAACCGACACAAATCAAAGATAAATCTGCTCAATGTAACAATTACACAATGCAACAATACAAGAGCTTATTTTTATTTCTTTCAAATTTGAAACTTTATAGGTTGTCGCCGTTTTGGTTTGTCGCCGTTTTAGTGTGTCGCCGTTTTGGTTTGTCGCCGTTTTGGTGTGTCGCCGTTTTGGAATTGTCGCCGTTTTGGTTGTCGCCGTTTTGGTTGTCGCCGTTTTGGATCTGTCGCCGTTTTGACCTGTACCCATTGAGTGGACCCGAAACACACACACAGTCACAGAGTGACACACAGTGACACACACACCGAGTGACACACAGTGACACACGCACACACACAGACACACTGTCAGCGAGAGGTTTCATTCTCAAAACTCTAAGACAGACTCCTCATCAAAATGATGTTGGTCATATTTCGAAAATACTAACAATCACAATGGAAGAACTCAAGAAATGTCAGTGTCACTGACAGAAACACAGCGATATTTAACCGATCAGAAACATTGAATACTGACAGTGGCAGTAAGACGCTGTATCGACAAATGATCTGAAACTGCATTAAAATGGTATCATATACTAAGAGATTAATTATAAACGCACCTTTAGTTCTTCTGTAGGAACGATTTCTTGCACTATCGTCTCCATAATGAATGTAATGTCATGTGACTGTGCCAATGCGATACTGCTCGATGCCGCCGTATGTTAAGACTTACGTAAAATAATAATACCAAAGCATTTATATACTAGGCTTGTCGACGAGCGTCCAACTAACATAAATTTGCCGTATTAATAAAAAATCTGAAGATTTGTTTTGCGAAATACATCCATAACATAATCTTAACACTGATTCATTTTTTATGCAAACAAATTGTTAGGCAAGTTGGTTTTAATGAAACACTTGCAATTTTCGTACGAAACGACACCGCATCACACAGACACTGTTAATCTTGACAGTCTGGGCCGTTGTAAGCAAAGCACTCGCCAGCATTGAGGCAGTAACGCGTCGGATCTTAGCCTTGATTATCCATGCCGCCGTGAGGTGGCAGCATTGGCCCGTCACAATGTTCTGGCGAAGTCACGCAGCCAGGCGAGACTTGTAATATCTGCACATCTTTCTATATTTAGCACAAGCGGCGCTGTACTGAAACATTTCGTCTTGAAATATATGGTCGATTTTCAATTGTGCGCATGCGCGGTGCCCTATATGGGTCATATTGAGTCACGTGCAAATTCCCCGGCAAGTTTACTGAAATATTCGGTCGTTGGATGTCGTAGCGTGCCCAGGTGACTGTAAGTTCCGAATTGTATTGGAATTACCATTTGCATTGGACTAATGTATTTTTTACATGTACACCTGCAGGGTTAGAGCTATGGTTAGACGTGGTCGCTGTACCCATCTGATCTGTCATGCTGTGGCCCACGCACGGATAGCCTAGCCCTAGCCTAGGCTAGGCCAGGGCTAGACTAGCCTAGGCTAGGGCTAGGCTCTATAGCGTGTTCACAGTGCCACAGTCAGTGTCACTAACTGACACTTGCTGTCTTGCATGACATCCATGCCCCCCCCCTTTGTTTAGGTTTTGCCTTAGGCTTAGGCTGAGTTTGAGACTAGTCTTTACTAAGACTGCCTGTTATGCCTGCAATGCCTATAACCTAGGCTATGCCTATGGCAATGCCATGCCCATGGCCACGGCTATGCTAGGTACATCAGGTAAAAATTCAAATACGCTATTTTTTCAATTAAATGGTTCCACAAGATAGAGTTTGTTATGAAGTTTATGATAGTTTTTGAATTTTTTTGATATCTTTATTATTTCCGACGTAATTCCACTTTTTGTTTCAGAAAAACAAAACTTTTTGGTATTGAATTTAAGTCTATTTCTTGTGCACAAACTGGCCCCAGAAGCTTGATGTACTGCATTTTATTATATAGGAAAACAGCCATAAAATTGTGTATATTGAAGATATTTATGCGAAATAAGAAGTTATGTGACCCAAAAAATCATATTGATATGATTTGACCTTGACCTAATTAATAGACCTTCATTGTATATTTGACCTAATTACTGTGATTATTTGCATGTCATTAATTAGGAAATGCCTACTAAACTATTAGAGGATTGAAGATTGTTAATATATTATATTGTTATAGCATACTATGAAATTAGTTATTTAATGACCTTATTAATTGACCTATATTTAATAATTAACCTATTTACCGTTATTAATTACATAAATCGGGTAGGAAAAGGCCTGTTATAGGTTGAACTCTGTCAGTCAGTTTATACAGTGACTCTAATATATTATGACTGCTACCTCTTAAAATCCATAATTTGTTGATGACCTAATTAGTTAACCTAATTTCTTATTTGACCTATTTACGGGGATTAATGGCATGATTGACCTACAATTAATTAGGAAATAGGCATACCAATCTTAAGAATGAAAGAAATTGTTAATAGATCAACTTGAAATGTTACCAATTATGCATGACATAATTAGTTTAATATTTTCCTAATTAGTTGAACAATTTTAAATACTTAATTCAGTAACGAGGATTAACAGTATGAACAATTTGTTAATACAACAATCTGAATTCAATGTGACTTTGTAATAAAATGCACGCAGACTAATTGATGAACATTTCTGTAATTAGTATGCCACAACAGGTAAATTTAAAGGGAATTATATGGATAAACATTACAACAGAATGAATATTAAGAACATTTATTATAACAGATTCAAACATAGCGGCAACATGAATAATTTCATGAAACACTGGATGCATATAATGCAGTGCAAATGTATTGCATAAATGTTCATATGTCCAAGGATCCATGTCCAACATTATCAAGTCCTGCAGATGTAGAGTAGCATGTTCTGTAATTCAGGCAGCACAGCAACATGCAAAGTCCTGCAAGTACAACAACAGTTGTAAGCCTACACAGTTCAGCAGTGTTTGTAAAGTCATGTAGTTATAACAAGTAAAAGATAGCGGCAACATGAATAATTTCATAAAACACTGGATGCATATAATGCAGTGCAAATGTATTGCATAAATGTTCATATGTCCAAGGATGCATGTCCAACATTATCAAGTCCTGCAGATGTAGAGTAGCATGTTCTGTAATTCAGGCAGCACAGCAACATGCAAAGTCCTGCACGTACAACAATAGTTGTAAGCCTACACAGTTCAGCAATGTTTGTAAAGTCATGTAGTTATAACGAGTAAAATGTCTTGCAGGTAAAAATCATTTGTAAATCTTTGTCTAGTAATTATTGTCAACTCTTGCATAATTTTGCATTATGTCTGTAACTTTCAGTTGAACAATTGATGTATAATTCATGTTTTGCATGAGGAGCCACATCAGAATATTGTCCGCAGAGAGTGGATCATCTCAAATCAACTTCATGCTGCATTCGTTTGAAGTTTTGGTAGCAACAGTGAATTTGTGTGAAACTTGCTATTAAGAATTCATTGCAACTTGAGGTGTGCGGTAATGTTCTTCACTTTTAAAGCAGTCTTTTTGCATGTAGTGGGACTTGCAAGCGTATCAACTGATGTGTAGAGATGTTGATACCAGCCACTTGCAGAGATGCCAGCTGTCGAGGAAGAACTGACCCATGCCAGCATCAGTTCCAGTCATTGGTGTAGGCCCACGTCTTGAATTAGGCACAGTAATAACTAAAGACATAACAAAATAAATTTGTTAATATAATATTAAAAAGTTAATTACATAATAATTAGTTATAACTTTAAGTACAAAAGTAAAAGCAATTCGTTTTATAGATTGAGATGGTTTGGGATTTAAATAACGATGCTATGGAAAGCGTCACTAACAACAGACACAGATTCAGTTAGCTTGAACACATTTTTCTTTAAACATTTAATTTTGGCATGTTAATATCAAACTAAAAACGGTAAATATTAATTATATATAGATCTTGTCACTGTTACAAGTAAACAATAACACCAATTATATGTGATGGTTGCGATGGATATGGATTTAATTAATGCTGCAAAAGCGCCTACTGATGCCAGCGTGATACGGCGTCGACTGTTGAAAATGTACGCCTAGAATGCCAAAGTTGCCCACGTCGGTGTGTTGCTCGGCAGGCACATACACTTATGCAACATATATCATTTAAAAGCTAATATTTAATTCTACACTAATATCGCTATTTCATTACGTAATCTTTACATTTTATTTACGCATTTAGCAAGCATAGAAAACATTAAACTTCACTTACCTACACACACAAAATGCCTTTCTCAAAACGAAAAAGAAGTATCTCCATATGTAACAGAGTTATCCATTAGTCGATTCCATGCTCAAACGTCATGGTGACATCATTCGCATAGCAGCAGCGACGTATTTTCTGCGACCATGTGATCTCTGACGCAGCGCAGCGCCGGCGTCATTTTCATGCACAAGAAATGGATCAGTTTTGCTCGCTAGCAATACGCCACCTAGCGGATTCTGATATACCTAGCTATGCCTATGACTATGCATATGTCATGGCTATGTCCCTATGGCTATGCCATGGGCATAGCCATAGGGACATAGCCATGGGTTAGTTTCAGGGTTGTGGGTTAAGACTTAAAGAGTTAAGAAATAAAAATAAGGCATTAGCTAAAATCCTTTTTTCATGTGTACACAAAGTTTAACCTTGTATGTAACATTGACAACATTAAAAAAATACAGAAATATACATTTGTAGCATAAATTTTATTTTAAACCCGTCTGTGTAGCGATTCCCGCGGAAAATTAAAATTTAATGAGCTAGGCGATCACGTGGTATCGGGACGTCACTTATGACCCACACTTGCATCAGGCCAACCCTTTCCATGCATTCAGAGCATGTTTACAAGTATAGCTTTTGGGTCGAAACGAGCGTCAGAATGAGTTATTGTGCAATATTCCGATGAAATACAAACACTAGTCATCATAGAGGAACAAGCAGTTATCTTACCGTTCCACATGAATTTTTTTCAAAACAATGATTGCGAATGGGCCTACAAGTCGACTAGGTTACGCCGAGCTTGGGCTCGTTTTCAGAATAATTATACCGAATGCAGCCAACAAGAGATAATCTACACCAATAAACATACATAGCAAACATATATCATATCCAGCTACAGAAAGTAACGTGTATAATCTCATAATATCACTAGAATATGTATGAAGGAGACAATTTATCATAACACCTAAAATCAGTCAGTGAATTTCTATCGGTCCTGTTAGCTCAGTTGGTAAAGACGTTGGTTCATTACCTACAGGCTTAAGATCATGAACAAATTAACTGTAGCCTACAACAATTCACTGAGAATCCTTTTAGGGATCCCAAGATATTCTAGCGCGAGTGAAATGTTTGCATATACAAACTTGCCAAGTTGTCAATGTGTTATAAGAAGGAGTATATATACATTTATGAAACGGATAAAAAAGATTAACAATTATATTGTTCACAGTGTTGTAAATAGTGACATGATATATTCGTCTCTGCTGCAGAAAAAGTGGATGAAACAATTATTTTGTCTACGATAATATTCATTATGTTATTATACTAATTATTCATGAAATGGCTGCTCTGACATGCACACAATTGTGTTGAGTAGCTTTGTGTTTTGTTTTTTTCCTCAACCTCTTGTTGATGTTATTACATGTATGACTATGGAACTTTCCTTATATTAAGGACTGAGTCTGAAATAAACTTATCTATCTATCTATCTATTACCATTTATTTTCCGATCGGGCGATGCCGTTTCAATCCCCACACCAAACCATTGATTTTTTTACACTTTGATTTATGTTTTCATGAAGTAATATAAATCAAATCATTTTAAAACTATGATGCACTGTTTGTAAGTATTTTTTTAATTTTTGGAGTAATTATTTATTCGCCACAAAAATGGAAAATATGGGAATTATATAACAATGTTTTTAAATTTTATTTATTCAAAAAAATGTAATGTAATGGATATATAATTTATTAATTGTATATATATATATATATAGTACGGTAATATATTGTAATTATATATGTGAAAACAAATGGTGATCTGTCTGGATAAATAATATTTAGAAACATCGCGTTATATATAATTACCATATTTTCATTTTTGTGGCGAATAAATAATTACTACCAAAATATTTACAAACAGTGCACCATAGTATAAAAATTATTTGGTTTATATTACTTTGTGAAAACATAAACAAAAAAAAGTGTAAAAAAATCAATGGTTTGGTGTGGGGATTGAACCGGCGTCACCCAATTACAAAATAAATGCCAAGGAACCAACGTCTTTACTAACTGAGCTAGCAGGACCGACAGAAATTCACTGACTGATTTAAGTTGTTATGATAAATTGTACAACTCCTTCATACATCGATATTCTAGTGATATTATGAGATTATACATGTTACTTTCTGTAGCTGGATACGATATATGTTTGCTATGTATGTATATTGGTGTACATTATTTCCCGTTGGTTACATTCAATATAATTATTCTGAAAACGAGCCCATGCTCGGCGATACCTAGTCGACTTGGAGGCCCATTCGCATTCATTGTTTTGAATAAAATTGAATTCACGTGGAACGGTAAGATAACTGCTTGTTCCTCTATGATGACTTGTGTTTGTATTTCATCAGAATATTGTACAATAACTCATTCTGACGCTCGTTTCGACCCAAAAGCTATACTTGTAAACATGCTCTGAATGCATGGAAAGGGTCAGCCTGATGCAAGTGTGGGTCATAAGTGACGTCATATCTCGGCATCCCGAAAAGCACGCCAAAAATATGCATATTCGAAAATGTCCGGATGCACAGCATTAAATGTGGAATTTCTTATTGATTGATTTTTTTGATTGTTTTTGGCTTGGTGGACATGGAAATAGATAGCAGGATGTAATATAACATGAATTCAAGCCATAGATGTTTTTATTCCCATTAAGGTTACGTTATCAACAACTTTTCCCAAGCTTCGACCTATAATTTATTACCTTATATCATGACCATGGCTGTGTAGGGTACATGCTGATGGCAATGGTTATACCTAAATTATGCAATTAAGGTCTAAGTCTATAAAGTTTAGCATACACGACATAAAAGTAAAGGTAAGTTCTTATATAGCGCAGTGTCCGGACCAGTCCTCAGGACTGCTCAAGGCACTTTACACTTTACTCCCCTAGCAGACCTGTTCAATCGAACACCATCTCAACTTCTGTGGGAAGCATCCAGCCACGCTGCAATTGATGCCTGAAGACTAATCGTACACAAATAGCCACCACTGTCTATAGCCAGGTACTCATTCATACATCTGAGTGAACTGATCGACACGGCAGCCCAGGACTCTACCCCTGAGCCACTGCGCCCTACATAGACATAGTCATAGCTGCCATAGCCAAGCCCAAGGCATAGCCATTGGCCATGGCATGTGCATAGGCAGTCTAGGCTATTTACACCTGACGATCAGCACGAACAGATAGACTTATATACAATGCAAGTGTAAATACAAACATAGAGCTACCATAATTATTTCCAAATAACCTTTACAAAGGCTAAACCTAACCCTACACTTTCCCCCTGGCATATAGAACAGTTACGCCTCATGTTTTTTGGTGACCAATAATGGTTAGCTAGTCCGCCAATTTAACATTGACCGTGACAATGTGAATAGTCGGTCCAAAAACTAAAATGCTATAAGTTACTGTACTGTACACATAACTATTGAGCCGCAATATGGTAATACTATACTATAGCTTGCAGTAATACTATTTGCCATGTTGCCCATGACATGGCATACCCATGTGTAGGGTTGGCGATTTAAATCAAGCTGATTTAAATCGCAATTGAAATCAAATGATTTTTTATTAAAATAATTTCTTAAAATAAACTTTTGTATTTCTTCTTAATCACTTTTTGATTAAAGCACTTGATTTGTAGTACCATTGTCCATTATCAACAGAACACGGATACAATGCTAGTGTTAGCCACTACTTTGAATTCTGCTATTCGCACTAGAGTGCCCAGTGGTTTAGGACTGGCAGATTTAACTATAGTACAACTTGTGCTGTCTGTATCAACATTCACTACCTCCCGAAATTTTGAATATTCTACACTGGAAACATTGTGGCTGTTCGCTCACTGTGACAGAGGTGGACACTGTGCTAGTTCTCTATTGACCACTACTCGGCATGCCTGGTATCAGTCATTCAATTCAGAGTGAGGGCAGCATTTTATTATACATGTACCAGTACGACCGTAATAAAGTCAACAAATTTTATTTTTACAAAACCTGTACATTATAGAAAAAATGAAGCCTAATAATAGGTAACAAACATATGGGTTACTATGGAAAAAGACTTGAGATGATGGAAAATGCATTTAATAAACATATTGATTAAAATATCAAAAAAAGATTTAAATCATAAATCGATTTCTTTTATTTAAAAAATCAAAACAAATTCAATCCTGCCCATGTCGTGATTGGGTATGGCTATATACGTCTGTATATGATGTAGGCTTGCCATGTGTATGCACATAATAATATTTATAATGATACACTATTGCTGCATGGCACAAATGCGATGTATTTGCATTGGACTGAAAGTACAAGTACCGTATAATACGTAGGTGATGAAAGGTTAAGTCTCTTCAGTTGTAAAGGATGTTTCATCTATGGCTGTATCTATTCCCATGAATAGAAAATGTGACCTAGTATTATGTATCAGTTATCTATACTTATGTGAGTGTGGAGCATCCCAGGAGGTGTCTACATAGAATGCACTAAACGGGGCCATCCAATTAAAAAAATTAATTTCACATCCATGTCAAATAGATGGCTGCTATAAATTATTGGACGATATATTATAATATATTTATATAGTTATATACATATCATTTGTTCAGTCATGTTACCTAATTAGCAATGGTTCTGTCATTTTTCAGTTTTGAACGATGGCTATGCCAGTGGGTCTGACTGCGGATTCGTCACGCTTCAATCACATTTTTTATTTCCTTGCTAATGGATTCTGCCACAAGTCTGTTAGCACTACATTTCGAGCCAGTGTGCAGCGATCTGCAAAGAAGTTTTGTTTGAATGGTATGTGTACTCATTTCACAGTCATACGCATATTACTTTTAAAGTGGAGCATCTGAAATAGAGTTGAGCTGTGCTATTTATGTGTATCGTTTACCCCAGTAATCTACCAAATAATCATCAACAATTATCTGCAGAATGTATATCAGCATATTCTGCATGTAGAACTGATCAATTTATGAGAGAAAATGTGTACACAAATATAAAGACAAGCATCGCAATCAGCCAGTGTTTGTTGTAAAATTGCGGAATTCTTTCCATTGGTTTTTTTCATGTAAGGTCCAATAATTATATTTTGAATATTTCTATAATATCTAATATTCAATAATGGATAGTGTGTGTTGCAGGGGGTAAGTTATGTTTTGTGGCGAAAGGCGGTCTGCGTTTGGTGCTGCGCAGCCGTACCGAGATCGAGGCAGCACTTAGAGAGTGCCACAATGTTCCGGGCAATGGGGATCATTGGGGCGTGACGGTTACCTTGAAAAAACTAGGGGTCACTTACTACTGGGCTACGATGGCAAAAGATGTGAGATATTGGGTAAGTTAAATGTACTACATTTATAAATATAATTGGATCGCAAATCGGCATGACAGTGCGAGTGATAACATCTGTTAAGCCTGTGTATTGTTACTGAGACTGTGCCACTACATAATAACTTTATTGCAGACCTGGGGCAGAGTACATTTTCACGAATACGAGTACTTTGATAATGGATGAGTACGAGTACATTCTCACGAGTACGAGTAAAAGTACAAGTACATTTTTTAAAATATAAATCTTAAATAATAACGTATTTTAAAATTATTTAATTAATCTAATTTATATAACTCAGCACAAGTGAATATGCAATGGCAGTTGATACATTTTTTATGAGGAAAACTAAGAAAAACCTCTATTTCATCAACATTGAAATTCACTTCATTGGCATTCATTTCAGTGGCATTGTATGATCTTATTATCTATTTGCCATTGCACCGAATGAACATGAGTTGTTCACAGGTTGAGTCTTTCAGGCTGCACCTTTCAGGGCAGAATACATTCTCGGCTATGCTAAATACCCTTTCAACTGGGGCTGATGAGGCCGGAATGCTGAGATGGTGAGGGACCAACTGAGCCAGATTTGGAAAACTCAGAACTGCAGTGGGTCAATGACGATCTGTACATGGCTGACTGAGATATTCGTTCACCTCTACAATCAGCAATCTGCTGATATTATAAGTTTGCAGTTTATATTTTCTGATGGTAGACTACTAATTGTTGAGAGGGTCAGCACATAACAGGCTTAGCATCCCCTTTGGACTTTTTAGCCAGGCTGTTGGCATGGGATTATACTAGTGTAGGAGACAGTCTGACTTGAGCCACATTACTTCTACAGAGCAAGACTGGCAGTTCTTGTTCTTAGCAATTAGCACTGTCAGCCACTGTCAAGTGGCATGGTCTCCAGACTACATCAAAAGCATTTCCTGTCTAACTGGTGGGTTAACTGCTAATTGACTCTATGGACATCCTGGTGGCTCAATTCAGCAAACAGGTTTATGACCTGAACTGATAGCCTACAATTATTGTTTGCTGAAGAGGGTGTTTCTGACTGGGAAAAGATGCCATGCTTGGGTATTGTAAGTCATGGTTATCAGAGAATGAGGATGTACTATGTGTAGGGATGGTAAGGTGGTATTCTATCAGAATTAACAAAGTATTTAAAAAATAGTTTAAATATTTCAGGAAAGTTTCATTTTATAACCAAATGTATTTATTTTGCCCAGTACATATTGAGAACGTACTCAGATGTACTCGTAATGTATTCGTAAAATCTGAGTACGACGAGTACGAGTCCATGACCCATAAGTTTTATGAGTACGAGTACTTCAAAAATGTACTCGAGTACCGAGTACTTCGGCCCCAGGTCTGCTTTATTGTATTTTGCCAGTGTTGATGAAACTAATACATTATCGGGTAATCACGTCAACAATTTACATTGTGATTTAATTATGTTACAAGCTTTCAGTAATTAAACTCGCATTCTGTGTCGTCTGATATTTATAATGAATTTAACAAAATTAACTCTGAACATATCGAAAACTAATTATATGTTATTTGGAAATCCTGTGCTCAACAAAGAAAATAATATAGAAATACGAAATGTAAATATCGAAAGAGTAAGGGTCACTAAATTTTTGGGTGTATTTATTGATGATCTACTAAATTGGAAACCTCATATAAAACACGCTATAATGTATAAATGCAGTCATCTACTTGATAGAAACAGTAGGTGTATTCTGTACAGTTCTCTCTTTGCCGTATTTCAATTACTGTGCTACAATGTGGGGAAACAGATACCCAACAAATACTAACTGTATTTTTTATTACAAAAACGAGTAATCCGCATTGTATTTGGTGCAAGACTGTTGGATCATACAGACTCACTTTTCCAACAATTACATGTTCTAAAATGTCCAGATATAAACCTGAAAACGTTTTTATTTATGTACAAAGCTTACTATAGCTGTTTGCCATCAAACATTCAGTGTTTGTTTATTAGACGGAAAATAGCATACTCAGTGCGAGCTAATCATGACTTAGAACGAAAGAGTGTCTGTTCTGCTATTCAATCAATGCATCATTGTGTAAAGGGAATTCGATCAGGGATTTATTTGTGTGATCATTAAAAAACTACCAATACTATTACTGCATTCAAGCATAAATGCAAGAACATTTCATTTAAGAAATACATGGTTGTGGAAATCCAAATAAAATCATCAACAAATATAATTATGCCATTGAGGAAACTATAATTTCAGTAAAGATGTGTATTGATCACATACCTTAGATTTTGAATATGCGTACGTTCCATTGCATGATAACAATTAGAATTATTGTCGCTACATGGTTAGATGAATATAAGTTCAGTTGATATAATACTGAGGTCTTAATACACATATATGGATGTATATATGTATGTATGAGTATATGTATGTTTTAGTGTATATATGTATACCTATGTAGATATGATGTCAGGGGGGAATCTACACAAAAGTCTATGACTTCAAATTTACCCCTTTCAAACATTGCATATTCGCATTTGTATTATAGTTAAATTTGTTTGTTTGTCTTGTACATACATTGTTACCAAAGTTCTGAAGAAACGTTCATTCATTCAAAATGTCTTGCGATTCTTTTCTACATCACGTTGTAGGTGAAAGCGTGCCCGCAGTGCCAGCTCATGCACAAAATGAAGACTCTGGCTCCCGAGCTGCAGCCCATCAAAACAGATGGTACCTGGGATGTTGTGGGGATCGACCTGATGGGGCCTTACATCAAAACAGAACGTGGCAGTAAATACATTTTCACTGCAACTGATTTGTTTTCCAAGTTTGTCTTCGCAAGGCCAGTTAAGGTACTAACGATGTAGCACACATCTGTTTGGCTTTCAATCATTTTACGTGTCAAGTCCTATTTGCACAGTTTACTATTGACCTCCAACATCCATTTATGGACATGCTAAATGAAACTATAGACTAACTCTATTATCAACCCTCACTGTAGCCAATTGAACCGACTTTCTTCAAATACTATTGCGTTTATATTTTATGCAGTCTCTATTTTCGGCACTACTGTACATTTGACAGTGTTCACTTTGATGCTGTTTTGGGCAATGTTATGCCGGTTTAAAAAAAAAATGTCTAGCTTCCTGGCATCCCATGGATGTACGCTTAATATGTCGATTACAGTATATGTATCCTGTCATGGTAAATGTATGAAATGCAAACGTACAATAATGTTCAGTGATGAGTTCTGATTGACAATGGCAGAGCAAAGCTGCAGGGGATGTCGGTGCTGCCATCATCGACCTCTTCTACACATACGGGTCACCACGACGTGTCCTTAGCGACCAGAGTCGTGAATTCATAAATGAGGTATGGCACAAATACACAACTGACTTTGCTTTCGGCCCAACAACATTATTTTCATTTCAAGTAATTTGAATCCACAATTTATCATTGCCAGGTCAGAACAAAGAGATGACCAAATATATGTGGAACTACACCTCATTGCTTTGGTGCGATGTAGAACAAAGTCAGACAGGAAAATCAATATCTTGCCCATGCTAATCCAGCTATCTTACGGTTGTTTATCCTACAGTAATTGGTTACGGTTTTCTGTTGTCAGCTTAATGATCACATCTTGAAAGCGTTTGGAGTGCGCCACTCTGTAACATCAACGTACCTTCCGGCCTGTAACGGACAAGACGAGCACACCAACAGCTCAACTGGCGCTGCAATTTCGAAATACATAAACACGTAAGTAGCCTGTAAGTGTAACCCATTCATGAAAAATTCTTGAAATATGCTTTAAAGATGTCATGTTGTTACAGACCTTCATTCATTTTGCATTAACAAAGTCACAATAAAAAAAATGGGCCAAGAGGCCCTGTAGTTCTTTGGATAAATAGGCAAAATGTGAAAAATTAGCATCTGTGACACGGTGGGAACCTTAGAAAGACAAATACAGATGATCTCTTTTCTATAGTGGCAAAGGTGACCTTGGAATGATAAAATCAAGTACAGATTTCTTGTGTATAGTGCTACTACCGCATGTAATGTCTATACAAAATCAGAGACAAAGTTGCTGAACAGTTTCTGATATATGGGAGTTAAAGGGAATAAAAACATCTTTTGCTTGAATTCATGTTAAATTAGATCCTGCTATATATTTCCATGTCCACCAACCAAAAAAAACCCCCAAAAATCAAAGAATTAGAAATTCCACATTTTATGTTGTACATCCGGACATTTTCGAATATGCATATTTTTGGCACGCTTTTTGGGATGCTGAGATGTGACGTCAGACATGACTCTGCCGGTACAGCGACCGCTTGTTTACATTAATTCTCAGCAATATGACAGCAGAGGTGGCTGTGTAATGCGAATATCATCATGGTTCATTGTGCGGCATTCGGTTGTAATGCAAACTCTTCTAAACATACAGCAACACACCATTTTTTTCTGTTCCCTACGGTTCCAGTTTTATTGAAGAAATGGATCGCAAAAATCAAGCGAGCTAACTTCAAGCCGACGAAACACAGCCGGCTTTGCTCCGCTCATTTTGAGAAAAACTGTTTTGATCGCGATCCGGAGATGTTGGCAACCCTTGGATATCCTGGTGCTCGAATATCGTTGAAAAGCGATTCAGTCCCAACAATATTCCCGTCAGTAGAAGCTGCATTGATGCCGTCAGTCCGCCTAAGACAGGCGTCGGCACGGGCAGGATCGACGGCCGCTTTACCCGAGTCGGAGGCAAGCAGGCTCCGCCGTCACTACAGCCAGCTCCGCAACTACACCCATGGCTTCTTCGGGGTACCAAGTTCCTTCTACGAGTGGTGAATTTACGAGATCTGCTTACTGAAAGCGGCAACGAATCAAGGTAATTCTTATATGTGATTTCTGCTATTATTATCATTCTGTGGGTCTAGTATAATGCCTGGACAGGACGGTCTCGTGTGTGTCAAAATAAGTTATTCAACTTATTGTCATTGTCCCCCCCATTGGTTCCAATCATATCACGGAACTCTTCCAAAGTATCTTATATTCTAAATGTTGTAGTTATGTACGATACTACTATAATAAATCTACATATATTCAGTTTTGTGGAAAATTTGATAGTGTAATCAAATCGATTCATGTGACTGTTTTTATCATTATCATGGTTACAGGAATGTAAGGCAATAAAACAAAAACGTCAACAAATTAATTGATGCTAGTTTGTTAGTTATGCATTTAATTAATCTATGTACTTTTACATGCAAATAAGAAATAATTATTTTAATTATACTCGTTGCCGAGTCAGGTTAGTCTGTTATCATAAGTTTTTTAAACCGTAAGAAGCAATACTTGGATGTAGAACATTGCAATGTGAATTTGCAGATGGAAGAATAATTATATTTTCAAATGTATTTAACATTGAATTTACATAGATTAATTATTATTTTTCATACTTAACATTTGTTGTTTTTTAAATGACAATACTTGGACTTTATGAAAGTGCCATGCAGTTTGATCAACATCAAATATCTGTACACATAAAGTACCATGCATAAGTTAGATATTTAAAACAAAAATTTTTAAATTAGGAAGTGGTCTGTCTCATTCTTATAGTTGGAACCAGTTGCTGGCAATCTCCTCCTCTGACACATGACTCACTAAAGTCTTATGTCATCAATGACTTGCTGAAGAATTATCTCCCATCAGTATTCTCTGTAGAAACAGTTTATTGCAGTGTTTGGCACTTGTCTGCTAATCCAGCTAATTGGACTGAGGAACTAAGTGTAGTGTTTGCCTAAGTCAACTGATCAAATCTAATTAATTACCAGTTGACATTGTACTTTGTAGGTCTTTCCTGCTATGAATAACAAATACACCAGCCACCTCCAGCTGGCCCACTGCATTCTCCCTCCAGTTAAAATAGTTATCTGAACCTGATCTACTGGTAATTAAAGCATGCTAGGTGGAAATGGCAGGAACTGGGTAACATGGATGTGACATGTCGGATACTTATTATTACTATAATTAACCCATGCCTAACATCACCCTGATCACCATTGCAACTGGAAAACCTTGCAGGTAGATGTGATTAATTATTATTAATATTGAATGGTTACCACATTGAACACCCTGTAGATTACAGTATGTATCCATCAAGTTAATAATCTATTATGTTTAAGTTTTCAAAAGTAATGTTTTCAATCAATGTAATTCTTACAGTAGATGCAGCTTTCATAACACACACTATTGTAACACACAAGTACTGTTACATTTGTTACTATATAATTTTTAATATTTCATTAGTAATTTATTTATTTGTATTTTCATAACTCCAGTGCACAGGCCTGTGGTGAATTACATTACAGTGTAATATATTGCTATTGCCTAGTTTCCATTTTATTACAGTTGCATATTGAAGACAATGTACATCATGTAATATATACTATTACATTTGAAGGTATTACCATTACATTTTGAATTGGAACTACAGTATGTACCGAGATAAATATTTAGAACAAAAATATAACTATCGTATCTTGTATTATCTACTAACAATGTATACGGACAGAACATATTTTTCATTTTATGTGTCTGTATAACATGAATGAATGGAAGACAAAAGACATGTCACTGCCATTTAATAGATTGCAATCAGTGTAATTACACCTTACTGCTTGGTGCATTGCTAATTACTGGCACAAGTCATGATATTTGATTTTTAACTTAATGTTATTACTTAAAAAATCAAGTAAATTTATCAAATAATAAATATGTTCACATTCGGATGTGGGTCGTTGCCCAGCTACCAAGTGTGAAAATGGTAATTTGCCAAGTTGTGAAACAATAACAATAAATGCAATGCAAGTTGCAAACCTATCTATTGTATATTTAGTAGATGATTAGTTATAACCAAAAATAAAATGTTCACAAGTAATATATTGTAACATTTTCCAGGTAATTGTTTGCATAAAAGTGTAACATAACAAAAGTAACTATGTCTCTGTGTAGATTCTGCAAGCGTGATGTCAATTATTTATGATGTTTTTATCATAGAATAAACAATACATACCTTGCAACTTGAAATTAATTTATTAATTTGTATTTTTCACAGCTAGGCAGTCTGTTCACACTTGGAAGCTGGGCAAATGACTAGACAAATGGATGTACTCCTTTCTGACAAGATGGTAAAAGACAGGATTTTGTTTGCTTTTGTCAGAAACCTACAACAATTAATTTTTTGGCAAATTCTATAAGGGTAATTTGTTATTTCAGTTAGTTGCTGACATTCTGGCAGTAGCTCGAGATAGTCCACCGTCGACTAAGACTGGGTCATCTGAAGATACAGCAACTGAATATGACAGCTCTCGTACAGATTCCTGTGATATAGAGGATTCCACACCTGAGTCAGTCACAGCTTCCACTCCAAAAAGGAGCAGCAAATGCTTTCAGGTTGACATCAGGCCATCAACTCGCACGAGAAGAGTGCAAGCAGTCTGTGCATCAGAGCAGGTTGCTGTGCAGGTGACATCAGCAGTGAGGTCAACGAGTGTGCAGTGCAGTTTGTTGACTGGTCCGATTAGTGACTCGAGTGACTCAAACGGGGAGGAAGTTACATCTGCTGCAGATCCAGAGTATGTTTGCTCTGACAATGAGTCGACTAGTCGTGACAGTAGCAACAGTGACGACCACATCGACCAGTACACTGACACAGAGGAGGGTGTTACAAACAAGACTCCCTTGAGGAAAGATTGCTGCCCTTCCAATGAGAGGTACTTCTTGGTGGCAGTCTTCACTTCGTCATCTTTTTGCACGTTGCCGAAACTGCACTGGCCAAACCAATGTCGTAGTGCAGCAGTTTCTCGGCTCAATGGGAAGTTGCCCTGTAAAGATAATTGGTCTGTAGATGTGAAGCTATGCTATTTATTAGCATGTCATAAGTAAAGTGATCAACAAAATTGACTAGATAACTTGTTTATCAATGGGCAGGTATTTGCTGAAGCCATATTCTCATCTGCCTGCAGGGGAAGTATTCCCATGGGTGTTTGGCTTATAACCATTGTCTGTGCACTGTGTGGTGATTCACATTGTGTTACCAGGTCTACACAGTTACCAACATTTGGAATGATTCATCCCAGTAACACTGTGTTATGAAACTTCCTTGATGAATGTGTAATGATTCAACCCAGTAAAACTGTGTTCTGAAACTTACTTGATGAATTTGTAATAAATATGTCCCACAAAAAATGTGATTAGAAATGCTATGTCCTTATGATTTTTATGGACATAGTCGCAGGGCACATACATACCCACTGGTAACATCTCACATATAAGACCCCTATGGTTATACTAAACCCCTAGGTCTAGGACATAACCCTTCAGGCTATAACCCATTACCATAATTATTCAATTGTTCTGCATGTTGTTTTAATGTTTATTTTAGTTTATTTTGATTATATAGTAGCTATATTGTTATGTGTCAGACTCAGAGTAATACAAATCATTGTTCCACATAAATGACATAATCTAGAGCTGTCATTATATATGATATTATGATCATCTCGCGAACAACTGTCCATCTAAAAAAGTGTGGGTTTTGTCCAGAGGGGTGATATCGTAAGTAGCTATAACGTCCTAAACTCGATCCGCATAAACCAGACAACCATGCTTACGACGTTCGACGGTTCGTAACTTTGTGAAGTTTGTCTTTGATAAGTCTGTTTACAATTACTTCGTCCGATGACCTACTTAGCTACAACCTCTAGCTAACTCTCTATACAGCTTTGACACCGCATTTTATAATATAACGTCGTACTAAAACGATATAATTGTTGTTGTCGACAGTTTTCACACCATATGTGTCATTATAATGAAGTTCCAGCTTACCAGTCGGTGTTGTATGAGCGAACATTGTGACTGTCCGACTCCGCATCATCTTCTTAGCTACCGTCACTGAAACGCTCGGAAAGAGCAGAATCAGACGAATCATTCGCTGTAACCGTTCCCGCTAGTGGCTCAAAATCGTATGATTTCACTTGAAACTCTGGGAAACTCCCACTAGCCATGATGTTACAAGAGAATGGAGAGAACAACAATGGCGATGCATAGATGTCAACAAAGCCGAGAGTCAGGATTGACGTCACGATACCACGTGATCGCCTAGCTCATTAAATTTCAACTTTCTGCGGGAATCTCTATACAGACGGGTTTAAAATAGAATTTTGTCTACAAACGTATTTTTTCTGTATTTTTTAAATGTTGTCAAATGTTACATACAATGTTAATCTTTGTGTACACATGGAAAACGGATTTTAGCTAATGCCTTGTTTTTATTTCATTTAATGGCGCACAGTGGACGCAGAGTCATGACAATAATCCATTCGACCTTCGGCCCAAAAAATTAAAAATTAAATGAATACATTTTAAAGTTTTGTACTTAAAGTGTGATGCACTGCTGAATCAAGTAGAAGAAAATGCTGGATAGATTGAGTACTGAATGACTGAGAAAGGTCGGGCAATAAATCGTATTGGTTGTCGTATACATTATGTTGTTTTGTCGCAGAGAGAAGACTGATTGGGATTTGCATATTGTGCATGCGGTATATTCATGCAATATCTCCTACCAACAGTCTATCAAGATGACCCCGTACAAGGTGAACAAATACAAGTTACCATTTTTTGCAAAGTAAAATGTCTTTTTAACCAAATACACATACCTATATATTAGCAAATAATGGCCATTTGATACTACTGACAATATAATGTCTGAGTGTTAATGATTCCTGAATGCATATTATACTAATTAGAGATAACAAATATAATTTAAAAAATTTTTTTGGTGCATTGATTGAAAACACACAAAAAATTTAAACACGTAACGTTTACTGTTGAATGGATGTGATGTTATAAAAACACTGCATGAAAATAAATGTGCTATTCGTGTCATTAGTTGCAGTTAGTTATATTTTATTAATTGTTAATTTTCCTTTTCTGTTGTCAAGGCTCTTTTCAAGCGTGATCCCCACATGGTGGGAACCTTGAACAACCTGGGCGAGCTGACGGCTGATGTCAAAGTCGCAAGTGTCTGTGAGGCGACTGACATGGCTCGCTTTAAGCAACTTGATGACAAGGCAATACACAAATCTCACTATCCTCCTGAAATATGATGTTTTGTTGTATATATTGACACCCTTTACACAGCATCAAGAGATTAACAACTTATGAGTTATGTTCCTATGGAGGTATGCCCTCACTGCAAAAGTTATTTAGGGTAAGTGATAGCAAATACCATCATGCAATTGCCTTAATTTATTTGTTTGAATGTTACTTTGCGCAAAACGATGGTTTGGGGTTCTGACTTAGTGTTTTATGACCATAGTGAGTTGTGCCGTTTGGGTGTGAAGATTATTGTTTAAATTCCCTAATTGGTTGATCTTTGTTTACAAACCCTTAAAATGAAGCTATATCATATCCAATATAGCTCATTGCACCCGAAATATTCCACAGAATAAGTGGTGAAAATAGGTATTTGTAATCAGAATCTTGAAAAATCCAACTTGTTGGGAATGTGTAACATGTTAATCTATTGGAAAATGCTGCAATCCCAAAAAAAAATTTAGGGCCAGCAGCTACCCTTAATACATCGTTTATTTCAATTGTATTATTTTTCTGTCTGTCTTTACAGATTCAAGAAAACATCACCTGTGCCCAGTCCAAACAGAAGCGGGCGTACGACAAGAAAATGGCAAAGGATGTGCGGGTGTTTCATTTCACAGAGGGCGATAGTGTGCTGCGTCGCAACATGGTGAAGGCTAACACAAAGGGTAATAGTTGTAAAAAGAACTTTTTAATGCGATGGCAACCAGTGGTTCAGACATCAAATATAATTATTTAGTCAATTACCGTTTTCTTTATCACAATGCTTGCTTGGAGAGTTAATGAGAAAAAGTACCGTACAGTGGAGCCTATCCCCGAAAAAAGTGCTGTCACTAGATCTGCCAAAAGCGAGAGGCAAGAAT
The DNA here is from genome assembly GCA_963995525.1 of Escarpia spicata. Taxonomy (NCBI): domain Eukaryota; kingdom Metazoa; phylum Annelida; class Polychaeta; order Sabellida; family Siboglinidae; genus Escarpia; species Escarpia spicata. The sequence continues at coordinate 7,983,943 of OZ023207.1, read as the reverse complement.
GCGAGGAAGAGACAATCTATGATGTTCTAATTTGCAGGGATGTAAATTATAAGATGTTTAAAAGAATGAGCCAAAATAAAAAATTTGCTGTCATTTTTAGTCCTTTGGCCGAAGGTCCAAGGGACTATTGCCATCACTCTCGTCCGCCGTTAGCTGCCTTATCTCAGAAACCGTTCAGCAACTTTTTGTCTAATTTTGCATAGACATCTTAGGGCACTGCCACTATGCATGAGAAATCTGTATTTGATTGAATCATTTTAAGGGCTCCCTAGGGCCTCCAAGGACCCCAAAACTGGTAAAAATTTAACCTTTTGCCTATTTTTTTCAAAAACTGTTCAGCATTTTATTTTTTATTTTGCATAGATATATCTTAGGGTGCTGCCACTATATACCAACAAATCTGTATTTGATTGAATCATTCTAGTGTCATCAGCATATAGTAGAACATACATTTTCTACCTCATCATCACTAAGGTTGTTGTAAATTTCACCAGCTGCCGTGTCAAGTCCATTATAATTGTGACTAACAGTGTTCAAAATTATTCAGGTAAATAGCAAATAACAAAGGACACAAGTTTTCTCCTTGCCATACCTCTACATCACATGAGAAGAAGGCTGACACAGCCTGGCCCTGATTTATACATGATTTAGCATTTTTGTACATGTTGTATACAACTTTCAACACATTTCCATTTATACCGCATGAAATTATCTTAGACCACAGTGAGGACCGGTCTGCTAAATCAAATGCTTTCTTATAATCGACATTAATAAAGCCTTTTGCATCGAGACAAATACAATTCAACCAATACCCCTATCTGAACACTGCCTGTTCTTCACCTATTACATTCGCTTTGTTTAGGTATGTGGTCAGTCTGGTGTTCTGAACAATCGCTAAGGATTAATGAACACTTCTGCAGAATGTCACCCACTTGGCAGGTTTAATTGATTTATTCAGCAATGAGGACACTGCTTAGGCCTCACTCTGGACACTGTCACTCACAGTGTTGTGTATTGTCTTAGTTGGTGCATTGAGCTAATCTACTTGACCATGAATCAGTGGTGGCTCTGATTGTGTATTACACCCAGCTGTGGAGCTAAGATTCTCTGCCTGCTATTGTATGATGGAAACTGACTAATCTGTAATTGGTCACACTGGCAATAGCTTGTGTCAATAGACAGCATTAAGCCACTAGACCCCTGTTAAATTGGACAGTTGCCTGTAGGTTTTAAACTATGTCAAACAGTGAGTGTACCTTTTGCTCTCAAATAATTTGTCCTCTTAGTTTTACACATAAAGACATAATCTGGCATAATTTTTTGTAGCAGCACATTTGTACTTCCAGTGTATCATTGCAACATAACATACATATTACATACTGTGTGCCACATTTGAAAGTTATGCATGTAATATTTCCATGCAATCCATTTGCATATATAATCTAAAACTTCAACAGCCGTTTTTTTCATTTTCACTTTTTGACCCCTACCATGTTCAATGCTCCATAACCTCGCCAATTTTTGTAGCAGTCAAAATTTTTGAAACCGTGTAAAGCACCCTACCAAACCTTTACAAGGATGTAAGAAAACAATGTTACAATTTTTCCGACTTATCACTCATTTGGTCAGCCAAGGTCACATATAGATGTATTAGTCCAAAGGACTTCAGGGCCACTTGGCCCATTTTTTCCAACATTAAAGCGATTCTTTGAAAATTAGAATGACAAATTCCATTTTTATGTGTTTACAGGTGAGGAACATTGTGCTCAGCGACCTCCATGATATGGTGACATTCAAAGAACCAACGTAAGTTAGCTATTATAATATAGTTATTTATTATAGCATGTTGTTTTGATCAGAGACCATGATATACATCCACTCTGCCATATCATATCACTACAATCTTTTAAAAAGTGTTGTCTCTATACAATGGTCAAATCTAACGTTCTTTTGCACTGAACTCTGTACTATTTGAATACCCTATTTGAATTTCATAGTCACAGTAATGAAGGTGCACGAGCGGATGCAAAAATCTGCATTTCATTGACACATCACTAACTTAAAGTAACAAATTCATTGAACTTAAAATATATCCCTAAGGAATGATCTTGGGATTTTCTCTTAAAACAATTCTATGTGGTACTTTTATTGCTATGAATATATAATTAGCTGACGGAAATGAAAAAAAATTGAAAAAAGACAATTATTTTCCTCCAAAATGTTTTCTCAAGATTTCCTCTGATCAGGACATGTGCCATTGTGTTATAAAGAACGTGTGAAAATTGCAGAGTGATCACATAAAATGTTTTGGAGAAATCCTATCTTAAAAAATGGCTGATTTCATGGCTTTGCCGGCCATATTGGACACTAATTAGCATAATTTATGCACATTTTGCATTTATTTAAATTTGCATTTTATAACCTTCCAAATGTCATATAGGGTTGATTGATATCTGTTGAAGAAAAAAAAAAGTCCATTAGGAGTGCCTTGCTACCTTAAATGTAGGCTGATTCAGTAATTGCAGTGATATTGGCCCCGATTAATTATTCATGCATTAATAACTCAGTTCATGTATGATACTATTATCAAAAGCAAGCTTGCATGCACGTATTCACAGCGACAACTGGCAGCGTAACAGTCAAATATTTCAGACCAAACGTTTCATGTATGTAGCCTAATGAAATATTAGGTCTATTTGTTTCCTCTCGTGCGTTTCAACACTACACAATACGTAAAGGTCATAGGTCAAAATCTACCAAATGTTTCGCTTAAGTAATGAAATATTCGGTTATCTATTTCCGCTCGTGCGCATACGACTTCTGCACCGACCAGATATTTCAACGACGAAATGTTTCGCTACAGTGCCACGCCCAATAGGCGGATGAACAAACGCATCGTACAACAGTAAACATGGCAGCCTCAGGGCCTTTTCCAACAAATACACTATACAAATTTTTGGAAATGTAAATGCCTCCACACAGGATATGGGAACGAAGAGGTAGAATATACAATGGGGGGTACTGTACTAAGTACTACTGTAAAAGAAAAGGACTTAGGGTTAAAGGTAATAAAAACAGATATTGCTTGAATTCATATTATATTACATCCTGCTATCTATTTCCACGTCCACCAAGCCAAAAAAAAAAATAATAATTAAATGAATTAGAAATTCCACATTTTATGCTGTGCATCCGGACATTTTCGAATATGCATATTTTTTGTGCGCTTTTCGGGATGCCGAGATGTGACGTCACTTATGACTCAAACTCGCATGAGGCCGACCCTTTCCATGCATTCAGAGCATGTTTACAAGTATAGCTTTTGGGTCGAAACGAGCGTCAGAACGAGTTATTGTGCAATATTCTGACGTAATACAAACACTAGTCATCATAGAGGAACAAGCAGTTATCTTACGGTTCCACATGAATCGAATTTTATTCAAAACAACGAATGCGAATGGGCCTACAAGTCGACTAGGTTTCGCCGAGCTTGGGCTCGTTTTCAGAATAATTATACCGAATGCAACCAACGGGAGATAATCTACACCAATAAACATACATAGCAAACATATATTGTATCCAGCTACATAAAGTAACGTGTATAATCTCATAATATCACTAGAATATCGATATATGAAGGAGTTGTAAAATTTTTCATAACAACTTATATCAGTCAGAGAATTTCTCTGGTCCTGCTAGCTCAGTGGGTAGGCGCGTTGGCTACTTTTCGTTTATTTTACAATCGGGCGACGCCGGTTCAATCCTGACAGCATGCAAACCTTTTATTTTCTTTACCCTTTTTTGTTTATGTTTTCACGAAGTAATATAAACAAAACCATTTTATACTATAATGCACTGTTTGTAAATCATTTTTATTTTTCTAGTAATTATTTATTCGCCACAAAAATTAAAACATGGTCATTATGTAACGATGTTTCTAAATTCTATTTATTCAAACAAATGTAATGGATATATAATTTATTAATTGTAAATATATTGTACGGTAATATATTGTAATTATATATGTGAAAACAGATTGAGATCTGTCTGGATAAATACATCATTATTATACTGAATGATGGCACGTCAACCAGGCTTATTGGCAGTTATAGCTGTCAGTTTAACATATACTTTCACTGAAGCAATCAAACAGAAAAACTAGACAACATCCATGGGGATATTGAATTGCACGGTGCACAAATTTAGGACGCTCAACGAAATGGATATGCAATATGAATGTTATACTGGCGACATAGAATATAAGAATACAACAGCATTTATCGCCAACGATTCAACATGTAAATAACGCTGAAACCGTCAAGGTTTGCCCGTCTTTTCCTGGTTTTTGTTCACGCACATGCAATAGCACCACACGTCATGTACTATATTTAGCGCTACACGTCAATTCTGATCGATGAAGGCAATTGAAAAGCAGATCTATATTGACGCAACGGCCTTGGGAAGTCATGCTCAATTCTCGCAAAACTAGCGGTTAGGTCACGCGAGATTCGAGAGGACGCATTTTGGAGGGTGACTGACAATGACGCGGTGACTATAATACTAGTTTAATTGCACGATACAGCGTATTTTCGTCATACCAATTGTTATAAGATATTGTCTATATATATTAGCAATATCTATAATTAATGTGATATAATAACAACTAACACACTAACGAAAATGATTGTGCACATATTATTTTTCTCGTACATTATTTGTGTTAATTTAATTTACATTCTGTATAACACTATGTAAAATGAACACAAATTATGTATAACACTATCTGAGCAGTGGACAGGTCCAGTGGACGCTACAGCACGACATCACATGGCGGATGTCTTCCTCGACGAAGTCATGAAACGGCCAGGGCGGATCGAAAGGCTCCAGGAAGAGTTCAACGTCCACGTGTTCGGGATCAAGGCGTGTCACATCTTCTGGTGGAAATATCAGCTGTGGTCAATCAGCCTGGAGAGGGGTGGGCTCCGCTAAGTTGTAAATCTGCCCAAAGCACATCATGATCATGAAAACCAATCCAAATTACATACCGGATGGGCCGGTCGCAGCCCGGTTCAACAATGATCACGCCTTTTGCCGTGCACCAGGGCAGAGATGATAAGTATGCTACTAGTGCCCCTACCAAGAAAATCCGTGGAAGAGACAATATCGATCACCATCGGCACATGGAACGTCAGCCAGGACACCGAAAGCTGAAGGGAAACTGAAAGAACTCACACATGGAGAGGTACCGATGGAAACTGCTTGGACTCTCTGAGATGCGTTGGAAAAACTTTGGCGAAATATCAACCGAAGAAGGACACAATGTCTACTTCAGTGGCAATAAGGACAAACAAGAACATGGCGATGGGTTTCTTGTACACAAAGACATCGTGAACACGGTCATTGGTTGTCGCACGGTCTCCAGCATGCAGGCTCATCACCATCCGCCTGAGGGCAACTACCTTCAATATCATGGTCATACAAATTTACGCCCCAACGTCTGACTACGACGACAGTGAGGTGGCAGATTTCTATGGCCAACTGCAAGATGTCAATGAGGAAACACGAAAGAAAGATAATATAATTTTGCTAGGAAATTGGATGAAATGCAAAAATGGGAGAGGATGGTCAGACCAACTGGCAAGATACTTGCAGACCTTTCTGCTGAAACAAACGAGAGAGGACACCGGCTCCTTGAGTTTGCAACATACAACGAACTAATATTGGCTAACACATTTGGTCCACACAAAGCATCCAGGAGATGGACCTGGGACAGCCCAGATGAAAAACATCACAACCAGATCTACTACATCTTGTTGAAACGGCGCTTTCGCCCAGGCGTGAACATTGCCAGGACACGGAGCTTTCCAGGAGCAGATATCGGAAGCAATCATAACAATCAAAGACATTAACCTTCCCTTGCTGACCAACACCTTCGACAAAATAGTGATTGTCACAGCCAGCGAGATCCTCGGCAATCATCGTCGGACAGAGAAACCATGGGTCACAGCAGACATCGTCGATCACTGTGACAAAAGAAGATAACTGAAAAGAAAACAACGTGATCCCGAAGAAGCAGCACAATACAAAGACGTCAACAGGTAGATCAGACATCTTTCTTGAAAGGATCCTGAATGATGCCTTGGAAAACCATCGCGGCACTATCAGCATTGAAGGCAGGACAATCACCAACCTTCCCTTCGCTAATGACATCGACGGCCTAGCAGGAGAAGAACAAAAACTCGTCAACTTGGTGAAGTGTCTCGACAAAACCTCCACAGCATACGGCATGGAGACCAGCCCCGAAAAGACCAAACTGATGACAAACAACACACAAGGTATCAACACAGAGGACAAACTTAACGGCCAGAGACTAGGAACAGTAACAAGCTTCAAGTACTTGGGATCAATCATCACAGTCGAGAGTTCCAAACCTGAGATACGTGCCAGGATTGCACAAACAATAGGAACACTTACAAGGTTGAAACCCATATGGAATGACAATAACATCAATGTCAGTTCAAAATAAGGCTGATGCGCTCCCTTTTCATGTCCATCTTTTATACGCATGTGAAATATGGACCCTCTCAGAAGATTTACAGAAGAGGATACAAGCCATGGAAATTAGATGCTTTCGGAAGATTTTGCGCATATCATACAAAGATCATGTTACTAACGAACACATTCGTTGCAAGATCAAAAAAGCCATCGGACCATACGAAGACCTCCCTACAACGGTCAAGAAGCGCAAACTGAAGTGGTATGACCACGTCTCACGACCATCTGGCCTTGCAAAGACCATCTTGCAAGGTACCGTGAGAGGGGGGGAGAAGAAGAGGTAGACAGAAAAAGAGGTTGGAAGACAACATCAAAGAGTGGACAGGACTGGAGTTCGCCGACTCCCAGAGGGCTGTGGAGAACAGGGAAGCGTGGAGAGAGCTGGTTAAGAAGTCGTCAGTGGTGCCCCAACGATCCTTACGGGTTATGGGAAAGTGAATAACTCTATAATAGAACTGTCCTGTTCGCCTGCCAACTAATACATAATTTAATATATATACATATATATTATTATTATATACATACACACATATATTACATCTTTATTATATATGGGTGTCCACTCACGTTAAAAATAGACGCCTATATAACGTGTGTATGTATGAGTGTGTGTATGTGTATGTGTGTGTGTGTGTGCGTGCAGTACGAGTGAATGTGTATTTATATATATATAACACATGCATACACACACACGCACACACATATATACACACATATGCTACACCCTCACATGCACGCACGCACATATATAATTATATATATGTATATATATATATGTGCGTGCATGTGAAGCATATGTATATATATATATGTGTGTGTATGTGCGTGTGTGTGTATGCATTATATATTTATATATATACACACACATATAAATACATGTATACACATATATCGCACGCACGCAGTCGGACGCACGCACGCACGCACACACGTTATATAGGCGTCTATTTTTTTATTATATATACAATAAATCTCGCCTAGTCGGATTCAATCGGACCGAGTGATTTAATCTGAGTTACGCGAAAATCCGACTTAGCCGAAGATGACATATCCCAGCGCCAAAGGCAACCCTCTAAAAGCCTTAGGTAACTGTGTATAACGCTTGAAAGTGACTGGATATTGCGGTAATTCTACATATGTTGATGTTCACAAGCAACATACAACATTATGCAGTATTATAAAAGTTTGGTGCTTCATTTTAGGCATGGGGCAATTAACTTAAAAAGTTAGTTAATTAAATCACAATTACCAAACACATTTCCCAAAAATTAAATTAAATTAACCTCACATTGTTATCATGTCAATTACGTTAAATTCACCTTTAATTTTTCTCAATATAATTAAATCAACAATTAACTTTATTTCTATTGACAATTAATGTCAATTAACTTCAATTAAATTGATACTTAACTTGAATTCAAATAAAAATTAACTTTCTGTGGTAAAAGAAACAGTCAAAACATAGCAAATCATTGATTGACGGCATTAACACATTTAATGAGTGTTTTATAAGAACACACAAACATAAATATACTTGGTACCGTCTGTGCTGTATCTGTAGTATTAGTTCATCAGGCTGTTGGTAACCGTTGTTCAATGTCTGGTCCACATCGTTTATTACATTTCAAGAACATCAGCAGTTCAAAGAGATAACCCGAGTTGTTACTTACATAGCACCTTTCAGCACTGAACATTTAGTACGTTTTTTCCAACCACACACATATAATTATACATGGTAGAGGAAGGTGGGGACTCAAGAGCCATATTTCCACGTTTTCAGCGATAAACCAAAAATAATATAGTTTTAACATTAAAATGGCACTTTCGTGTAAATATGTTTGTCGTCTAAGACGGTCGTGAAGTTTGTGAGGGTGGGATACGTCAATTTCTGAATATTATATATAAATTAGTGGAGGCATGTCAAGTGGCTCAAGGTCAGTACTCTTACAAAACATACACAGTACACTGCTATGCACTGGCCAATTGCCACTCTCCCAGTGGAGCTTATTCACTGATTGACACTGGCGAGACAGTGAGATTATTCAAATAAATGCATCTGCCTGAAACTATCTTTGATGTCAACTGAGTGATGTTTGGTCACTGTGCAAAATTGTCTTTAACGCTTACAGAAGACCTGTGACTATCTCCAAAGCAACGCATAAAATAATGCCAAATAAAACAGTTAACGTTAATTGAAAGTTTTTGTCAATTAAATAAAATTTTGTAAATTAAATGAACCTCTTCCACATACTTTTTTTATTAATTAAATTTGTATTTTGATAAAGTTAATTAATTAAATTAAATTAATTGAGTTAATCGAATTAACAAGTTAACAATTGGAATTAACCCATGCTCGATACACACACACACTGACACACACAAACACGTATATACACATATGCTATACATTCACTCACATGCACGCACGCACGCACGCACGCACGCACGCACGCACGCACGCACGCACGTACACACACTACATAGTCGTATATTTCTAACGTGAGTGGACCCCACGCATAATAGAAGCGTAATATATATATATATATATTAGTTTAAGATTAACACAGATAATATGCGAATAAAAATAAATACGTGCACTAAAACATTCTTATAAATACCTACTACAATCTAGCGCAGATGCCCACTATTAAGAAGCAATGCCTTCACAAATGCTAAACCACCTTTCCGTGTTTTGCTGGTCTACTACAATGCAAGAATGTAATTTTACAGCGTTGCTGTTAGCACTGCATATACACAACACAAGTCATTACATCACTAATATCGCCCAGTACCACTACTGAGTTCTTGAAATGTCATTTCAACTGAGACGATAAAAACCCTGAAATCGCAACTAACTCGTTTATTGCAGTCAATACACATAGATGCGTTTATGAAACATTTATCTATGCAGAGACAGAACAATGGCGGTGGTGGTGGTAGAAAATATAACTTATCATTAAACTAATAATGGCTATAATACATCAATAAAACAACTTGTTTTGTCACATTAATGTTCAAAACAAAACAATAAAGAAACAACATAACGGGCACTACAGTATAATGTTTTCAAAGTTATGTGGGTTTTTAATGGCTGATGTCACGTGTTTACGGTTACAACATATTATTTTTTCTGATGATTTCCTGTGGAACTTTCTGTACTTAGATGTAGATATCTACAGAATTATATAACAATTGCCATGGCTATAAATTATATAAATTTATATTGAATATTCTATACAATTATGTACAAATTAAAGTTACCATCAAGTGTTGTTGATTTTTCTATATAATTATACAACAATACAGCAATGTTCGCTAAGGGCAAGATACGTCTGAAGCGGAACCTTAAATATATCGAATATCTGTTTTGCTTCATTGCTCGTCAAACTCAATCCCTCACCATTCCCAATTCCCCTTCACACATCCTGTCACCCAATCGCAGCCTTGACTTGTACTGACGAACTGTGATAATTACTATACCAATATAGCATTCTTCTAACTCAACCATTTAACTGTACACCAAATGCAACACGCATTTGACTTATAAATATAATCTATCACGTGACTTGTTGCCTAACAAAAGGTCCGTCAAGCCATAAAATAATGAATGCCGAACACGTGGAGCATTCGGACATTTCGTCGTAAATTTTATTTAAATTATGGCGCCCCAAACGTTTTTTCTTTTTGTCATAACGCGAAGCAACAAAAATGTATGCTAGAAGGTTTGATATAACAAATGTCATCTTAGGATTATAATTAAAAAAAATTACCTTTATCAACATTGTTCAAAAAGGCAAATTTTGACGGAAAACTCGCGCATAGCTTTGATTCTGACATAAGCAAACCGCGACGCACTGGATTCAACAATTGACGGATCCGCTACGTCGCGGTTTGCCTACGTCACAATCAAAATTATGCGCGTGACTAGCTTTTTCAAGCTTTGCCTATGCCAACAATGTTTTAATAACAGTTATATGTGATGACATTACTAAGGCGATATGACATCTGATAGATCAAGCTTGCAATTTTGTCACTTTAATAACTATGCCTTATGTTTTTATCGAAAAGAAACACTTTGGGGGCCAGAATTTCAACAAGATATACAATGGAATGCATCGGCGCGCAACGCGTTCGGCGTCCATTTTTGATGGCTTGACGAACGTTTTGTTACGCAACAGGCAATGTGATGGATAGGTTAATTGTCCATGACCAATGCATATGTTAATGTTTAGTATACTTCATGTGTTCCGTGTATTCGTTTATATTCCAGAAGCCTAACATCAGGAGAAGTCTACTAAACAAGAAATCGACAAATTCAGTATTCTCACGTAAGTGTGCGAAATGGTGTTTGCACGACGATGTTATGACAATCAGGGAGAACATAAGAAGAAACGTCAAGGGCAGAAGAACCAACACGACGACTCCGTAGTAGAGAAGATCGACGACTGGACTTGCCATTACACAACAACTGGAAATGTTTTGTTTGAACAACATCATCCTCACCGTGGCCACAAGCGATGTTGACATGTGACTATAATCATTACAGGAAGCCCCGTACAGTAAACCCAAAACGACCGACACCAGATAGATGGTTAGAAAAATAACCGCCGCGCAAGTAGACGTGTATTTCATGTATCGTTTCAACTGTGATGTTTGTAACAAAGTGCGCCTACTGACGAACATGAGGTTAAGTGTCTTAATGACGAACATGGCAATGGACGCAGCGAGAATATCAGAGAAAACGGACTCGTAAACAACGGCCGTCTTGAAACTTACGTATCTCTTGCTGTGTTTTAATATTGACGAAACAACATTGTTGATAGCCATGGTGCGAATGATGAACACTGCGACTGCAGCATACACCAATGCAATGATTATCCAGTCAACGTATGTCCAGACACTAAGGAGATACTTCCTAAGTTGGCTACGAGCTGCTAAGAAACTTCGAAACATTCGGTTGATGAACAACAAAATTAGTATAAGATAGCAGATTTCATATATTATTGTAAACGCATCACGCATATTTGTGAATCTAAGGAGTTTACAAATGTCGATGTCATGGTATGGGTCGACAACACCGACACCCTGAAACTCGAATGCCAGAAGTGATATTGTGAAGAGTTTCGTAGCGGGGTTGAACGTGTTGAATTGAACGAGCACAGCTCTCGTGTTGTTGTCCAGCCAATGAGCCTCCTCGAGATCCTGTAGTAACCTCATCATCCGTTCCCTGTTGGCCCTGATTGCGACGACGTAGCCGCCCCCGGGATACGTTGTGTGTCGACACGTCAGCGGTCCGATGTGAAGAGTGACAGCCGTCTGATATGTCCACGCGCTGTAGGGGTTCGTCACCAAGTCGTCACTTATTGGCTTATCCCATGTTCGTTTGTATGATGTCGTGTCATACTCATAATCGTTCCAAGACGTATTGTGTCGACGTGTCCCTGTAAACAATACCGCAGTCATTGCATCCAGTGACAACAATGAGCAACAGTGCTGACAAACAACCGACATATGTTTTCACTGAACACATACGTTCAATTGTATCCATGAAAACGAGGCCGACAACAATTTTCTGCGTGAAAAATAAAACGTACAAAATATCACAAAAGAAAATCAGAGCTTGTGAACATATACATTGTCCTTACAAGGGAAATAGTTTATTACGTTATGGTATTGTTTGATGTTGCACAATGTGATATATATATATAGTGTATATTCGTTGAAAAATATATTTAAAATTTGGATGATTGCAGAATGCAACTTTAAGATGATGCTTCGGGATAGCACACACAGTCGACATAAACGCAGTATATGTTCAACATTTTAATTCTAGAATTGATCATTTTTCCAGGATATCATCAAGTGGGTTTGCATGAGGTGCCGACCAACTGAGAGAAATATACCCGGTTTTACTGAAATGCTGATCAATTGTCAAAGGTGACCAGGTTATATTTACGTGGGTCAGCTCGAAGTTGTCTGATGATGGCAGAACCTATCAGGACGTTCGTCTCGTCGGCGATGTACGTCGTGCCATTGTGGTGAAATGCCGGTAACAGAGTGTATTTGATGTATTCCCACATGTCGGTTTGTGTTTGAACCTGGATTAATGCATATATGCAAACTATATATCACGTAGATACAGGCTGTCATACATACATACATAATACACACACGCGCGCGTACGCACACAAGCTTGCACCATGACACACAGCGACACGCATGCACGCGCGCAAGTGTATAAGCACGTTCACGCTCACACACATGGGTACACCACACGTACACGCATGCACACACGCACGCACACACACTAGTTCATAATAGTACCTCCGTAAGTGCAAAACGGCCGGAGTGCCGGGCCTTGACAAATGTATCTGTGATCGACTTGTTTATGTAGAACGATCGGCCATCGGTGCGTCCGTAGGCAATGGTAAACAGGAGCCCCAACAGGAGCAGCCCGACCGCTGCATCAAGTAACGTGCGCCACATTTTACTCTCCTTCTTTAGTCTTCTGCCAGCTCTCTCGATAACGGCCTGCGCTGGCAGGTGGTACATGTGCCTTAGAGGCATCCGTTGGTCGAAGTCCAGCGTTGGCCGCTGTGACAACGTCTCCGCGTTTTTCACTTGGAACACAATAACACATTTGCCCATGAATTAGTGAGCCTTTGCCGCCCACAATCAAAGTGCGGTTATCATCAGTGAGTACAAAGTCTAGGTTGATAGTAGTCATAATAGACACGCACGCACGCACGGACACACGCAGTAGTAGGCATCATGCAATCTCGAAAAGCTACGGATCTGTGCTCTGGTGTCGCAAATCAGTTGTTGGCTGGGCAGCGTCTGTTGTGGCTGTAAAGGCCGATTCTTGACTGACAGTCTTTATTGAATTTGCTGCACTTGAAGGTGCTCTTAGGTCTCTTCTAAGTCGGAATGTTTTTTTTTGCGGTTACTTTTTTCTTCTGCTAACCTGCGGAGAGTCTCCTCTCCTCTTTTGAGACCCCTGTGCAGCTCCTGCCTCCATGTGGATCGGTCTCCAGCAATCTCCTCCAAAATCCGTGTCTAATGCCTTCAAGTGAAGTCTCGCTTGCATATGCGTTCTTGAAGCGCAGATGGGGACGTCCTGCAGCTCTCTTTCCATTAGCCAGCTCTCCGTAGAGAGAATAAATATATGTATATACATGTTATATTCTCTCCGTAGAGAATATATATATTATGTGTGTGTGTGTGCGTGCGTGCGTGCGTGCGTGCGTGCGTGCGTGTGTGTGTGCGTGTATTGCATATATATATATATAAATTATTCTCTGCGTACATAATATTATGGTCGATTCTCACAAAAGGTCGGCACATAAGTGACTTCAATGTATCACTTCCAACTAGACATATCAAACATTCGAAAAAACAAAATGGGACGCCTTAATAGCTATGCCTGTGGCCACAGTACAACGTCAGATGTGGATGACATAATGAAATGTATCCATAGAAATGCACGCAGGTTTGCATGAGATAACATCGACGTGTCGTGTAACTTATTCTATATCGTATATTGTTTTGGTTGGTAAGTATGCCCGATATATTAAAGCATGAGAGGCATTCAATGTTTTTGGTCTAACTTGTTGTGTTTGTTGTATTTGTCACACAAAGTCTTCTTTCTTCACGTTCTATTTATACGTGATAGCACATCAATAAGTGCACTTTAAACGAAGAAGCCGTCATTAACTAAATACTCAGTTCATGTTTTAGTGGAGATGTATATCCCAGTGATACACTGCTACAATTTACTAATGACTGACTGTGTGTGTTATCTCACTAGATAGTGTGTTGTATGGATACCCAACATCTGCTTTGGTTGAATCAACCTCATAGTTAAGAACAGGGCCTGGTTACTAACACAACTTTCTAGGAACATTTGGTGACGATAATCTGTAGTTAATTACTCATTTCTATATAATAAACATCATATATCGTTTTAAAACAATTATTTATTTTGTTCGTTAGTTGACAGTTACATCATTGTTAAAGCAAACACATTTAATGTAAACCATACATAAAACTATGACTTGGCACACCAAATATCATCACATGTACCGAAACAAAAACAAGTTGCGAACATGCCTAAATACTTCTGAGAACAGTGAATGTTGTATGGATACTATGGTTTTGTATGGATACTGTAAACCCATACATTGGATACTCGACGTCCTACTGCATCAATATTCGTATAACTACCTTAACCTATAACGAAATCAACGTAAGCATATCAAGGCATCATAGTGCGTATACAAATCAGTATTAAATTCTTTACCTTTATGCCAAACTTGAGTTATTAAATGTCACACAGATCTCACAGCAGCGACTTATCAAACATATATTTGTGCGTAATAAACAAATAGCACCACTAATTTAACGTAATGTAATTGAACACATTGTGCAAGCGGCTGTATTAATGGACTAGTCCAATAAGAGGCGTTTGTTGTATGGATATACAACGTTGTATGAATACCATGTCACCCTACTGCAGCTAATGTATGGGCTATTCTCACCAGCAAACTTGTCTAGAGCACATAGAACATGATGAACATATTACTAAGCATATCAGTACATATGTAACTAAAGTTAACACCAGCAATTACACAATAATTAATAAGTAACACATACTAGTAATTTAGTAATGGAAGATTACACTTTGGAATTAGCAAGTGCTGTTGTACAGTTCGTCAATGATATCATGTCACCAAAACATGAATACCTAAGAAACTGTCGACATCATCGATGCAGCATTAGACTGCATTACAACTTCAAATACACGTCCAACCGTTGCCCAACCAGTTGGGGGAAATGTCCATGAATGTCTTGTTGACATACACTGCACTGATTCAAAAACTTTACAGAGGATGTCCTCCTTGCCAATGTACATCTCATTGGTCTTCCCCCAGCACCACTTGCCACGTGTTGGAGTAAGACTGGTGATGAAGAATTCGTCATTCTCTTTCTTAATGACTTTGGACACGTACCATTTCTTGCGGTATACAATGGCTATGTAGTTCCCGGGTGATGGCATAACGAGGGGGACTTCGTCATCATCATTACTGTGATCATCATAGGGTAGTGACTCGGCGGGTGTGTCGTCATTGTTTGCTGTTGTTGATTGATGACGAACATTTTGTCTGTACCCATCCTGGACATGTAGCGGAGAACTGACCATCTATAAAACAGCAATCCTTGAAGCAGGATGTCTCCCTCATCCATAACTGACGACCAATAACGACCATCGCGTGTGCCGACATGAACAGGGATGTTGGCCAGGCGCTGTGACGCTCTCTGAGTTTGTTGTAGATTCCATTCCAGCTTCTTCCGTCTAAGCCTGCATCGACGTTTCTAGGCCGTTATTGCCTTACAAAAGCGTTGGTGCGCGATTGCCTCCTTCGACATATGTGAGACTCTCTTTCTGTATTTCTGTGAGAAAAAAACTAACCTAAATTATTCAGTAGATAACTAACCATAGGATTACACTACACATTGGTAGTTACACTGAAATAAATGCAAAACATACACTATCTAAAATCATCTGTAGAATATATACATATGAATAATTATCATAACTAATGTGATTGTTCATTTTTTCATCACTTCTGATTACACATTTATCAAACAAAATTACACGCACAGCTGTTCGCTCCGTCTCCTTCTTTCCAGATTCCGGGTTCACCTGATGCTTTTTTCCCGCCACCGTTTTGATGCAGCCCGCACCCTTCTTCCTCTGCACAGCAGTGGGCACTAGTTTTTGTGGCATCTTTAAGTGTATGGTGAAAATAAGCAATATGTATCAGAAAGACGGTACCCTTGCAATATACTACACAAAAATAGCTAGCGTACACTCAAAGCATATACACTAGGGAATATGTATTTTCTTCTTCACCTAAACACACTGTTTCTTATTAATTTTGCACCGATTACAGAAACAATTGTGGGAAATGCTTCACAACATGAACTATAACAGCGGAACAACTAAGTTGACCAACCTGACTTCAATCCGACCAGAGATACAGGCACAAAGACAATTTCAGAAAATTTGCTTGTATCCATACAAAATGTGATATCGAGTATCCATACAAAAAGAGTCAATAATGTACATTATTTCACACAAAATTAATTAATAATTCTGGCCACACGTATTATGTATGACTTGAGAATGTAGAATGCATGCAATAATACATGCAAACAACTGCCTTAGACAAGACATGTTTGAGTAACTCAAAATAACACGTAACATTTGCGTTGTTTACGCAAAATTCCCAAATTAAATTAAATTATAATTGAACATATTCCACTAAATATAAACCATACGTAATTATCATAAATAAAATACCTTTAAATATTACACAAAGTCATTATGATGCACACAGTTGCAACTTTTTTGCACAACCGAGTATCCACACAACAAACATATCGCTCCGTATCCATTCAACAATCATCTTCAGATCGGCATTAACGCAGGTATCGGTGAAGGTAGTCTGCATTTACCGCTCACGCGAAGCATATCAAAACAAGCGTGCATGCGATTAACGCCTAAACGCTTAGTATTTTATAAACCCGCATTACCTATAAGTAATACCTGTCAAAACTGCAAATTCATCAAAGCACAAAAGTTGTCAGAAAATTATAAAGACTTACTTCGTACTGGTCGATTTCGTTCGATTCGCAGAGCGTCTCTAACCACTCTACCAGTGTAGTACAAGTCAACAACACCAGATGGCATAACTATTCCTCATTCCCATTTTAACACCGTGCATGTTGTTTGGATACTACTTGCATTCTTATGGATACGGGAACACTTTCGAACGGTTGTACATCGACCGAACTACACAATACGAAGAAAAACAATACATGTCCATCTACCTTAGACCTTATACTATATGTCTACTGAATATGTTTCTCTAATCTACGTAACTATTGACAGTGTTGACACTTTAAGAGTTGACGTACGTATACACATTTTTTTTTACCACTTTATAAAAAATATGATGTTACCCATTCGCGGAGTTATCGTCCCAACAATAATGTTTTCCATTGTTAATGGTCTTTAATAAGATACAATATATATATATATTGTATGCAATCCTAGCCTACAAATTGCATGCTGTATGGATATTGTTTAATTTTACATTACAAAAAACAAATACGTACACTCTGCTTCTGAGCCTAGCCAAACAACGTTTACGGTCGTTGTAGCTAAACAAATATCATACATCATAATCTGTTTTGAGAAGGTTTGTCAGTCTATTATTAAACATACTACCCACGTTTAAAAAAATAACACGAAAATGCCGACTTTTCGTGAGAATCGACCACATATATACTGTGTGTGTACTGCATTCACCTGGCAGAATACCAATACGTTCACCTAAGTGAGATACGTTGTTATCAGACTGTTCCACGTGCGACGATACACCGTGAATTCAGCGTCATTGTACCTGGTTCATAGTCATTGGTTCCACGTGAGAAAAAAACTACATTCGAGTAACGCCAATCATATGGCGCCACCTTAACACCAGCAATGCTGTAGATATTGCATCTTGATACTTTCAGAACATGCAGTTATGAGAAAGCATGCTCTAAGGTTTTGAGAATTGACTGAGTGTGTGTTTGCTTAAAGGAACGCTTTTTCAAAATCACGTTGAATACTCATAGGCAGGTCTCGGTAAACGGATAAATAGTTCTTATGATAAATTATTTATTATCAGTGTTAATTATTAATGGATCCAATTCGTCGCAGTCTGCACAAATCATAATCAAAATTACGGCCAGTCAAGCTTTGCCTCACCAATTTATATATATAATTAATATAATTATATGCATAACATTACTAAACCAAAAACGTAAAGGTAAGTTCTTATATAGCGCAGTATCCAGTCGTTAAGATTGCTCAAAGCGCTTTTCAATAGAACACTATCTCGACTTCTCTGGGAAACACCCAGCCACGCTGAAATTAATGAGCAAAGACACAAATATCCACCACTGTTTATAGCTAGGTAGTCATTCGTACAGCTGAGTAAACTGGAGCAACTACGGCGGCATGACATCTGCTAGAATTTAGATAATTCATTCTAGCATGCACATTTCACTTAAACAACTCTGCCTTGTGTTTTTGTCATAAGAGAAACGGTTGGGATCAGAATTTCAACAGAATATACGTCGGAATATCTTAACGCTTCTCATGTTCGGCATCCACTTGGATATCTTGGCGGACCTTGTTGCTACATCACATGAGGATAGGTCAAGTCTACAATCACCCAGTCGATCCTAACTTTAATTTTAGGCATGTACCTCAAAATGGTGTAATGATACTCAGTTCGTGGTGAAGGGTCATAATAAATTTTATGTTAACAGTTGCTTATCGTTTCTGGGTTGCAAAATGCGCTGCATTGACTTACCTAGGTTAACGTAATATTCTGCTGGAGTGGCCGGTCCAATGTCTGTGTTTAAGATCAGACTGAACAATGTCGCCCAGAGAGACACCTTCAATGGCTCAATTATTATGACATCTGCGAAGAACGTTGAAAGGAACGAGATGGTCCACGACACACTGGCCGAGTAGCCGTAGGTCAGACTGTACATGGCTGTCACGTACGTGGCCACGAGTGACGAAGACATCGCCAGAAACCACGCCACGTAGTAGCACCACCAGGCACACCTTCATAGTTAGGGGATACGTTGTACGTTGTGTCGTGACAGAATAATGCTGCATCTATGTTTATCGTGTTTATATAGCTTAGAAGAGTCAATGAAACAATACAACATGCAAGTAGTATATTAATATATGCAGTGGAATCTCACTGTTAAGGTTACCCTTGGAATTGGGTGAAAATGACCTAAAAACTAGCATGACTAATTTATATGCAGTTCGACTATATTACGAAATTAACTAAACTATGCAGAGTGACTACAATGCTGTCATCTAGTGGTAGTCGTCTGAAGATAGTCTTTGATAACAAAGGAAAACGTAAAAATAATAAAGTCGCATGTAATTGTTAGTGTTGGGTGTAACGTGACAAATGCGATATGCACCTGTGTGTTATAGCAGATTTAACCACCAACTGTTCTCAATTTTAATAATGCTTATGATCAACAACTGATTTACCCTGTGCACGTCTTCTCTTTCTTCCAATTCGGATAACCGTGCTGACTCTAAATGAAAGGAACAGCATAGGTTGTAACTAGAAAATAACAACATGGGTTGTAACAAGAAAATAACATCGTGGATTGTAACAAGAAAATTACAACGTGGAATGTAACAAGAACATAACAATATGAGTTGTAAGAAGAAAACACTAGCAACATGGGTAGTAACAAGAAAATAACAACATAGGTTGTAACTAGAAAATAACAACATGGGTTGTAACAACAAAATAACAACGTGGAATGTAACAAGACAATAACAATATGGGTTGTAAGAAGAAAACAATAGCAACATGGGTAGTAACAAGAAAATAACAACATAGGTTCTATAAAGTAATTGGCAACATTTTGCAACAAGAAAACAACAAAATTGATTGTAATAAGAACATAGTAATATGGTTTATTATATACAATAGCATAGGTTGTAGTCATTAAAAAAAAATTCTTTATGTTGTTATGCGTACGTGTACAGTGGTTTATTCATGTGTAGCTACATCACTTATTTATGCAAACATCAATGCCCATTCGTACGATCTTGTATTGCATAGGCGTAGAGTATTCTTCTATGCATTGTGTTCGATGTCTAAATTTATTATTTATTGACAGTTCGGACTCTCGAACACAGTTGTATAGTTTCAACTATTAGCCACCAAGCCTTGAAAGCCCATAGATAGCAGACAAAGATGTTCGTGCAGTCATCATCGTCGTGAACGATCCCTCGTACTCTGTTAATAGTTACCTGATTCGGGGCAACGGAACAGACAAGTTCGCTTTAATATTTGTATGAAATATGCTTATATTAAAGGGAAACAAAAGACATCTTTATGAGCCTATGCTTCTAAAAGAGTTACCACCAACTAACAATTAGCAACTAAAATCAAGAATAATATGCCAGCTACATACTAGAGAATAAGCTTGCGCTGAAGACACATACTTTAATTTATATTGCCCGGAAAGGGTCATTGTGTTAGAAAGTCTACTCTTCCCAATTTACCAGTCGCCAGACCGAGAATATTACCTTAGTTCGCGTCGCCAAATTTGTTTTAGTAACTACTAAACATGTTACGTCTGCGCGGTGCACTGTATCGCATTATAACAGTTGTTACAAATATAACTCTGAATCGATTGAAATCCAAGAAACCACCATATGAGCTGGAATATTTATGTACATGAGTGGGAAACAGGGGCATTTGATGCGTCATCTTAGTTTCAAGGTCAAAGACGCTCTAGGCGCGTATCAGTGGCGTGGCGTGGCTCAATTTGTCAGCTGCCGAGAACTGGAAGATTTTACTAGTCTCCCACTTTGACAATAGATTCTCAGTAAACCACATACATGATATTGTTGATTGAAGTTGCAAATGGTTACATTGTCTTAGTTCTGACATGTGTATAGGCCTACACAAATACCTTTTGTTTCTCTTTAACATACTCTATACCTGCCCTACCTGATTATCCCTGATCCGTATATCAATGTCGGACAATGATTTATCGCTGCAACAATAAACATATCAATTGGATTTTACATAGTTATAATGATATCCACCAGTCTGATGATTGCTACTTATCATTTTCTCTACCAATAAGAAGTATCACTTTAACAATACATGCTTTGTAAAGATTGCTAAAACAACACAAGTAAAATTCAGAATAAAAACACCTTGTATTGTAGTTTAAGATAGCAGACTAGGGAAACTATCAAAAAGGAACCATCGCAAAAGAAGCACGACTTGGAAAATATATAGGTAGTGTAGTCCGGGAGAGGGTGGGCATTTTTGCTAGTGTGTATAATTACAGTATAACATTAGTAAAACATACCCATTTTTGTTTCCGGGCCGTATTTTTGTGTACCTCGATCGCGGCAGTAGACGTATAAATATTCCGACTATGATGATATTGATTGGCCATGAAATCATGAAACATTGAAAGGCAATTACAAATTCCTGGCGGGATACTGCGTAGCCATTACTTGAGAAATCGAATTCGTCGTTGCTGTCACGTTTTCCGTGGAACATGATTGCGGTGACCATATCTACCATGATGAAGGACATGGCACTGGCGACGCGTTGAACGCGAGTATACAAACTATGTGGCGGTGGAAAGAAGATGCTCAACAAAAGGTGTTGGTCTCGAACAACCTGTGCCGACTTTAACTTAAATCTATAACCACGACTGCCTTTGTTGTACGCCACAAATGTTCGTCTGATACCTTGTATTCCACATTCCGGCGTTAACCAGTCGTCGCACACGAAATGCCAACACTCGTTTGTCTGAACGTCGCGAACCGTGATCTGGTTAAGATACCTGAAATTAAAGACACTTGTATAAAGGCCGGGATACATTGACACTTTTCGCCCGACCAGACCAGACCAGACCAAACCTGACTCCCTTTGACTGCAATGTATCCACTAAACCAACCAACACCGACTGCGCTATACCGGAAGCCGGCGTGACGTCATAATCACATGTAAACATTTTCATTATAAAAGCCCAAACTCCCTCCGATTTCTCGTTTTGCATAAATGCACTTATGAGCAGTTGGCTTTCTGATGATGACGTCATGATGAAAACGTACAATAAAATACTTAAACGGAGCATACGAGAAGCAAAGAGATCACACTATGAGTTACGTTTTAATAAATATTAATTAAATACAGCAAAAACCCGGAAAACACTAAATGAAATTATATCAAAAAAGAAATCAACAGCTCAATTTCCAACATGTTTTCAACAAAACAATTAAACATATACAAATAAACTTGACATAGCCAATGAGTTTAACCATTATTTTACTCAAATAGGTCCCAAACTTGCAGAAAGTATATCATGTATAAGCATAAATAATTTTACACAATACCTCACAAATAAAACTAATACAGTTGTTAAATTTACAGAAGTACAAGAGACATCCATATCACAAATTGTCCATAACCTTCCCAACAAAAATAGTCATGGATTTGATTAGTCCAGGAGTTTTAGGCCAAAATACCGTCGAACTCTTAAAGTCAAAAACAAAAAGTTGATTTTGCACCACAGATCCCTGAAAGTGTCTCGAATAACATACTAAAAGTCCCAAAGAATCCTCCTTGAGCTAACCGCAGAATTCAAGATGGCGTCCGAGAGTCTAGAAACCCGTTTTTAGCTGTAACCTCTTAAGCATTTGACGTAGTAAGCAAATGCCAATGTCTGTGGTGGGGTTTTAAACCATGCCAGATCTAATGAACACCACTAAAATATCATAAAGTCATCAAAACTTGCATTTCTTTTATTTTATTTACTATAATCGGGTGCAAAGCCACAGGAATGGAATATAGTTTCGTCGAAATCACTGTTTATTATTGAAAGTCCACATTCAATTATTATTACTGTTTGCACTGAATATTCTCATCCATATTGTACAACTAGGCATGTGGTGTCATCTAGAGTTCACAGGCGCATTACCGAAATGTATTCCAATATGTGCAGCGCTAGGGGGAGTTTGCTGGTTTGACCAACGTCTGATCAGCACCGGGATTTGAGATCTGAGTCCGTGCGTCTCTCTCAAAAACACTGTTTATAGTTTGTTTATATCAATGTATATGAAAGTATATCACGCTGATGTAGTGTGTACTATCTAGTGTCATAATTAAGCTGTTGATATATGAACCTTTAATTGCCCATTTGACCTTGAACAATGTGAAATATTGCCTAAAAAGCATGTTCTGTTGATTCAATTATATTTAACTGTGTCCATTGGATAGATCATGGTTGAAAACTCCCACTAGATATATTTCTTCTATCTCTATAGTTTGGCAGATGCAGCCGTTTTATCGAATTTCATCAGTTTCGGGACGCCACCTTGACTTCTGCGGTTAGCTCAAGGATTGTTGGGAACTTTTGGCATGTTATTTAGAACACTTTCAGGGATCTATGGTACAAAAATCAGCTTTTTGTAAAATATGTATGAAAATCGGCATATTTAATGAATAACGAATAGCACGAAAATCTAGACTAACCAATTGGGGAAGAGACCGCTGGAACTGTGCCACACCGTCAATCTTCTCAGATCGCCTAGCGACTGTTTTGCTGCGAGCAGAAACCACTTTTCCGATCCAGTCTCCAGCAAACACTTGCGAGGGTCGTGGATCACGTGGACCACAGTGCTTGCCCAAGTACCTGCAATATACAGAGCCACCGCCGACGTCGTTCCGCCTCCGTTCTTCCAGCCCGTCATCACCGTCACCAAGTAGTAATAGCTTGACTCCTGGTCATTGTCCACGAAAAATATCAGGTCGGCCTCAAATCAAATACAATGCGTGTTAGTCACAGAGTGGTAAAAAGAAACGAAGACCTAATACTCAATACGCTAATATTTCCAAGTACAATTTTTCTTTAAAAATATGCAATTATTGAAACACGGATGTTAAGAAATGGTATTGGCAAAAATATCGTGCACATTTATGTAATCGCATAACATGTTACTGAAACTGATTATGGATAGTTATTTTATTGAATACATTTCAAGGTTCGAAACGGTAGGGGTTTTTCGATTGAAAGTCCGATGTTCCAGGCACTGCGCCACCGCGCTTTACATTGTGACTTCTTGCAAGGAAAGGAACAAGAAGAAAGAGGAAGAACACCTCAGAGGAGCTATGAAAATGTAAAGTTATATTTTGTCCTATATGAATATATATTTTTATATTGCTTATAAATTTTAGTTACAATTTTCAATAAGACATCTTTTATAATTATATGAGTATAAATATACATAAAATAATGCAATCTTTTGGTGACAGTTTAGAGTTAAATGATGCAATGTTGATTTTAAAAGCATTATTATAAAACACACACCTTTTTAAGTGTTTTAGATTTGCTACGATTCCACCAAACAATTGCCATTTTACGTAAATAAATATAAATACATCGTTGTCGTAATGTGTTCA
This sequence comes from Escarpia spicata, assembly GCA_963995525.1. Taxonomy (NCBI): domain Eukaryota; kingdom Metazoa; phylum Annelida; class Polychaeta; order Sabellida; family Siboglinidae; genus Escarpia; species Escarpia spicata. The sequence goes on along the minus strand of OZ023207.1, from coordinate 7,959,296 downwards.
GTCACTGGAATGTGTTCTGTCTAAAGCAATTCACTCACATATATGAAACGCGTTTTAATATGTTTGCCAAATGTCAACAATATTGGCGTAGTAGTCGCTATAGCTGGTTGTTTTCACTTAAATTATTTGAACATGCGAAACGTCGAGGTTCGTGCACAGCGGAGTTAACGACATAAACACTGAAAGTAACTTATTAAATTGTATGACAACTAAAAGAAGAAAACCCGGGGTCATATAAGCTTCCGACCCACAAATAATAAACCGTGCTTAATAAAGCAAGTTAAGGAAACCGGGATTTCTGTATATTCAAAATTGAAGACAGCGCTTACCTCGACCGGATGATTGCCATCCTTCCGTCTTGCCCATACAATCACGAGTATGAAAATGCACCAGCATGCGATTAGAAATGATAACACAATAGGATTGTGGAAGAACCCAAGAAACAATTTAAACTCAAACAAGTCGACTTTGTTGGGTGCTACGATCATGTTTCCACCAAACGTCGACAAGTGATTACATTCACAGACAATGTATCCCGGTTTATTGTCGAAAGAAACCTGAAATGAAACACTTTACTGATGTGCTTGAATTCCTTCTGTCTTTTGTGCATTCATATTTATATAATATACCTGCCAATTCTCCCGGAAAATCCGGGAGTTTCCCGGATATTTGGTGTATCTACCGGTCTCCAGGAATACAGGCAAATTTCCTGAATTTCCGACTGCCTCCGCCGTGTCACGATGTCATCATGAGTCGAGGCGATATAGCAAAGAAGCTGAAGTTATGGCGATAGGGCGACGAAAATTGTTCAACACCCCCCCCCCCCCCCCAGTCTTCCATTGTCAAGATCAGAGACAGGATTTCAACAATAAAAGTTGGCAAGTATAATATAACGACAAACAATGTAATTATATATTACGTTTCATAGCATCGTTTAATTTCATTCATTCATTAAAACAATGAATTTTGAATAATAACAACTTAGGTCGGTAAAACAAATCATACGTACACACGTACCCACGCACGTGCACACACTTACATACATACATATGCCATTATGGATATTATGTGTATATATATATTATATATATATACGGAGCGGTGAATATATATCATCCAGTATGACATACCTTACATGCCGTGTTTGTCCAGACCTCACGCGTGGGCTCCCAGTGCAGGCAATCGTGCGTGACTGTAGCTACACGTACCAGAACAATGGGTTGAGTGAAATTATTTAGTGTTCGCGGCCGTAACATTTCACTGCAAAATCCGCACCTGTTTGATTTCATGTTGCATTGAGTGCACCGATCAGAGTCGTAGATATCTGGCAGCAAGCCGAAATAAAGTCGACTTATTGGCAATCCTTGTTTTACAATGCCAGACACGATCACGGTTCTATTATTTATATCTTTTATTCTTATAACAATATTATTCTCTGAGTGGTCGAAACTAGAAACAATCTTTATGGATCGACCGCCACCAAATTCGAGTTGAACTAGAACAGCCGAAGTGCCACTTTCACCAAAGAAGTCCGTCGTCCTAGCGTAGGAGTCCGTCTTCAGAACAAGAAGAAGCGTCGTGTCATGTTCCGTTGATGGTAGTGTGAACGCGACGTGGAACACTTTGTTAGTTTCAACACGGGATGTGAAGTGGTTGATGTCTCTGTTGCTCAATGCATCTGGCTCCACAGACAAGTCGACGGCAATGTAAGTGTGAGTATCAACAGGAGCAACTGAAACAAGTATCACTTGCATAACGTGTTAACTCTGTCGTTACATGTTAACGTTGTGATTAGGTCAAGTCAAAGTGTATTCAAACAAATCAAAGATGATGAATGCACAATTAAATATACAAAGCAAATTTTAAAAAAAAATTGTGAAAATACTTTTGAAGTCATATTACTCCTTTGTCGATATGTTATGGCAGCTTATCACGTTATTATAGTTTCATAAGTGATATGTGTGTGTGTGTGTCGGACAATGTGCGGGCGGGCGTGCGTGCGTGTGTGTATGGCTATCATAAAGCATTAAGTATGCATACAATAATTTTCAAGTAACTGTTTCTGTAACGTGCTTTAAAACGATGCAATAAACGAATATTATTAACGTTGACATGCAACGAACTCCACAGTTTGGTTCCATAGACAATTAGTGACATGCACCTTCTATTGGTTGATGCACGGATACGAACAACTTGATGTTGTGTTCGTGTGCAGTGGTTGTTACCATTCATAGCAAATAACCTTTGAAGGTTCGATGGCAATTAATTTTATGAGCTTTATACATGAATATTAATAGTTTAAATTGTACCAAATTGGTAAATTTGGAGATGCGTGCTTTGTGGAAGAGTGGTGATGTGTGCAACAATCTTATCAACCTTTTTTGGAACATAAATATACAATGCAAATTTGTACGGTACGTGCTGCCCCATATACAATACAATAAATACGGCAAAACATAGTGCGACATAGCATGCACAAACTATGGCGGTCAAGTACTTTGCTGCACCTGTATATGATGCCAACACTTATTGATAGTTTTTATTTTACTCGACTGATTTGGTCTTTCCAGGTTAATTATTAATCGATAAGCACGCCTAGAAATTTCGTAACTCGTACGCTTAATATCTGCTTACTTTTTTGAACTTTATATTTATATCATGCAATTGTGCTCGACCAGAAAATTACATTATAGTGTGTTTTGGTAATGTTCATAGACAACTTGTTGATTGAAAACCTTAACTGCAATTTATCTAATTAATAGCATACAATGTTTTCAAGCTCTTTTATGTCATTAGCGGAACAGAAGATGTTCGTGTCATCCGCAAATAACATCAACTTTACCAATTTAGAAACATTGCACATGTCATTAGTATACAGAATAAACAGCTTGGGACCAAGTATTGACCCTTGTGGGACACCATATGTTATTCGTTGTATGTCTGAGCTGTACCCATTAATGTTAGTAATGCTACTTATCCAATCATATGCATTTCCACGAATGCACTAAAGTTCAAGTTCTTTACACAGCAGTTGATGATCAACAGTATCAACAGCTTTTTGAGGTCTATAAATACACCTATCGCACTTTTCTTCTGTTCTATCGAACTTGAAATATTGTCAATCAATGATATTTAAGCGTGCGACGTTGACATGCCTTTTCTAAACCCATATTGGCACAAGTCTAAAATATTACAGGAATTCATAAAGCGTTCAAGTCGAGCTTTAAATGGTTTCTCTAGTATTTTAGAAAACTGTAGTAGAAGATAAATCGGTCTGTAATTGGTAAATAATTGTTTTTCAACGGATTTAAATAAAGGTATTACTTCAGTGGTTTTGATCTTTTGCGGGAAAACACCGCTTTTAAATTACAGATTACATATAAAAGTCATAGGTTCGGCAAAGAATTCTATTGCATTTTTAACCAGATTCATTGTAATGCCATCGCAGTCGGATGAACATTTATAATCACAACTAGTAACGGTGCGTATGACCTCTTCCTTATCTGTTGGTGTCAAGAACATTGATCTTTCATTGCGTTCCAATGCTTGTAAAATACGTGTTAAACGTGTTTGCTATGGTAGGCCTGTCACCGATAATAGTACCATTGCTATCAAATTGTATAGGATAATTGCACTCAAGTGAATATTTTCCGATGATTTTATGTAAGATTTTCCAAGTCCTGATTAAGTTGCACCGATGCTCTGACAATAACCTTCTATAATAATCTCGTTTAGCGAATCGTAAGACGGCTGTTAATTTGTTCTTGTATCATTAGCGAAGGTATTTTTGTTCACGCTTTCTTGTATTATCAGCACGGCGAAGCCGACAGTTTTGATTATACAATGATGTGAAATCGTTGAGAAAATCGTTGTACGACTCATTGGTATCAGTGCGACTAAACAACGCGTCTCATGGATGCGCGTTCAACGCGGCCTTTAAGGCACTGACATTTTCCACACTAGTTTGACGCTTGTATCGTGCAGGGCAATTACGACTACATAGACACCGTCAAGCTTACAAATAACAAAAACAGGCAATCGCTCACTTATGTCGGTGATAAGTAACTTGTTATATCACTGGTGATATAACTTGTAAATATATTGTCAGTAAGTGTTGTCGATACATTCGAAATTCTGGTAGGCTTAGTAATTACTGGAAACATACCAAGGCTGAACATCAAATCCGGAAAATATTTGGTACCATTGTGCGAGACATGTTTCAATAAATCTATATTTAAATCGCCACAAATGAATGTACTTTTCTTAATCGCAACTTGATTAAATGGGCGGACGATGTTGTCACAAAATAAATGTACATCAGACCCGGTGCTATGTACACGTTGGCTATTACCACCTGTTTATAGTTGGTTAACTGTAACTCAATAGTATCACATTCAAACACATAATTTACAATTATTGATTTACTCGATATAATAGAACAATCGAGATCATCTTTGACGTATAACTCCACACCACCACCTTGTTTGTAAACTCTTACAATGTGAAAGGATGAGTATCCTGGCGGTGAAACCGGGACGTCTGTTCAGATTGAGCCCATGTCTCAGAAATAGCAATACTGTCGAAATCTATATTAAGTGATTCCACACCTTTCGAAGCCCAGTGCTGATGTTAAATAAACTTACAAGAAACTTTTGCCATGTCACACAGTTGACGATATCTTGGTTATATAATGCCAAATGGAAGGCGAAACGTGTTTATAAAGATGTTGGTACTATTGGCACTATGAAGTATCCATGTTTATTACGGCATCCAAATGGAACGTTCTAAAACGTAACTGTTCTTTTCACAAATATTGACCAATGATACTGACATTGTGTATGTGTCTTGTATATACGCCAAGCAAGACATATGATAAGCAATAGTGCTTTTTGGGTGTCCATTAAACAGATCTAGCGAATTAGGTTTGATATGTTTGTGTTTTTATTGGGTTTGTTTTATTATCAATTTTTTATTTATATTATCTTCTCTTGGCATAAACTATTCCTACCTCCTCGCAACCCCCCAAAGAGCGGCAGAATAATCAGCAAGTTGATTGTGGCCGCCAAAAGGATGATAATGATGATATATATATATATATACACACACACTCACATAATATTACATACATACATAATATTATGAATAATATTTGTGGTACATAATACACTTATTACGTCAGTACCATATGTACGCTGATGAAAGTATATTAATATGACATAATACAAAAGGGGTACAGTGTATACAAATATCCACCACCAGGTATTCATTCATACGGCTGAATGAACTGAGACAATATAGAATGTAGTGATTGTACATGGAAAGGGGACATACTCAACTACGTTGCTTTGTTCGCACATTACCTGTATGTCGAACCTCTAGCGCATATTTAACAAGATTGCCATCCAGAGAATTAACTCTAGATGGCAGGTGGACAAGGAAGCCCTTTGGCTTATCGAGAGTCCAACCCTTTTATCTACATATATCCAGCCCTTCTGAGGTATGTGTCGATTTTATTTTTAAACATATTCACACTACTAGCACCCACACAATCAGATAATCTGTTCCATTCATTCAGTCCTTTGTGAAAATGAGAACTTTCTTACGTCTAATCTACACTGCTCCTTTACTAATGTAACTTCATGTTCTCTAGTCTTCCTTAACTGAAAAAAACATATTTCTATCAATATTTTCATAACCATTCAATATTTTAAACACTTCTATCTGATCTCCTCTCAATCTCCTGGTCTCTAGTGTTGTTAAACCACATTCTTTTCATAACTAAGATCCCTCAGTTTTTGTATCATTTTACACGCTCTCCTCTGTACTCTTTCTAGCATATCTATGTCCATCTTGCGATATGGCCTCCACGATTGTATACAATATTCTAAATGGAGCCTGACTATTGTTTTGTACAGCGGTATTATTAGTTATTTTTCTTTATATGCTATATTTCGCCTAATCAATCCAAGGATTTGATTTCCTTTTGAAGCTGCAATTCCACACTCCTCTGAAACCTTCGTGTCAGCACTAATTGTCAGCCTTAAGTCTTTTTCTTTTACAGTAGTACTTAGTACAGTTCCCCCCATTGTCCTGTGTGAAGGCATTTACATTTCTTAGCCATTACAGAGCAGATGCAACATGGTTACTCCCCAACACTTACTCGGGACACTGATTATAATAGGATCGTCGAACTGAGCGATATTCGTTCGTTCCTTGCTGTCAGTTTGTATCGTCAGTCCGATCACACCAGTGGTAACATTCCTTGACGACAAGTCCCACGTGTACATATTAGCAGATGACTGGAACACCTGTAGACGGAGCTGTTAATGTGTATATCCATATAAAACAGGTAATATGATAAACCAACGGATTTTGAAACAAACCCCTCATTTAAGAGGGATACATCTTAAAAAACGCTGTTAATTATTGCTTTATAGGAAATAGCAGAGTTATTTAATCGTTTGTATTTATTTGTTGTGGTTGTATTAATTTGCAAGACATCCTTCCCGATTGTATCAAACAAATATCGTATCATTGGTCTGCATAATTAACAACGCGGTATTTATATAGCACTAGCCGAGTTACCCGGCGTTGCCAGGGGAAGGGGGAGTTCTATGTATGTCATCCTCCGTGATCCCCACCGACCGGACGAATTTCTAAAAATCTAAATTTACGAACCATACCAATGGACCCACTAAATCACACACAAAATGTCAACCCCATCAAAACTGATAGAGTTAAATGCCTTTTTTTTAATGTAGCGCCAAGAGTCCAACCTATCACACCAACAAATTTAAATCTACGAAATCGATCTACCGCAACGGGCCCGCTAGATCACATACGATTTCAGCTCCGCGCAGGGAAAACTAACGGAGATATGGGGCAACAAACCGACAGAGAAAGCAAACAGACAGAGACCCGTATTGTTTAATAATATCAACACATATCCAGTATGAAACGAGGAGTAACGTACTTTCACACACAAATTCTCCGCAGCTGAACTGGTCGCATTAGACGGAGGTAAAGTTGGTAGTTTGATGACGCGTTGACGAGACAGCGGAAGCTCAACATACGTATTGCTCAGTTGGTAGGCCGAGTCTTTTTTCATCCCCAGTGCACCTCCCTTCCACTCAAAGACCGTCTCTTTCTCACCGGGAATTTTACTCTTGAGAACCACGTCGGCCAACACATCAATGGCATTCATCGCTTTATGTATCATTGATTTGGCCTGGAATGCATACGTAATGTGAATCACATAACAATGCTGTCAGCGCATGAATGCTGGTTGGCAGAGTGTGTGGTTTGATTTTAAATATGATCGTGCTGAATTATTCTTGTTAACAGTGACATGAACTACTCTGGTGCATTAATTGCACAAATGCAAATTTGCGCAAACACATGCGAACACGCATGCGCGCAGTGTGTATGTTTGCGCGTGTGTGCGGGCGGGCGTGCGTATGCGTGCGTGTGTGAAAACTCTCGATCGAGAGCCCGACGTTCTAACACCTACGTTACCGAACACCCCAATGCACACAGTCACCATTGTTTTTCTCTTCGTTGTGTATGAATCTTCTATCTCGTCAACCATCCCTGTTGCAACTTCAATTGTTTCCTCTTCTCCCATCACCTTTTGCATTATTTTCCCGACGCCAACAAATATAACTCTGCGTATTAACCAACAAAGAAAGAACACATTAGTTGACACCCAAAATTAAACGTTAACTCAAATAAGGTCGTTAACAAATGCATGCGTGACGGCTTTACTAACGTGTTGTCTGTGCTTTTTGGAAGATACGCTATAAGCCGTTGTTCCCTTCTATCTGGTGTATGTGCCACGGGAAGCGAAATGTCCCAGCATGTATAAACCACAGACCTTGGACTTCAGTCTCTAAACACCCATTGGCGTCAACAAAGTTTCTGCCAATTATAGATTACACATTTTAGTCTACTTATTCAATGTGGCCGCCAGAGTGTCTATGCCCACATATATAGCGATATTAATAATGATAACAATAATAATAATCATTTATAGAGCGCCGTGTGTCCTTATATAAAGTCTGCTCAAATGCACTGTGTAAGTAAAATACAAATTACCTAAATATGACCTATATAAGTTATTCAAAATGTCAAATACATAAACCCGAGTAAATTATATCTCAGCTAAATATATAAAAACACAAGAATAAGTTACAAGAGTTAATCTGTTAAATACCTAAAATAAATAACGTTCTTAAATTAATGAACTAAATAGATAGAATAAGTTAATTAAAAATAAATGGATCATAAATATATATATTGAATGACCACACTGCATATTGGGAGAACGCCTACGATCACATGTCATATATTATATGAACGCAAACCAGAAGAGAACCATTGGATCAAACACAAACGTGCAATATGGTCCGTCTCAGTTTCCCACCATTGTAATTGTAACCAACTAGGAAGCAGAGTATCGGGTATCGTCATATGTTGCAATGAAATTGCATCTTTACGCTGTGTTTTTGACAAGTAAGCTGACAATTAAAATACAAAATATTTTCATATTATTTCATTTTGCCCCCCAAAAAGCATGTTTCTGGGTGTTTTTGAGCGGTGAGTGTTACGTACACACACCTACAAAACTGTACTGCAATTCTCATCATAACAGTGCAGCAACAATGCCAACCCACCGCAAGAACAACAATTTCAATGACATGTAATGATGTTACCGAGAGATTCTGCTTCCTTGTTCAAATATATATATATATATATATATATGTGTGAACAGTTATTTTTTACAAAAATACGATTATAGGTGCACGCTATCAAACCGTTATATATGTCAGCAAAACATATAACAAATAAAGTATTGAGAATGTGTAATCGATTACAAAGACGCTACAATAAGAGTGTATACATGTGTACACGTACAGGCAAAACAAAAATAATACACTTGCATGCACGAATGTACACACGCACAGTCAGAACTCAGAACTTAGAATAAATTTATTTGACCTATAAATACGATTCATATACAACAAATAACGCAAGTACTATATAAGGTCGGGAGCCTCCCATTAAGATATATAATATCGCTAGCACAGGAGCCACCCCATAAATATAAATAACAACAACATTTACGTGACATAAATCAGAACAGCATATGACTTGTTTTTACATTTGATAATTACTCAATGTATCAACATACATACACAATAGAAGGACTGATTATATATACTCGTGTTCACATTGACGTACAGATGGATACTTAAGTATACATTGCAATACGTATTGCGAATTACACATGCACACACGCACGCACGCACACACATGAGATGGACTTTATTGTTGACTAAAAAACATGTTATTATTACGTAAATGGTGATAGCGACATTTTGTTTTCAAATATATTTACGAATTATGTATTATGCGTACTATAGATATTTGTGTTTGTATATGTTTTATTGTATTTATACAATGAAGGATGAAAAACAAATTGTACTTTTGTATATACATGGGGTCAATAAACTTCTTTGTTCGTTCGTTCGTTCAAATGTTTTATTGTATCATAATAGCAATAACATGACCAAGCCAATTACCATCGCAGTAGGAGCTCACAAAAATAACATGTTTGAACTAGGCAACGTATTTGGGATTTATGTTCGTATAAGATATATGTATAATTTTGTTGTTAATTGAATACATTTGTGGAGCACAGTAGCGTAGCGTTAGGAGCTCTGGACTCTCGACTGAGAGAACGCGGGTTCAAATCCTGTGCGGCGGTGTCGAACCTTGGAAAGTTCGTTTACTCTACTCTACAATGCTTCAGCTGTATGAATGAGTACCTGGCTGTAGTCAGTAGTGGATATTTGTGTACGAATAGTCTTCACGCATTAATTGCTTCCCTGAGAAGTCGAGATGGTGTTCGACTGAAACGGTCTGCCAGGGAGTAAAGTGTAAAGTGCTTTGAGCAGTTCGGGGGACTGGATACTACGCTAAATAAGAACTCACCTTTTTATAATAAACGCATAACAATGCCGCTTTTTACACGCTAACGACTTACGATGCTGTTTTCTCCACCAATGCCGACATTTGAATTAATGCATCTGTGCCATTTGGTTTGTCCATTGCTTTGAGAAGGGCACTCGCCATGTCTGCGTACATTGTAACTGCAGCGTCCTAGCCAGGTAAACGGAATTTGGTGAAGATTTGGTAATTGACGCTTGCATAACAACACATTTGTACAAATGCGCGCAACATAGCAACATACCAAGACACGATAGACGTAAATGTCAACTAATAACGATTTTAAAAAATTCGAAAATGCTTTCATTACCGGAGACATGGAGTAGATTCGGTATTGCTGGATTTAATTAAGCAACAACACAATTAAAACACTAACAAATATGCTGTTTGCTTCAGAAATGAAGCCACATCTGTCTTTTGTTTCGGACAGGGGAAATTAATTACTTATCTTGTCGAACATAAAATGCAGTCTTCATCACCGTGTACCTTGGCTTCATCGCTGAGATCGTCATCAACGTCAGTGACGTCATTCAAACACTGCAGCTTCAGGTTGACCCCAGTGACGTCAGTTACTGGCATTGATTTCAGCACCGATATTATATCGCTGTATAGCTAATCATAACATTCATATTAACATTATCACGTGCATGTGTGCGTATGCGTGTTTACGAGCGCGCGCGCGGGTGTCTGAACGTGCGTGCATAATTAGTTTGTTAGTGTTCATGTGTGTGTGTGTGTCTGTCTGTGTGTGTGGGCGATTGCTTGTGGCATATATATCCGCACGCATACAGACACGCGCGCACACACACTCTCTCTCTCTCTCACACACACACACACACACACACACACACACACACACACACACACACACACACACACACACACACACACACACACACACACACACACACACACACACACACACACACACACACACACACACACACACACACACACACACACACACACACACACACACACACACACACTCTCTTCTGCGTGTTTATAATTGAGGCGTAATTGCTCAGCGTAATTCCAACCTACGATGTGTCCAATCATACATCAATGCCATGCATTAACCAACAAGGGGAACATGTAAATGGAAGACAATGCCATGTTTGATGTGGGTGTATCTAAAAAACAGCTCTTATTTTGCCTTCCACGCAAATAATTAATTTCACTATAATTTTGTTCAGCATGAACTTTAACTATAACTGAAAAAAAAAATGAGCACGAAACAGCAATGTGCATTGTCCAGTTTCAAGTGACCTCGGTTCGATCTCTTTCCACAGATCGGCTCAGTTCACTCGTCGAAACTCGGCGAACAGATGACGTCACACTTGATATCCTCGACAAGGCATCTGAAAACGGGAAAGGATATCGCACCATGGTCGGATAATTGTACAATTTTATGGTATTTTTTTATATTTTAATGCATTTTTCATGTAAAAGTACAACTAGTTCCAAACTAGTAATTAGTTTTTTAAACCGTGAAATATCAATCTGACGGTATATATCTTGATATCGTTGACAAGGCATCTGAAATCGCTCCATGGCCGGAAAAATTTCCAATTTCATTGTATGTTTTCTGATTAATTTTGGTGCATTTTCTATTTTAAAAGTACTCTTTGTTTAAAATTACTAATAAGTGATAAACCTTATCGTACGAATTAACAGCAGCAGATAACAAAATCAGTGCACGCTAATACATTATAGTTCCATGTTTGAATTTAACGTATGCATATCAGGTCTGTAGCGTGGTTAATGTTTTGGGGTTGCGTTTTTCTTCCCGGAACACTTTTCGTGCTGGTGAGGGGTGTAAGATTGAAGATTTCCCAGCACGTCTGGCTGGGTAGTGTTGGAGATTTTCCTGTTTGAGGTGGCAATGTTAGAGGTTGTTCTGGGAGATGTTCTCTGTCGAACGGGGATAGTGGTAGGGATTTTCCAGGTCGAGAGGAGTTTCTGCTGAACATTTTGGATATTCACCTGTGTGTACACCTGTATATATGTATATCAATAATAAACACAGGGACACACACAAGGAAGGATCAAATAGAATGTTCGAATGGACTGTAACAATTAATTTATTTATCAACATACATCAAATCGATCTTTCGGGCTTTTTCTGTTGCTGCACCAACTCTTTGGAATATTCTCCCTCATTATGTTAGATCAGTTGAACATATTACACAATTTCGTCGTCATTTAAAAACTTATCTTTACCTCCTTGCTTATCAACCATAGCTCCCTAGCGCCTTGACCCATATGTTGACAACGGGAATACTGCTTATGGATTTTTGAGATTGGCTAATCCTATTGTTTTGATGCGCCTCTGAGCTGGGTTTCCAAGGATTTAGGTGCAATAGAAGTTCTCTTGTATTGTTATTATGACTCCATGGGCTTAACCCTAGCGGACAAACTCTATGACATAGAAAAGGTCACTTCCGTTCATCTTTGTGTTAAAGTTGATAAATAGTAAACCTTTGCAACAAATGCCACGGGACCGGCAGCGCGATTTTAGCGTATTTATTAAGTCACCTCATTCCATCATAATAATCACCAAGCAGTGATGCGTCATATAAAATGAAAGGTATTAAAGTAATTCTTTAAGTTGTTTAACTATCACAATTCAAAATAATGAAATTTGCAACCAAATCACGTAGAAACGTTGCAATAGTTTATTTAGCCAACCGAACTTCGTCGTGTTTCATCAGAATAATCATCAGGCTGTACCACTTCTTATATAATTAAAATATTGAGGTTATCGTTGAAAATGTTGAGCAATGATAATGCAAAGAACTGCATTTTCTGCACGCGTATGGTATGGCTTGGCGCAACTCCAAAATGGCGGACGATCTGCTTACGTACTTTCCTCGAACACGCGCGCTGCACCGTCTTGTATTGATATACGGTCTTTGGTATCGAGTATGCTGCTGTTTGCATTCATCACAATAAACATTACGCGCATTACGTCCGTCAGGCATTGGTTTTACCATCAATGTTGATAACAGTTTTATATATATACATATATATATATGTATATATATATATATACATATATATATATATATATGTATAAATGGCATTACTAGGGCGGAATGACATCTGCCATAGCAAACATTCACGCACACATGTATTGTTTTAAACGTTGCCTTACGTTTCTGTAATGAAGTAAAACTACTGAGGCCAGTATTTCTTGACAGACATTTAGCTAGGCAACAGATCACGCAATGAATAGGTAAATCCTGATGTCTACTGTCATAATATACCTATACACGAACGCACGCACATGCACACGAACGTGTGCACGCACGAACAGAGGCAGACACATCTAGTCTACATAGTATGTATACCGTGAACCTTGTCTCCGTTGACGAGGTCACGAAAGGAGCTTTTGTTTTCAGACTTAGCCGACTCAAACATATCAGATATTTCTTTGATGAACGGCTTGTCCAACCGAGACACCACTGGCGACACCTGTTAACAAACGTTCAAAGTAGACAACGACACCATTTGGAACACAAATCAATTGCTTATTCATCTGCTCGAAATTGTCGAACAAAATAGTTGTGTGGGACTCCGAACGTGTGCCATATTGGGCTTAGATGATGTTACACATGGACGCACGAACGCACGCACGCACGCACACACACACACACACACACACACACACACACACACACACACACACACACACACACACACACACACACACACACACACACACACACACACACACACACACACACACACACACACACACACACACACACATTTATATCATCATTTCCTCCCTCACAAGGACGGTAGGTTCTTTTTGCTCACTTTCACTGGAAGATCCACCGAATTAGTTTCTCCGTCGTCGTTTCGTATTCTAACTTCCACGTAAGCGCTGTAGTTTTTCTTCTCGTTTCCAACAGGAAGAGTTATATTAAACATTGGTTCAGTGCCAGAGCCTAACACTATATCTGGAATATAATATAGACATTTCACATTATGCACAATGACAGTGACTATTCTTTTATAATGAACCGATACACCGCAATACATGTCCTGTGCTGATTACTATCTCGCAACACATACACACACGCGGCCGAGCGCTCGTAGAGAGGGCGCGAGGGGACGAAGGCCAGCGAGAAGAAGCGAAACAAGACCTGGATGGAGAGGAGACAACGTAGGGATCGCGAGAACGGCGCACCAATTTTGCAATCAACCTTCATCTGCAGGTTCTGTGAAAGTCTGTCAGTCCACAAATGGTGTGCATAGTCACAGGAGGCGCTGTCGAAAACCTATGATGATGCTGATGACGGTGGTGAGTGCGTGCGTGCGTGCGTGCGTTTATTTATTTGCGTGATTGTGTATTTGTATGATTTTGTGTGTTTATGTGTGTGAGTATTTCTGTGTGTGCGTGCGTGCGTGCGTTGTGTGCGTTCTGTGTGTATGTGTCTGTGCGTGTGTATATTTTTTGTGCGATGCAGTGAACGTGAAGATTATTCATATAAGCCATTAACCTTGTGAAGTTTTGTCTCTTTCGGTTTTGTAGAAGACTATATATGTGTGTGGATGCAATACGTCGCAGAAGCCCTCGCATGTGATGTGAAACATAGTTCTACTGGCGAGGCCGACGTCAGGCTCGATGCTACAGTTTCCAATCATCGGTTTCGGGGCAGTGTGCACTGTGTACGTCGCATTCGCTTCTATTCGACTACACGGATCTCCTAAAACTGTAAAGTTACAACATAGTAATCTAGGTATTAATACAGAAACGTTGGGGACAGTGTGGTTACATCTCTTCCCAAGTGCCGAGGTCTACATGCTTCTTTGACATAGAAAGCGGACCCATCCTGTCACCTTTCATCTTTGTGTTTAACTAACTTAGTAATTAGTACATCTTTGCAATAAAATGTAATGTTTTGTTATTATTAACAGAGAAACCCGCTTTAATCACTATTCGTATTACAGTCTGAGGGCTGCTGATCTGTTTGAGTCATTTCATCCATTTTAATTATGTCCCTCACGAGAACTGAGATGATGGGAAACACAGACCCAGTCATGTATGTGACAGCCTGCTCGCAACACCATCTAGCCAGCAGAGGAAGAACAATCCAGTTCCTGCTGAAAACTGCCGACGCAATCGAAATGTTGAAGAGAGTTTCAAATGCATTTTTGTGTGATAAGAAAATTCGATTTTCAATTAAATGTTGTTACAAATAATTCAACAACATTTGTATGTACTAAATAAATACATGTTATAAGCAGCTATGCAGATAACATGACCTGCAAACATAAACGTGTATGTGCTTGTATTAATAGAGGTGCACGCTTAAACTGGCATTGACCAACAACACACTATCTTCCCTACAATAATACCTATTCAACAGACTCGTCCCCAAATGTAAACGTACCGGAGAGATTGAACACGTATTCCGTGTTGGCACTAAGTACGTTAGGATTGATGCTGAGTGTCCTCGCATTGCGACCAGTGCCGGTGTCGTCATGCCAGTTGACAGTCGTGTTGACATGCCACGTGTAAGAGTAGTTGGATGACACGGCACAGTCGTCACACTCGGCGACAAGACCCAACTTCTCACGACTACTCGCCGGAGTGCCACAGTTCTTCACACAGCTGGTGGAAATATGTCTCTGCTAAACCATGCATCTGGATCTACAAATACTAAGAGTTTCGCATATGGGGGATGGCATTGGTATTTACCACAATGTACCTTCATTGACACTCCTCGTTTTTTACAACGTGTTAATAAGTGGGACATTCATGAACCACACTGCATTGACCACAATACAAATGAAGACACCGGTTATACAAAGACGTTGAATAACCACAAAGTTGAATAACCACAAAGTAGTGGTCAGAATTCACTTGTTCTATCAGTTACACTGAAACATAAACCATTCGAATGTCTCCATAACAAATTGATAGATCTGATGTCGACATGCTTCATGTAGACATAATAAGAACCATTTTTCCGAGTAAAACGGATTCGTAATAAATATAATCATATAACATATAACATAAGTATTACTTTCGAGATAATCCATCTTCTAAAATTATAATACAACCATAAATTTGAGTGTATTACACGTCACCTTATATAGAGCTTACCGTATACGCAATGAGAATGTTTCTATTGGTAGAGGAGCACAGCTTAATCGGTCGACAGAAGCTTCCTCGAAACAAGAACATACGGCTGAGACACCTACAACACGCGTTATACGGACACAATGAAAATTTAGTATGAACTTGTAGGTGAGTCGACATGAGGATCTCAGTTGCACGCCAACACAAAATCACTAGGTTCAATCAACTCGCTGTATCGCTGAGGGGCTGTAAGCGAGAGTAATAACTCTCGCTTAATAACAGAGAGTAATAACATGAGTAGTGAAGTCGTCGTACAATGTTATGTTGTTTTACATTAAAAAGCAGGTGGGATTCAAAACAAATCAATAGTAGATATCAGCAATGTGAGTGTGCGTGCGTGCGTGCGTGCGTGCGTGCGTGTGTAAGTAGGTGGTTAGGGTGTGTGTGTGCGTATGTGAGAGAGAGAGAGAGAGAGAGAGAGTGATTAAATAAGTGAGTGATTAAATAAGTGAGTGAGTGAGTGAGTGAGTGAGTGAGTGAGTGAGTGAGTGA
>OZ023207.1:7825139-7940139 GCA_963995525.1 Escarpia spicata | reverse complement strand
CCATACAAAACTAGCCCTGGCTGATACCCTGCGCGAAGTGCGGAAGTTAGCATCACCCTTGAGAACAGCGCAAATACCTGCCCCAATTTGAAGACGGATAAACGACGTCTGGGAATCCCAATATATAATGACCCGTTCGCCCATTAGCACGAGCAGCTGAACGGTATTGTGTATTCGAATAATTGTTTCTACTTCCAAAACATTGCATGTAAGACGAACCACGGTTGGTTGAAATTTGTTTTATTACGACCACGATCAGCGATCAGCCAAGGCTACTGGCTGGCACTGACGTAATCAGGAGCAGAGACCCCTGGCGCGCGAGGATGGTATGTACCTAAAGTATCATTGTATGAAAATTATGTATATTTTCAGTGGTGACCAATTATATATCAATGTTTTGGCTGGGAACACTTTGTGGAGCGCAGTAGCGCAGGGGTAAGAGCTCCGGAAATTCGACTGAGAGAACCCGGGTTCGAATCCTGTGCGGCGATGTCGAAAGAAATATTGGTATATTGTAAATTGGTATAATATGCAATACCCGGTTTGTTTTGTTAATTTCCGTAGCGATCGGAAGCAGACCATACATTTGGAACATCAAAAGTATACCGAAATCTGATAATAATACACATCTATTGCGCCTATATCGTCAAGAATCTGACCTCTGAGGCGAAACCTTATAGGAATCCTAATACAAATTATTGAACATGGACGCGAAAGCTAGTCATAATTAAAGCAAAGAACCGCCGAAGGTTTAGGGTGGGAATGCGATTTCAAGTAAATAAGTCTTGAGTTTTTATGAAAAGTGGCTGATGATTTTGAGTTGATTTTATTGAGTTAATTCCAGTGTCTGGGTGCAGCTACAGAAAAAGCACATTTGCCAATGTTAAGCTTAGCCTTAGGAACAAAACGTTATTTTGAAACAGATGATCTGAGGTTCTTGGGGGTATCTGAAAAACGCAGGAGACTAAACAAATAGGATGCTTATTGTGTAGAAGGGGCACATAAGCCACATAAACATGCTAAATGTCAGTAGTTACGTTCACACGTAGGTCCAGTATAGAGTGGTGCGCATGCACAGCTGCCGTACTTGAGACACGTGCCGCCGTGGCGACAGGGATGGCTTGAACACGCAATGTAGTCGACTGTAGACATAAGGGCCTAATATACATGTTGTAAGACTGCAAGTTTTGACATGTATCCACAACAAATGTATACATTGTTACAAACACACGGTAGTAGTTGATGCTTAATGGGAAAGAACAGAAATGAACAAAAACAATTAATACAACTAACTACCCGAGATTATAATGAAGATTCGAAATTTAATCAATTCCACTCACCTGTCTAGCATTGTGCATGGGTTGGTATTATAAGAAAGTATATATGATTGAATGCACAAATGTTAAAAGTAAGTACATGCCTATTAAAATAATGAAATTTAATAAATACAAACACACAAAATCGACATTTAGGTTTACTCAAATCTATCGGGACACACTTTATAAACAATTAAAAATGACTGACTCTAACTCACCAGACTATGATATTACTAATACTAATCTAAAAACTTACAATACTATATTAAAAAGAAATATCCGTGCAGCTAAGCAAATCTACTTTGAATCACGATTTAACCAATACAAAAAAGATATCAGAAATACATGGAAAACTATAAACGAAATTCTCTTAAAAAATAAAACAAAGACGACATCTTCATCAACTTTTAAAGTGAATGGTACTACCATAACAGATAAATCAGAAATAGCAAACAAATTCAATAACTATTTTACAAACATAGCTCAAACTATTGTAGAAGACATTAAATATACAGGAAGCAAAAAATATGATTACTACTTAAATACAAACGTTAGATCTACTCTTAAATTTAAGTATGTGGATGAAGAAACAGTAAAGAAAACAATAAATGATCTCCCAACTAAAAACAGCAGTGGATTTGATGGAATTACATCAAAACTGCTAAAAATAATTGAACCAACAATAATTAAATCACTAACCCTAGTAATTAACCAAGTTATTAATACTGGCATATTTCCTGATAAACTAAAAATTGCAAAAGTAGTTCCAATTTTCAAAAAGGATGACCCAACTCTAATAACAAATTACAGGCCGATTTCTCTCCTTCCAATTATTTCTAAAGTACTAGAGAAAATAATCCATAATCAGATATCCACTTATTTTATTGATTCCAAGCTATTTTTTGATAATCAGTACGGATTTAGACCTAACCATTCAACAGATTATGCATCACTCGAACTAGTAGATAGAATAATTACTCAAATGGACAAAACACAAATACCAATCAGTATTTTTCTTGAACTTTCCAAGGCTTTTGACACTATTGACCATTCGATATTATTAAACAAGTTAAGATATTATGGCATAGATGGCAATACTCTTCCTTTATTCGAAAGCTATTTAAGCAACCGGAAACTGTATACAGAATTTGAAGATACCACATCTGATACTTTACCTATAAAAGTAGGTGTACCACAAGGGTCCACCCTTGGACCACTGTTATTTACTATATATATAAATGATTTTTCACAAGCAAGCCAAATGTTTAAATTTATAATGTATGCTGATGATACCACTTTATTTAGCACAATTGAAACTTTTAGTGATAAAGCACACAATAGAAATATAGAATCTGTAATAAATGAAGAACTCCTCAAAATAATTGAGTGGCTTAATATAAATAAGTTGTCACTAAATAAAAGTAAAACTAAATATATGACCTTCCAAATGCCAATGAAATCTACGCAGAGCCTATTTCTCAAAATTGATAATATAAATATTGAGAGAGTGGAAGAATTTAACTTCTTAGGTTTAACTCTAGATACTAACTTAAATTGGAAAAAACACACTGAAAAATTATCAAATAAATTTTCCAAAACTATAGGAATATTAAATAGATTAAAACATGTGTTACCTTTAGAAATATTTTTTTTTTATATAGAGAGCACTGCTACTATGTCATATTAATTATTGTATTATGACATGGGGATACCAAGGAAACAGATTAAAAAAAATTCAAAAGAAAGCAGTGCGAGTAATAACATTATGTAGATACAATTCACATACAGAACCACTTTTCAAACAACTCAACATACTAAAAGTAGAAGACTTGCTAAATTTACAAGAACTAAAATTTTATTACAAAAACAAACATCAAAATTTACCCGTTTACTTATTAAATTGGCAGTTAACCCCAAATACCAGCACACACACATATGACACTCGAAGAGCAACTGAACTACACACCTTCAGACTAAACATGAATTTGCAAAAAAGTGTCTTAAATATAACTTACCACATGTTATACATAATATCCCTGATTTTGTGAAAGATAAGATAGTGACCCATAGTTTGAAAGGATTCTCAAGTTATGCTAAAAATCACATGCTACAAAAATACAACGTCACGTGCAATATATTAAATTGCTATATATGCCAATTAAATTAATAAATGAGAAACACAGTTAATAAAAATGTATCTTTTAAATTTGTATAGTCGCATACATGCGTACATGCGTACACGCGAACTCAACACATTACGAAGCACATTACATCAACTAAACAACCATCATACACATTATGTAAGAGAAGATAATTACTTTTTTTTTTATCATGTTTGACATAATCATTATATTTTGTTATATAAATCCTAGGATTTGATACAATAATATTTTTTTTGGTGGGTGGCTCCTATGATAGCGATCAGTTTTGATCTTAATAGGAGTCTCCCATCCCACAGCAACTGTTTCTTTTTTCTTTTTCATTTTGCTGCAAAATGTATACTATATTCTGTTGATTGCATATTTTCAGTTGTATTATATATTTCACATTTCAATATTACTGTATATGCCGGTATGTGTGTATACATGTATGTATGTAATACGTGTATGTGTGTATATAATTATACATAATTTGTATTTTTGTAATGCTGTTGGGAAAATAAAATCATCCTTAGCCTTAACCAAAATCGGAGTGGGGCATGACTGATTCACATTTATATGGCATTGCGTTGTACAGGCAGGGCATGTACTTGTATAATGACAACTGTTTTAAACAATATAATATGCAAATAATGTTTACTCTGCAACCTCACTCACCATATATATGCATATGGGAACCACCAAAATATTATGTTTATGACACAGCTCTACACGAAACGTTAACAAATGAACAGCCTACGTGTTTGCATTGTATCGCGAGAATCGTACGTATCCTTCCCTTAGTCACACAAGACCACTATCTTCATATTTTTTCTTAACACACACACACACTCCACACCACGCACCCACACCACACACGCACCACACACACACACCACACATCACACACACCACACGAACACCACGCACACCACGCACGCCACGCACGCCACGCACGCCACGCACACCACGCACACCACACACACACACAACACACACACCGCACACACCGCACACACCCGCAGCCACTCGCACGCTCAACACAAACACCACACTCAACAAAAAAGTTATAAAAAAGGTAAGTTCTTATCCAGTCCTCAGGACTGCTGAAAGCACTTTACTCCCTAAATAAAAAATAAATCACCCTACCCTCTACTCCACCTGTACAACAACTGCGCGGCGCGTCACTTACGTACGAGTCGGTGGCCAATGACGACGACTTCGCAAAAACACATCATCCAGCGACGGAATCCCCGCCTTAACCGCAGCACTTTGACGTAGCGAGCGACGGCCTTGCACGTCACCTCCACCGTTCCTGCCCGTATGACAGGGCCATCGTGGACAGCACATGTCCTGTGACCGTTCAGGTACCCTTCGTCGCTAACACTCACAGAGAATGTCTCCAGTGTGCGATGCTTTACGTCTGCACGAACAAAAGTCGATGCATAGTCCACCAGCTTACGTAACAAACTCAACATTTTTGGTAGAATCTGAGCAAAAGTGACTAACATTAGCTAATTATAGTAGTGAACATAAATTTGCCGTATTTCTGTGAAGTCATAGTATGTTTTTGTTATTTATGTGAAAATATAACATAATTAATTAAAAATAACAATATAGTATTTAAAATAGTAATTAAACTATAATACCAAATTCTATATAATTATTGTTATGAACATAAAATAAGTTTTTCTATTTTCCTTGTGGTCTTAGTACGATTTTGAGCAATACTGAGTAATTTTACGAAAAATAACAAAATTATTCTTCAGAAGTATTAAAATTAAATATAGAAAAATTCAGCTATCGATATAGCAATTGTATATTTTTTGTTATGGCCATTGCTCATTTGCATTGTACCGAGTATGTAACATTTGATTCATTTGGAATAAATGTGGTGCTGTGATTAGTAAAATACTGACATTAATTTTAAGGACGATATTAAAGTGCACATTCGCAATCTCCATTTCGTTACACTAGTGCTAGACAGCTGTCGGTGTAGTACAGATAATTAGACACGATTATATAAGTTGAACAACGCACAAATTACTGCTGCATGCCATTCTAAAAGAATTGATTACACGTATTGTATTGCACGTATTTACCATCGGGTGCGTAAATGAAGAGTTGATCTATACTGTACAACTCCATCAGGTCAACCACCCAGGAATGACCAAATCTGCCACGGTCTTGCACCCAAGAGCAGTGTCCTCTCGACACCTGTGGTGTCGTATTTCCATCGACTGCTCTGTTGGCGGGAAATCTGGACGAATGCATGCCGTCACCTTGCTTTGTTGGCTTGTGGTAAGCAACATTACCTGAATCATTGATCAGATGTGGTATATGTATTTTGTTGCCTAAGGACCGTGTCGTTACATTGCAGTCGGAACGTGCTGAATATTCGGGGAATGGGGGCTGCGGTCACGCAATTGGCGCAAAAAGTCATTGTATTTTAGTCAAAACGTATAGCAACCTCTATAAACAAATTTTCACGTATCTTAGCAATAGGAAAACTGATTCGTACAGCCCAAACCTGGGATCCAACCTTTGGACCAAACCCTCAAAATGCATCAACCCCTGAACCTCGTAAGAAAACCAAACGTAACACACTTAGCGGAATTCTAATCAATACCAACAGTGTCAAAAGCATCGAAAAGACAACCCAATTAAAAACAACTATTCAGTCAAATAATCCTGACATCATATTCCTAGTCGAAACCAAAATAGACGAAAACTACCCCACCTATTCGTTCCTACCACCTAACTATAGCGCCATCCGAAAGGACAGAAACACCCATGGTGGTGGAGTTCTCATAGCCTTCCGCGATGACATTGTAGCAGAACCACTTACAAAACTAAACTCAAGCTGTGAAATAGTATGGACGAAACAAATCCATATACTTGGCATCCTACTACCGACCCCCCATTGACCACCTTCAATCCCTTGAAGATCTCTCTCCACGAATCCCTAACAAAACTGTACAGATCACAAAAAACTTCTCCTAATGTAGTTATAGCAGGTGACTTCAACCTTCCTGATATTAACTAGAGCAAGCAGCAAACCACTGACAACAGAACTGCCAGCAAGCATAACAAGCTGCTAGAAATAATTAGAGAATTTGGATTACAAAACATGGTCAACGATCCCACACGAGTTGTTTCCGGCAATATCCTTGACCTCATACTCACTTCTAATCCATCGATAATTGCTAACACTCACACCACTCCCGGCATGAGTGATCATGAAGCTGTGACCTTTAACGTAAACCTAAATCCAATCCGTAACAGTAAACCACCACACAAAGTGTTCCAATATAAATCTGCAAACTGAGATAAGCTTAAAGATGACATAAAACAACTAACAACAACATACTTTGACACGAACCCAAATTCAACACATGTCAACACAAATTGGAACTTTTTCCGGAACAATCTTACTTCATTAGTCAACAATAATATCCCCAGCCGCAACACCAAAGCAAAAACCCACCTCCCCTGGATAACACGTGAAATAATAAGAATGCAAAGAAAACGCAACAAAAGGCATAAAAAAGCAAAACGAACTGGACGTAATAGTTACTGGGAAAGGTTTAGGCAACTCCGAAAACAAGCTACTAAAGCTACAACCAAATCCTACTCAGACTATCTAAACAATAACATTGGAGACAGCCTAAAAACAAACCCAAAACAATTCTGGTCATTCATTAAAGCAAACAAACGAGAATACATTGGCATCCCTACACTGTAAGCAAACGGCCAACCAATCACAAATGATCACGACAAAGCAAATACACTTAACAACAAATTTAGTTGTTTACTCAAGAAATCTACCCATCCCCCAACTAGCTCCATCCATCTATCCCGATATGCCCTCCCTCGATATCGGGATAGACGGAGTAATTAAGCAACTGAAAAACCTAAACCAAAATAAAGCTACAGGCCCCGACGAACTCCCAGCCAGAGTCCTTAAAGAGACTGCAGTGGAAATTGCCCCCATCATCACACACATTTTCTAGCAGTCATACAATATTTGCAAACTCCCAGATGACTGACTCCAAGCACTAGTAACACCAATACACAAAAAAGCCACAAATCAGACCCTGCTAATTATATACCAATTTCGTTAACATGCATCCTCTGCAAAGTAATGGAGCACATCATTCTAAGCAACATGTGGAAACACTTACACAAACACAATATCATCATCCACTTCCAACATGGATTCCAACCAGGTCTGTCTTGTGAATCCCAATCATCGAGACAGTCCACGAATGGATGACTGCTATGGACAATAAGACACAAATAGATGCCATCCTACTCGATTTCGCCAAAACCTTCGACAAAGTCCCCCATAAACGCCTCCTATCCAAATTAGCTTTCTATGGAATAACTAGAAACACACAAAACTGGATCAAATCGTTTCTATCCAATCGCAAACAGAGAGTCTCAGTCAATGGAGCCCTCGGACAGCACAAATGTTACATCTGGTGTACCACAGGGCTCAGTCCTAGGACCTGTCCTATTTTTACTCTACATAAACGACATAACCGAAAATGTCCAATCTTCCGTACGTCTCTTTACAGACGACAGCATTATATATCGCAAAATCACATCCGAAACAGACCACGAAACTCTCCAATCTGACCTGATCAAACTCCAAACATGGTCTAATAAATGGAAGATGGAATTTAACATATCTAAATGTGTGCATCTCCCAATAACAAACAAAACCAAACCCAGACTACATTCATATTCACTCTTTTGCATGCCACTCTCTACCGCCTCTAGTCACACATATCTTGGAATAAAATTAGATTCTAAACTAACCTGGGCTAATCATATCACTGACATAGCTTCCAAATCTTCAAAAATCCTAGGCATGATCAAACGAACCCTCGGACAATGCAAACCTGAAGTAAAAGAAACAGCCTATAACATGCTAATCCGACCAAAACTCGAGTATGCCTCTCCATATGGAACCCACACACTGCCACCCAAATTAAACACCTTGAAAGAGTA
This sequence comes from Escarpia spicata, assembly GCA_963995525.1. NCBI lineage: Eukaryota > Metazoa > Annelida > Polychaeta > Sabellida > Siboglinidae > Escarpia > Escarpia spicata. The sequence goes on along the minus strand of OZ023207.1, from coordinate 7,931,669 downwards.
CAACACTGTGCTGCCAGATTTGTCAGAAATGACCACAGACGCCAAACAAACGCAGCACACCTAATATCCACCCTTGAATGGACTCTTGAACGACGACGCATTATCAAACAAGCCATGACATTTTACAAAATATTAAATAACATAATCAGCATCACACCCCCACCAGGTCTACTAACACAGTCAAAAAACCGTGGCCACTACGTAGCCCCTAGGTGCCGCATCAATGCAGCAGTGTTCTCTTTCTACTCCCGAGCAGTTCGAATCTGGCATGATTCCACCACCGATTACTGAACTAGAAAGCCCCATAGCGTTTCAAACAGCGATCATGAACCTCACATTCACCACACACAATCATCTAAAGTGCCTATAAAATAAACAAACAAACTACCCACAACGCATGCGCACAAACAAGCACCACACAACTCCTGCGTTAGCTCAAGTTTGGGTTGTTTGGAGTAAATCACCTAAGACCTAAGAAAAAAAACTGATATCGCCATTTTGTGTTGACCGTTAATGACCCCGAAAAAAGGTCAACAATATTTTATCTCCTAAAATACACCTACTAGACAGTGACAGTGACTGCTTGAAGCATTCAATCACTGTGTCACACAGAGGCATTATTTCTGGTAATTTTGAGACATAAATTTGGCAAGTCTACGTGGGTGCATGGTTTGATTAATTCAAAATACTGCACCGCCATGCAAGGTCACGAGTTTCTGTTTTGTCAAACAATCACCTATCAAAGTAACAATAACCCTTTAAATGTATTGCATTGTTGTGTTGTTACTGTGACACCAACTAGTAGTACATTTGGTAATCTGAAGCCTTTTGCATTTTTATAGCTGGCCAAAAACCTGTATCACTTTGTAATGTCACGGGTGTCTTTTTAGGGTAAGTTCTCGTTCAGGAAATCAACACATCCAACCCGTGGGAAGATTATAATAGCTTAAAATGACCAGTAGTGCTGCTCGTGGACGACACAATAACAAAATAAATAATTTAACATGCATAAAGGGTTACTATCGTATCTCCATCTCTATCTGAATGTATTTGTTTGAAAAAATAGGTATTCGCGATTGACATTAACAGTACGTGTCGAGATACAGATTTGCCCAGAAAGTCAAATCTTGGTATCTTGGTACATAATAATTTCGTATGACGACGAACAATGTATATATAGGTGTCACAATTACAACATGCCAATTTCATTACAATTGAATTTTTTTTTAAACAATAATATGTTAATGTGCATTTTTTCTACAAAAACAGAGACATTACAGGGTGGAGTTATGTTTTTGCCAGGAAATCAAAATGACCACAAATAATGTCTACCGGTGTCATATTAACAAAATCCCAATTTAACTTGGCTAAAGCTTTACAAAATATCTTAATTAGTATTTTAAGGACAAAATCGGCACTCACGACCTTACAGAGACGGAGATGGTTTTGGCCAGAAAATCCAAACTTACACTCTCAGTATGATACAAAATAGTTTACTATGACCGTGAGTAATGGCGACATTTGACATGACAACAAAATATCAATTTAATTCAACTAAGCTTTTATAATTTAATAATATCTTATTTTGTGTATATGTGGGACAAACACGTCACTCGTGAATTTACAGGGTAGAGGTACGTGTTTGCCTGGAAATATTCACGTGCTAATACTAACCTTATCTAGAAGTGTGTCGCTGGATGTATACAGGAATTGTATTTACTTTTTGAGTTATTGCCGTTTGAACATCGCGAATGCTCAACTTTGAACAGGCTGAAGGATGGGGTTAAGAAATTTTTTGACTAGCAGAACACTATTTTTAAAGTATATTAATTATAATTCATATTTGCAATAAAAAAGTCCATTTCACTTAGTCTTTCAAGTGTATTGTTGGGAGAAATAAGGCACTCTCGACTTTTGTGGATGCGTGATGGGAGTTGGGAGAATATATTAGCCAGGGTATTGGTGCGTGCCTGAGAGAAAGGCTCAATATGAACTAGTGTAATGTGCACATTTACCGCTATATTTTTGTCACAAAATCAATATCTGCACACACAAAACGTCTCTAAATGACCAGGAGAAATATCTACTGGTGTCACATATACAAGTTTTATTGGATGAAAGGTTTATACCGATGCTTTGTGGGGACAACAAATGTATTTTACTAAAGCTATTCAGTTGTGTTTTAATGCGTACATTTCAAGAACAAAAAGGCGCTCGCAATCTTGTTAGGTGGTTTAAATTTTATAAACTGGTACAATGTAACATAACACACGTTACTGAGTATTAAACAAAATAGCCACGCGCAACTTTAGAGGGTACAGAAATCAGTATATGTATCCACAGAGAGATGCCATTTGACTCAGAATGTCCACGACTACTGTTTGTTGGTGTTACAATAGTATACTCTACGCACTACGGTAAAAGGGTTACCATTTTACTTTAATATGCATTTGTTGCCAAAAAAGGCACTTTCTCCTAAACAGGATGTGGGCATGGGTTGGCCACAAATAAGAGCAAGTTGAAAGAAATGGTAACATCAAATTTTCATAAGCTAATACGTCCCGGAAGGTAATCAAGCCAGTTTATTAGTGTCACAATAACAACAAAACATTGTACTACTCGGTAAAAGCGTCCCACTGTTACATCGATGGGTATTTGTTAACAAAATGAGCACCATGACCTTGCAGGGTGGTGTAATGTTTAGGCCAGAAAATCAACCCATGCATCCACAAAATGATACCAAATGTCTTAACATGATTAGAAACAAGTGTCAGAATGATTGAATGCTTGAAACAATTACTTCACTCTCTAGTAGGATTTAAAAGCGAAAAAACATGTTTAGCCTTTGTTTAAAATCATTAAAGGTCAATAGAAAATGGCAACATCAGTTTTCTTATTGCTAAGATATCGGAGAATGTATTTACAACGGCTGTTATAAGTCAACATTCCATGCCTATTGAAAAACATTGCCCTCTTCCTCCTCACTAAAACAAACTAAAACAAGATTGACAGCCGCCATGAAACTAGTAGAATCGCAAAGACGCAAATGTTTCCAATGCGCTTTTTAGACGTATATATGAGTAAGCATCCGATACCTGTAAAGTATTACTATACTTTATCTCGACATTGTATTTATAATCATACATTTTTGACAGAATCTTCCGTATATCAGCCAAGGTATATCGCCAATTTTAATAAGGGACACTTACTTTCTCTCCCAGTGTCGGTGAGTATTCAACGAAATTATTCGGCGTTAAACATTAGTTTATGTTTACTGTGACGGTTAATCTAATGTATAATCAACATTATATATATTATATATTATGTTCTTCTTGACACGCGCGACACCAAGATGGCTGAACGGTTGACATTTCAGAAAGACAAAACGCTTCGACAAGAGCCTAGTCTCGACTGTCAATGGATTCTAGACCTAGTCTGAATTTATCACTCGCCTTGATAGCGAATTCTGATTTGAAACATAGGTTTCTGGGAAAGGGTACATCTCACACATCACCCACTTGTGAGACTTTGTGAGAGTTAGCCTGTTTTATATGCTAATTTAATGATAATCATTGCAATTTACATATGTTTAAACTAGTCAGTATTGCATCTAGATTTAAAAACAATATTAACGGTTTTCTCATTACTCATAAGCAATTCCACACAAATCTATATTATATTACATGCATATATATCGGCCATATCTGAATATATATATATATATATATAGAGATTTATATGAATTTGCTTATCAGTAATGAGAAAACGCTTAGTATTGCATTCAGATCTAGAAGCAATACAGACTAGTTTTAAACATATGTAAATTGCATTGATTATCATTATATATAGTATTCTATATATATTTGTTGTTTTTTTATAGTGAAAATGTTAAAATAACAGATAAAAACAGATGCTGTCCACAGTTAACCAACACAACCGGTATCATTTTGTTTACATTACCGACTCGTTAGATTAGCCCTATCTTTTGAAATATGAAAACGAATCTCCGAGATGTCGAAATTAATTAATGTAAATATTTTATTGTGTGCACATGTGTTTTCTATATAATAATGCACAGGTTCAACATCAATTTATTGTATTGCAAGATCAGAATATATATTTATCATTGTAATAGTTACATGTTTGTTTTGCATAGAATGGTCATTGGTTGAATAAATGATCAATGACGTGACATCATACTATCGGTGCACTCGATATAGCATTTCCCAAGCAACATATTTCTGAAAGTTGGAGCCACGTTTAGTTATCCATTAGGTGTTATGCAGATGCGGTGGAACAACATAATTTATATTATGAAACATTAACTACAATTGGCAAATCCCCAATATATTTATTGTATCACTAGTTTGAAAACCATCCGCACATCTGTATCCTATGGTAATATTGATTTCATTAGCATATCCAGGTTTAAATTATCTTGTACATAAATAAATAGTGTCATTTTTTTTGGGAATATACATGTTTTCATGCTATCGGATTTGTGTATGCAATAATGTGGTATTTTTGAATAAATATATTGGCTTGTCCAGATTGTTAACTTTTTATTATATAATTTTGCGGGGTCGCTCTCAAAGATGATGTATGTATATATATATATATACATATATATATATATATACAGTCGCGCCTCGTTATAACGCGCGCCCCGTTATAACGCGGATTCGGTTATAACGCGGTCGGTCGTGGTCCCCGAATTTCTGCCGCCAGGGGGAACATGGGCGCTATGACAAACTATATTAACACGGTAATAACTGTCAATTGTTTTGTGTGAAGTTATCCCCGTCTTTGTCCACGGCATGTGTATATTGAAAGACTAGTTGGCGGACAGTAAATTTAACGTTGACGTACAACTGCAACGAATCAAGTGCGAGGCGCGTCACTACGTTGCCGTTGTTTATTCTGCACTGCCAATGCTATCAAAGTTTCGTTGACTATGATTATGTTCAGTTTTGACTTTAGGAACAGTAAAGGACATCAAACGAAGGAACAGTTTAGGACATCAAACGAATCGTTTCCAATCTGTTAGTCATGCTCATGGCTTCCGCGGATCGCCAGTTCGCCTGGTTTCGGCGCCGGGCGGCTTGTAAAGTTCAATTGAAATTCACAAATACGCCTTGCTTAAGAATGGGTTAAATACGTTTTAATACAGCTTAGTAGTCAGTAAGCTAACATTGCGTAACAAATATTAGCTTTTCGCTGCGATGAACGCAAAGCTACTGCCTGTACTGGTGCGCCAAAATATTAATTCGTCAACCGCATATGAATTGGTGAATCGTAATATTGTTCAGCACGGTAAATGTGCTTTTTAAATTGGTATTTTGATATTGATTGAAAGACGAAGTTAAGCCAATTGTGAGCGTACTTATAGCTTTAAATCCTTAATAAACTCTAACACAGCGTTTCTCAAATCATTTGCGTATTCGGCTGCTGAGTGCCAGGTCATTATTTTAGATCTTACGTCAGCGGTACCATATTATCGTTCAGTTGACCGTGGCTTGTTGGTCCGTTGTTTATTTAAAAACGGTACACAATTCATGAATTTTATTCAGTACAACAGTGTCCAAAAGTGTACGACATTTAAACAGAATACACATTGACATTGGCTGGCAGTTTAATAAGCTTCATAAACTGCGTATAGACTGCGCGACGTGCACACTTTGGTTGGCTTCGATGGCGTTCTTCGTGCAGCAGCGGTGTCGGTCGTCGTCGTAGCGCCCCTGACGGCAGATATGGGAACGCGCCACGTTTATAACGCGCCTCGTTTATAACGCGGATTCATTTCGTGGACCCCCGACTACCGCGTTATAACGAGGCGCGACTATATATATATATATATATATATATATATATATATATATATATATATATATATATATATACATATATATGATATGTACATGTCTGACTTCACCTAATGTTGTGTCTACAAAATAACATCTGTAAATATAATGTGTGAGTATACTATATATTGTTACATAAGTTTGATGTTGAAATAACAGTGCATATACAGTAAACTTCAGATATGACTAATTTCATAGTAATCTACGCCGCCGATTATTATTTCTTTGACATTAATTTACTCTCCAGAAATGCAAGTTAGTTGCTGGTTAATACCATTTTATGTATCAAGGCAATCTACATACAAAGTTTGAACTTTCTGTCTTAATAAATTTTTTCACTACAACATAATTATGTACTAATTTTGAACGGAATTTGGTGTTTCGTTCTGTATTTCCACTTATATAAAGTGTCATCTGAAACCATACGTACCTTAGACATAATCTACACTTAGCTGAGAAGGTTTATGTTTACCATAAAGTATCTAGTATCCTATATGGGTGTACATCGATACATTTGATGTACACCTATCAACAATCGTTAAAAAAAATTCCATCCAAAATGTTCACTCCGACACATTGGCCTGTATATCATACAACATAATAGAAACCACTGCTACATTTGTTCCACAATGAAAACAAGTTGAGTGGCTAAGAAAAAAATAGTAAACATTATGCGTAATTGTTGCTAAAGCTAGTAGGTGGGATGCCGAAGACTGTTCCGTCCACTCCAACAAAGACAATCTTTCTGTTCTCTTTCAAAATGTAGGAATAAGCAATAGAAAAGAATAGTTTATGAGTCATGGTAGCAGAGCGGAAGAAACAAAAAATGGCAAGTAGCTATGAAAACCCGCCATTTGAAGTTTGACGTTTGAAGTTGACGCTAAAACAACCCGGGCCCGTATGAAGAGTGGAAGAACGAGATTGAAATATGGCGACTCGTTACCGACCTACCGGCAGACAAACAAGCAGTGGCTCTAACGTTGTCTGGTACGGCAAGAGAAGCAGTACTTCATTTACCGGCTGCGGATTTTAACAAGGACGATGGTATGGCCAAATTAATTGGTAAACTATACAAACTTTTCTTAAAAGAAGAAACAGGATTGCGCTTATGAAGCATATCAAAATTTCGACAGTTTTCGGAAATCGGACGAAATGATTAGGGCAGACTACGTCGTTGAATTCGAGCAGAGGTACATCAAGTCTCAGGGATATAAAGTGACTTTACCTGATGCAGTATTGGCATTCGAATTGTTGGTCAGTGCCAGTTTAACTGTCAAAGAGCGACAGTTGGCTTTAATAGCTTCGGCAGATCTGATTTGCATCCATGAAATCGACTCTTTGGAGACAGTAGTACATCTACGCAAGGAGCGGAAACTATTCGTGTGAACCAGGAGACAGTGTACGCAACACAACAGAAGAGTATAAGCTACAGGTCGCTGAATAGTACGCCTTAAGATACCAATCCTATCGCACCAAGTGCATTATCTGCCAGAGTGCATTTCATTGGGCCAAGGATTGTCCTGAAAAAAGCTGGTGTTACGATGACTGATTGTGTGATTGAAGATTTAAATATCACGCTATTTGCAATAGAGCATCAGTCAGAAAATGAAATCTTTGTTGTGGAATCATTACGACCAGCTGTAATTGACACTGCTTGCACACGAAGGGTTTGTGGAGAAAAATGGTTAAACCACAACGTGAAGGGTCTAATCAGCTAAAAAACATGTTTCCATCTCGGCCAGCAAGACATGTTTCAGGTTTGGTGATGGCAATGTTGTTCATTCAATTCATTCAAACGAGTTGTCATTCCAGCAAAGATGGGCAACACTGACTGCAACATAGACACTGAAGTTGTGAAATCTGACATTCCATTGTTACTCAGCAAAACATCACTGTGTTAGATCTGAAGAACGACAAGGCAGTGATGTTTGATGAACCAGTTGACCTTGAATTCACATCAAGCGGACATTATTGTGTCAATCTCTTGAATCAAGACACTCATTCCACAGTCCCTGAGGATGAAGTCTTAACTGTGACGTAGAACATAAGTAGTGCAGACAGAAGATGATGGTCAAACTACACAAACAGTTTGGTCACATATCAGTTGATCATTTGACGCGGCTGCTTAAAAGTGCAGGGACAACAAAAACAGAGACATTGGGGTTGCTACAAATAGTAGAAAATTTGAAATCTGCGCTAAACACAGAAAACCCAGTTCCAAGCCTGTAGTTGGTCTTCCTCTAGCTACTGAATACAATGAAATTGTTGATGTAGACTTGCATAAGCTAGAACATGGTGTGTGGCACTTACCCGGGTACGTATCATTGATGAATTTACGAGATTCAGTGCAGGAAGCGTAATGGGGACGAAAAAGTCTTCAGAGTTTGTGAAGAAGTTCCTTCAATCTTTGATCAGTGTACATCGTGCACCAAGACGTCTCTACAGTGACAACGATGGAGAATTCAACAGTGACGAAGTCCGTGACATGGCAGAGAACTTCAACGTTAAAATTAAGACAACACCAACTTACAGTCCATGGAGCAATGGCCTGTTGGAAAGACATAACCAGACACTAACCAATATCCTCTTGAAGATGAAGACAGATGATAGGCGTGACTGGGAAACCGCTCTTTGTTGGGCACTGATGGCGAAGAATGCACATCACAATGATCATGGTTACAGCCCGTGTCAGCTAGTGTTTGGATGTACTCCGAACCTATCTTCCAAGTGTGCTGATCAAGAAACATCCACCTTTAGAGTGAACAACCATGAGTAGCACTGTTGGTAATCACATTTCGGCACTTCATTAGACTAGGACAGCGTTCACCCAGTCGGGATGTTCTGAACGGATTCGTAGAGTACTACGTAAACAGATTCGTCCAAGTGGTGTACGGTACCTTACAGGAAACAAGGTATACTACAAACGGTCATACTGCATTGAATGGATAGGACCAGGAACAGTTATCGGCCAGGATGGAGCTGTTGTCTTCGTAAGGCATGGGGGCATTTACGTTCGTGTTCATCAATGTCGGTTGTCCAAGATGACTCCTTCAGCAGATTCTGTGGAAACAACACAAAGGGAAACACCAAAGGTAGAGCAACAAAATTAAACTTCAGAGACAGACATTTCTGATGAGGAGAGACAACATTACAACATGGATTCTGTGAATGAACAACATCAACCTGAGGCTGTGAGCATTCAAGTAAAACCAGGACAAACAGTGACATATGTTGACAGGCAAACGGGGGGCCTGTGTGTTGTAGAAGTGCTAATTAGCCGAGCAGGCAAAGCCACAGGAAAGAATAAGAACTGGTTTAATATAAGATATTCTGCACCTATTGTCATGAAAGGAGCTCGGGCTGCTGTGGATTTGGGCAAAGTGAATGAAATCAAGTGTGTAGATGAGGTTCCCTGTGTTGACTCTAATAATCGTGAAAAAAATTGAAAATCTGCTAAATTGGACAGTTGGAGAAACAATCAGGTGTTGAAAAGAACGACGTTGGTCAGAAGTGTATTTCCACGCAGTGGATACGCACCATCATAGAGACCCCTGAAGGGATAATTCCCAAAGCTCGGTTGGTTTCTCAGGGTTTTGAGGAATAGGAAACTATGGACTTGCCAAGACTCTACAACCTTTGCAACATAATCTCTTAGACTTGTTCTAGCTGTTCTCGCTGCAAAACGCTGGAAGCCTCATTCGATGAACTTAAAGACGGCCTTTCTCCAGGGATCTGAATTAGAAAGATACATTTTTCTACGTCCTCCTGCAGAAGCAAATGTCAAGGGAATGGTATGGCTACTAAGAAAGTGTTTCTATGGACTAGCAGATGCTTCGCTCCACTGGTATTACAAAATGTGTGATGTCTTGCTGCAAAGTGGAGGAAAAATCTCTCTGGTCGACCCGACTGTAATCTACGGGGAAGATAACAAAGGCACTGTTCAAGGCATATTGGCATGCCATGTAGGTGACCTTACCTGGGGAGGAACAGAGAAGTTCCAACAGGAAGTCATCAGCAACCAGATAAATTGTCCGTGTGGGTCACGAACATGGGAAAGAAAACGAAACTTTCTCCTATGTTGGTATCAAGCTGTCTTGTTCTGAAGAAGGAATACATTTTCAACAACAAGATTACCTCAGCAACCTACATCCGATTCATCTTGAGAAATCCAGGATGCTGCAGCGGCACTCAACATTGACCAAATGTGAACTTGACTTGAGGCATATCGATCCAAAGTTGGTCAAATCCTGTGGATCGCCAGACAGACTCGATGTCATGTTTGATGCATCAACCTTAGCAGCTTCGGTGAAAGTTGCTACCGTGCAGAACATTAGTGAGGCTAACAAGTTAATTCGCAAGTTGAAATCTGAAGAGGTTGCACTGAAGTTCCAATTTTCTGGGAGATTAGAATGCATTAGAGTTGGTGCTATTCAGTGATGCCTCACTGGGTAACATACCTGATGGTGGGACACAAGGCAGACATTTTGTCGTGATTTTGGGGGGAAACAGATGATTTTTACCATTGTCTTGACAGTCAAAAAGGATTCGACGGGTGGTGAGGAGCACATTGGTAGGAGAAATTTTAGCACTTGCTATTGGTATTGACAGTGGTGTGTTTCCAGCTGATTCTAGGTTTTTTAAACAGGAATCTAAATTTCATGAACTAGCTCCTTACATTAACTATGTATACATGCACTTCATTCAAGTCACAAAGCATCAATGTTCGATAGAGCGTTGTGTTTCCAGGGGTAGAATTACATTTTTTTCAGGGCAAGACCATTTTGGCCTTGGCATCTAGAACATTTGGAGGGCACCAATGTCACTGGGCAGGGCACCAACGCCAACTTTTCTTTCGAGGGCAGGGCACCAAGGCCATTTTTTTTTCTCAAGTTTTCCCTGATGCTTTTTCATTTTATTTATTTGTGCAATATTTGCAACACTAATAACCGTACATAATCACTTTAGATAAAATAATTCCTCTCACAAATAACATAAATGACTGGTTGTTTCTAATACTTAATAAGTGCTTAATAAAGTTAACAAATGTAAATTACACAAGCAGTCGTGGTTAAATCACTGATGCTGTTTCACTGATAATTTTTTTCAACTATTATGACGACATCCAACGGAATTTGTGAGAACTACGAAACGCGGACTATATACCTTTGAGCCAGCGTAACCTAGGCTGTTGTTATTCCTTCGAGTTTTGTATTCGAAACCGGAATATGTACATTTATGTGTGTTGTAACGATGTGACAACTACATTTAATTAGCAACATGTCTTCAATGCGCTTATCGGACAGCCAGACAACGATCGCGAAACGGTTTACGTAAGACTAAGTGCCTTCCGCTAGCGTCCCCGTAAATTACGTCGGTTGACACAAGGTACCACGGATGCCATTACTCTTCGTAGCAATTTGTTGCGCATTTTAAATTTCCTGTGTCATCAATCCACTAAAATTAATTAACACTGTTGCAGAGTAATCATGTTTGTTTCAAAATATCGCCAGTAAATTCAGTATCGTTTACGGTGTTTCTGAGAAACGACAACACGTGGTTTATGAAACGGCAAATGACAACGCATGATCTGTTAATACAGACTCGTCGTGGTCGCCAGCGGTCGGCCGTACATAATTTGTCAGTTGCCAAACAGAAAAAAACAGTCGCATGTGCGATCAATTCAGTCAGTTAGTTCTCGGATATGAAGCTTGTAAACAAATACAATATGGCTGCGCCCATTAAAATTATGTGATTCGGCAATGACTTCTTTCATCTTTGCCTTTGGATTTCTGTTCTTATGGACGGATATACGGCAAGTAACAAATGGTGCCAAGTTCAGTTTTTTGTTGGTACCAGGCATGGGAAGGGCACTAGGACATACAGGGAGGGCAACCACGGCTATTTATGGCCGTGGATACAGTCCAATTTATCAGGGCACCACGGCAAGGAACAAGGACAACTACGGCAATTGCCGTAGTGCCGTGGGCCAAATTCGATTCCTGTGTTTCTGGTGCCATAATAATAATAACATTGGATTCAGCTTATTATTGAACAGCATAGTAGAATTTCTTTGATGCCCAAAAATAGATGTCCACGCCGACACAGATTGTAAGAGATTGGATAATAACATAAATGGAGCACAGTAGTGCATCGGAAAGAGCTTCAGAATCTCGACTGAGACAACCAGGTTCGACCCTGTGCGGTGGTGTAGAACCTGGGGCACATTCATTTCACTCAGCTGTATGAATGAGTACCTAGCTATAGACAGTGATGGATATTTGTGTACAAATAGTTGTCACGCATTAATTGCAGCATAGCTGAATGCTTCCCAGAGAAGTCAAGATGGTGTTGATTGAACAGGTCTGTCAGGGATTAAAGTGTAAAGGGCTTTGAGCAGTCATGAGATCTACGCTATATAAGAACTTACCTTCACCTTTACAAGTTGATGCAACAGCTATAAATGCTATTGTGGGAGTGTGTAAACATGTTTGATGATTAGTGTTATCAATCATATTTCCATCTCTGTTGTAATGGGCTTAGCTAGCACGTTTAAATGGTGGTGATCAGTTGCACAAAAGTGCTATTGTTTAACCCCAGGATTATATGTAAGACAGTGTGTTTAGTTTTACCATAACATGATGTTATTGTTATTTGGTTTTGTACTGTGTTGCTTTGAAATTTCTAATAACCAAATAAAGCAAATTTGCCATGGACTGCAATTGTTTCTGTTAATGTATTATATGTGCAGTACTCCTAGCCTTTCAGTGTTATGCTTACATAAATATAAGGTACATGGTTTCAAATGGTACTGAAATCGGATTAATCAAGTGACTTTGAAAATGTGCCCATATGAGACACACTAATGGCCTAAATTACTGTGAAATTGACCAAGTAACGAATTCGCTTAAAATGACTGTCTCTTGTATTGAAGGAATGAATTGGTGCCAGTTGTTTTAATATACATTAAATTTCATACGTGACAAATTTCTGATATAAAAAATAAATTGACTGCTCCCAAACGATTCTTTATATCCACGGTTTACCATATGAGGTCATTGCGTTTTTCAGTTTTCCTAAAACAATTGCACTATTTAAACAGCATCACGTTTTATGCACATAGGCTACTCGTATACAAATGTTCCACCTACCGGTTTGACATGCTTGTCCGTTCCACTGATACACGGCGGGATGACCAGATGTACATGCTCCACCATTGAGACATTCGCCTGTGTCCTGATCACAGCCGTAGGTACATCGGCAAGGTAAGATACTTGTTCCTTGGTGTGCATTCGTGGCGGCGAACCGACGTCGGCCAGTGGAATTAACTGCAAACAAAGTGAACATGGGTGTTGTTGTCTATTAAGTTCCTTGATACAGTATCCTCGGGAACGCCAGACTGACATCGATCTACGCCATTCATCTGTATCTTCAACAATTCTGTCTTTATATTCTGGTGTTTTGTCTCTATTGCGTTGGTTTGTCGACACGCTTTGGTCGTCTTTCTTTCCCGATCATGCCCAGTACGCCTACCATACTTTGGTATTCTTGCGGGGGGTTGCGGGTTCATACGGCCTGAGTAGTATATAGACGGGGCAACGGCTCGCCCCGCCCCCTTTTAGGCCTCGCTCTATGCATAAAAAACGTCCTTATCTTTTTCGGGAACATACTTATAACAAACGTGATTGATGGCCTGTCACTTTTGATTGATTACCTTGTCACCTAGCGGTTATCCCAGTGATTAATTTAGCCCTAGCGATCAACGTAAGACCTACCGTTATGCTTACGTAAGCATTTATATAGCGTACCTAGCGACCGTTGTGCTTACGTAATATATATATATATAATATTATATAGCGTGTGCCTTTATATAACCACTACGGTTATAGTTAAAACCACTGTGGTTATAACGGCGCTAAACCCATTGTGTGAGAATAACCCTGCTGTACCCTTATACAGCGTGCTGAGCGATTGCAGCAGAGGTGACCTATGATCTGGCGGCCTAGTTGTGGGTGTCTGAATATAGCCGTGCGGCTAGTCGGCTCTGTGCGTTTAACGGCGTTAATTTCAGCCGTGCAGCTTAGCGGGCGCTGTCAAACTGAAACCAAATGCATGCATTCAGCGGTGAAAACGTTTAAAATCTGTACTCAGCGGCCTGGTAAGGCAGGATGCTTATGTGCGGTGGATATAGACGAATGGGAAGCAACACGGTGTAAGTAATAGATTATTTTTTTATTAGTATATTAAATTAGAAATAACGGTGGCGTGAGAACTGCCCAGGGGCGTGCGGCCAGGCCTTTGTAATGTTAGCGCGAGAATCTCTTCCGAGTCTACTGAGCTGCAGGATTCGCGCGGCGCGTGAATTATCAGAGTCAAACTGCCGGTCTAACATGGCAGAACGGCCGGCTGGTATCAAAGGCGCGTTAAACCCGCGACGTTCATACAGTTCGTCAGGGAGAATTGGTGTATGCCACAATCCGTTATGTCCTCGTATGAGGAATGACGAGGTAAGTCCACCCGGGTCGTAGTCGTCGTCGTCGGAACTGTCAGGTGTCGGTGCCTGGAGGTCGGCGGGCGGCGTGCTGCTGACAGTCGTCGGTGGCTGGCTGCGTGGTATCGGGCAGACGATACACACAGGCTTGTCGGTTAGCGTTCCCCGTGTAGGCAGGGGGATTCTGTGAAATATGAATAATGCATGTGAATAATGAGGAGGCTCCCAAGAACTAAATCACAACATGCCTGATATATATATATATATATATATATATATATGAGGCTCCCAATCACTGTTATTAATATAAAAGTAATTAATAAAGAATTTAAAAAAATAAAGTAATTAATTAAAACTTACAGACTTACCGCTGTACTAAATAATAAGAAATAAATAAGAAAAAAATAAAATAAAAACGTACCGCTGTTCTTTCGCGGCGGGAGGCCCTTTCGCAGACGTTGTGCAGGAAGCCATGATGGTATGAAAATGAGCAACGACCGTTGCATTATTTCCTAAAGTCAGTTATGCGTTAAGTGCGCATGCGCGAAAGCGACGTAAAAAACATTGAAGGCAAAGAGACCGAAATAGCAATAAACGAAAATCTAAATGCATGAAATGAAGCGTTGTATAAGCTTAGTTAGGGCTCAGGCATCTTGTGGAGTATTAATATTATAGAAATTCGATGTAAAAGTCACATTTGACAACGAATGTACTAAAGCGAAAGGAAATTTTTTTTCTTGAAGCGAATAACTAGAAACCGAATGGTGACGCAAAACAGCTGCGGCGCGTGACGTTAATGGGGCGATAGCTTATCGCGATCGGAATGTGAAGCTAGAACAATGCCATTTCAAAAACAATACACGAACCACTAAAAACATGAATTTAAGCGTTGTGTAGGATCAGTGGGGAATAGGGATTTGTGTAGTGCCATTATATTATTGAAATTAGATGTAAATAAACGTTTGTCAACGAACGCACCACATGAACGTTCATTTTTTCCAAAAGCAAAGACATCGGAGACTAGTCAGTTATGCGTTAGAACGTATGCGCGAAATGTTGTAATAGAACCGTAGACTAGGGCGTTATCCTAAGTGCGCATGCGCTATATGCTGTGAGGGTATAAAGCGATTGAAAAATTGCTATTAGTGTATAACGCAAGTGGTCTAACTATTACAGCTGCAGCAGACGTCCTCCCGCCGCAACAATGGCCGACGCTACCGAGATGACACCGAAAAAGGCTAAGACAATACACAAGCAGGCGTCCAAGGTGGTGACTGGAGGCCAGCAGGCATCGACGTCAGCCGGAGCAGCTGGGACAACTCCCGCTGCTAAGCGCCCCGTGGTGGTTCTCGCGCCGTCAATGGGGCGTAAGCAAGGCGCCGACGAAGCGGCGTTGGAGCAGCCGGCGGTGCGGAGTGCATCGCTCGAGCGAGAGTGCAGCGCCGAGGTGTCGACGCGCGCTACATTGGTGAGTGTGAGGGAACTGGCGTGCGTTGAGAATGGCGTCTATAAGATTAAGACGCCAGTTCGTATTGAAGCTGTGTCTTATAAAGACAAGTGCACGTACAGGGGATGTTCCCGGTGCCGGCGCAAGTTGTTTCGGCAAGTCAAGGATGCCCTTATGATATGTCGAACCCACGGTGAGCAGGGTGAGGGGAAGAATTTCTTTGCGTTGCGTGTTATGGTGCGATATGGCGATGCCGACGAAGATGAGCTTTGGCTAACGCTGTTTGACACGCAAATGGCTAATCTAGTTGAGTACAGGGCCGACTACTTGGAGGAATTAAGTGAGGAGGAACTGCGTGATACTGTGCTGGAGTTAACCGGCACGAGAGTGGAGCTCAGTGTGCGTAAGACGACGTGGCAAGACGAGCCGTCTTATACGGTGCGTACGCTGAAGAGATACGACGACGACGATGATGACTAATGTGTTTCTTGTGTTGTTTGTGTAGGAGTGCCCGCTGTTGGTATCGTTGTTGACGCGTAAACCGACGAGTGACGAATCTGCGCGCCTACTAGCCGAAAATTATATAATGGCATGGTGCTCAGCTTACGAAGCGGCGAACTTATTTAAAGCATGACAATTTTCGTCTGTAGGAGGTGCTGCTGGACATGTTAGCAAACAACGAGAGGATGCGTGCAAGGTATGCGGAGGTTGCCTTGTTCGTACAAACACTGCTGGACCGGGAAGTGGCGCATAGTGAGACGATAGACGCTGTGCTTCTGGGTCGTGTTGCTAAAAAAGGGGCGGACTAATCATTAAAAGTGTGTATTTGTAGAGGGCGGAGTGGCTTGAACGTGAAAACGCCGCTGAGGTAGCCGAAGTCGAGAGACTACTACTGAACTACGACAATGCGGTGCGTGCAAAACTGTATGCGGAGGCGTTCGTACAAACACCCGATGGACGAAAGATAATAATGTAGAAAGCACCGCTACAGCGAGATGCGGCCTAATTATAATGTGTGTTTGTAGGCAGAGACTGACGGTAAAGATTAGTAGGACATGTTTTATGCTGTAGGGGTGCGTGCGTAGCGATAACGAGTTGGACGTTATCATCGAGGAGGCGCTTGGCGTACCACACATCGAACCGCCGACGTACGACATGCACACGCTGTCGCCAACACCGCCGGAAGTGATACAACGGCAAGCCGTCGCGACGGGTCGGGGTCGGTTGGCCTATCGCTTTGAGCGGAATGCGATGGCCCTCTTTGCCGAGCAACTCGGTGAGACGATTCTGCAGAGGGCGCGCGATCGATGCGGCGCGTGAGAGGTCAATGAAGGCTGCCCGTACGGGCATATGGTCGGTTATCGTGCGGGTCGGCCGACTCGTGTGTACACACAGTGCTACGACAACGTGTCCGACCTCGTCACGCGGCACTTCAACGCCATGTTGGAGACGTGTCTACATCAATCGTTGATACCGACCTTCACGCGTCTCGTGCGTCTACTGCACGTTAAGGCGAACGGTCAGCAGCAACCGGGACGTGCGGGGGAACTCTATCTGGTCCAGTTCGTGTCGGACTGGCTGCTAGGCGCGGACTGGCGCGATTTCGTCAACAGCGCTCTACTAGAATCGGCCGTTGACGTGTACATCCAGTGCCGAAGCGGTCTCTAATCCGCATGAACACTTGAACATTACTGCTAGAAAAGTTGCTTTGTCGATTTATTAAAAAAATTAAGCGCGTTTTAATAAAAATCGCGCTTTGCTAATAGGAAGAAAACCTTGTACGGTACGCTTAATAAAACGTTGAAAATGTACGTTCCGTTTCCGAGTTACTTAACAAAACACCACACCACACAACATTAGGGTCGACCCGCCACCACCACCACCCCACGTTACTTAACGCACTACTGCGCATGTCCACACGTCACACACGATAGCAATGCGCATGTCCGTACAACATCCACCACCACCACCACAGCACCCTCTTATAATAGCGGTGCTCGAAAAAGTAGCAGCCAAAAGTATGCCGACTCCTACTAGATGGCAATGTCCGAAATGCGGTACTTATTTCGCGAAACAATCGACGTTAGAGAGACACGCGAAGAGTTCGAAACGATGCAGGGATAATGCGCTATGCGTAAAAAGACGAGTGTCCGAAATGTGGCGCAACGTACAGTAGGCGCGCCGTTATGCTACGACACCTGAGGGATACGTGCGGTCGTCGGGAGGTGTCGCCACCTCCCGATGGTCCCAATCCACCACTGGTCGACAACGACGCTCTACAGCGCGTCGTGGACGAACATCGACGTAGCATAGAGACGTCGATAGCGCGCGGTACCGTACAGACCCGCTACAACTATCGAATGATCGCCTGTACGAGTACGCGGGTGCTCGAACCGCGTCTGAGGGTTGTTTCGCGAACAAAGGAACGCGTTTAAAATTAACGTGAGGTATGGTTTCGTGTTACGCCACAAGATGTCGGGTCGTTACCGCTATTTTCATTCGTCCTGTAACTGCTGCGGTCGCCTCCTCGAAACGCCCGCCCTCGTTACCGATAGCCGTTCCTTCGAACGCTTCCTCGACGTCGTGCGCACGACCGACGTACTACAGTACGTCATCGCGCAGCGCCCCGACTCGGGGTGGGTGGTCGAGCTCGTAACGAACGCCACCTACTTCGTGAACGCCATCCTAAACCATCCTATCGGGTGCGTTGGCACCGCGCTCCCCGCCCACGTGAGCAACAACAAGCACTTACTGACGTTGACGAACGATCGTCGGGGCACGCCCTACGACGACCATCTATGCCTTTTCCGGTGCATCGCTCTCCACCTGCAAGGCGGTCAACGACGCGGAACGCGGAACGGCCCCAGAATAAATTCGACCCGACGAGAGTCGCTAAACGACTGCGCGCGCGCTACGCTTCGACGACGTCGAACGGCGTGCGCCTGAACGAACTGGAACGCGTGGAGACGGTTTTCGGCATCAACGTCGCCGTCTATCGACTGACGGAGACTGGCGCCGCCGAACTAGTCCGTCGGTCGCTCGAAAAGCACCCCACGACCCTGAACGTCAACCTGTACGAGACGCACTTCTCGTACATATGCGACCTGCGCGCGTACGCGAAAACGTACAAGTGCTCGAAATGCGGCAACTGCCTCTGGCGGTGCCCGTCGGATTTACGACGTCACGAAGCAACGTGCCAAGGTGGTGTTCGTCACGTGTTTCCCGGCGGCGTCTACCGACCGACGCCGTCCGTGTTTCAACGGCTCGACGACGAAGGCATCGACGTCGGCGGCGACGACCTGCGCTACTATCCGTAACGTGCGACCTTCGATTTTGAATGCTATTTTGCCGCCAACGATCTGCCGCGACACGAACTGCTCAGCGTGAGCGTCGCGTCGAATGTGCCATCGACGACCTGGAAGCCGTGAGCGCGGCGGCGTGCGCGGCTCTTCGCCCCCGTAATACACGTAAAAGCGAAGCGTTAATGCAATGGCTTTAGCCAATCGAATACGAGACAGTCATTGGCCACCCGATCGGTGCCGAATAGGTTCTGGAACGTCGTCAACGGCATGCCGCGTCATCGGAGGAGTAGGTAGGTGACGCAATATTGTCCGCACACGTTAGAGACGACGCTCTGCAACCGCTTGTCGTTGTACGTCCATGCGTCGCCGCAGTGACGGTACAGGAAGGCGCGGAAGTCGGCTTGCAGCGGCGGCAGACCGTACGAATCGAAGTACTCGCCGACGCCGCGCCGGTCGACGTAGACGGTCACCCAGTGCTCCACCGGCTCGCCGCCGTCGTCGGTATTGCACACGACGGCCATCGGGTAAGTTGTGGCGGTGGTAAGTAGCGCGTCTTTAGGTACGACGCCGACGACGATGTCTTTAGCGTTCGCGTCGCATTCCAGGCGACGCTGCAATTGGACCGTATCCATAGTAGTTACGACGTACAGTCGTACAGGACGTTCCGGCTCCTGTCGATCTCCATCACCGTCTCGAATTCAGCGTACACGACGACGTTCATCGGTCGGGGTAGCGGCACATTGAAGTGTATTTCAGCGCCCACGGTCCCCTGACGCGCGACGTTGAAATGGTCCCCGTCGCAACAGTCGGGGGTCAGGTCGAAAGCGAAGACGGTGTAGCCGGCTTCGAAGTCCGCGCGCGATATGTCGTTCCCCTCGTCCTCGCCCGCCTTTCCGGTGGCCTCGAAGAGATTCATGTAGCTTCGGAGGCACCGATGACGCGGGAAGTCCGGCTGCAGCGGCTTGCTGGGCACCTGACGTCCGTCGACTCTGAGCGCGAGGAAGTTTATTTCGTTGTGCCGCGCGTCGAATGGATTTCTAGTGTAGTCTCCGTTATAGGCGGCGTTGTCGATCATCATCAGGATTAGGCTCTTCGGAATCACACCCATGTACAAGTTATCGTGCGTGTGCGACAGCGTACCCGCCGTTATCGAGAACGACTTGCAGTCGACGCGGCGCATCGGAAACTTTGATGTGACCCAGCTGGACTTCCGGGTTCAACTTCACTTTTCGTACATACAGGCAAATCGAGCGTATCACGATACGCCACCCCGCCGCGGCTGCCGGGCCCATGAGCGCGAAGGCCTCCTTCGAGCGCACCATACGTAGTTTCGTGTCGATGCCGTTCGGTAGGAGGTGGTTTAGCATAAACGCGTCGACGTGCAGGCGTCCCATCATCTCCACCTCTTCGCTGGCCGCCGTCAGGTCGCGCCGCGCTATGAACCCGGTGTTTTCGTCCCCGCGTGCGTTCATGTGTCCGGCGCTGTCTTTGTACCACAACGACCCCGTGAGATGCGATCGTTTCGCGTCGCTACCGTAACTCAGCAGGGTCTCGAGATAGGCCCGGTACGCGTACGTATTGGTCGACGGCGTCACGAGCGTGCCGTTCAAAGACACGTCGATTTGACTGAACATCGAATGCAGGAAATTGTTGACCGGCGCCACGTTGTCGCCGGCCCCCAGATCGGTACCGTCCCCCTGAATCACTTTGAAGCAGACGAATACTTGAAGGCTCGCCAGGTCCGTATAGTCGTTATCCGACCCCGGGATGAGGAACTCGATAGGGCTGCCGGCGTCGAGAGCCGTCAGCGGTTGGTAGGCGGTCCACTGACTACTCTCGCTGCTCCTCTGCGTCACCGGTCCGGTGAACAGGTCCAGTTCGGCCTTCACGCCCTCGCACGCCGCGCCGCTATTCACGAACGCCATCGTTACGCGTCGAATATATCGACCGGTCGACGCCCTCTGTTCCGTCTACTGACGGTCGTCGCCGTTCGACGCGGTTTCTTTATACGCTGCTGCACTGTTTTCCTCCTCTTCGGCGCCGGCCCTTTCAATAGGCCGTCGAGAAGATCGACGCCGGCCTCCTTCGCACGTCGTTTTACCGACGCTTTCAGATTGCCGCCGGCGAAGACGTCCCGCGCCACGTGCACGCCGGTTTTGAGCGCGCTTTTTCCCAACGCCACGGCGCCTCTCTTAAAAAGCGGCATGACGCTTCGAAACAGGCTCCCGAAGATATTACCCAGACCGTGTCCTCGTTGACCCCGACCACCGACGAAGACCGGCAGTTGACCGCCGACCTGTCGAACGTAGTAGGCCTCGTACGGGTTCGTCGTCGGCATCGTGGTTAAAACAATCTCGATTTACAGCGTCTGATGTGAAGCGTCGCCACTAGCTTTCCCCGCTCGAATGGTATCGGTTGACCGCGTTCGTCTCTTATATCGACCTCGATCGTATCGAATTGAAGCCGCAGCAGCTTCACGTATTGGAAGCGGTCGAACGTTTCCGAAATAACGCTACCGTTCGTACCGAAGACGGTGATGTTTCGATGGAGCGGCGCGTACACGTCACCGACGACGCGCGATTCCACGAGATCCGTATACACGTACAGGGTGTCGACGCCCGCCTTCATATCCACCGTACTGTGACCTTCGTACGCGTACGTGTACGCGGCGGGGCTGGTCTCGATAACGACACCGCCTTCCGGTTCGGGGCCCATCATCGGGGGGCTCGTGATAACGTTGTTATGGAAACCTAGCACGCTCTTCAGACGGCTCGTATCGGGTAGGGTAAAGGTGACACCCGACGACATACGCAGCGTCATTCGGTTAGAGACGCCGCTGAACTCTAGACGCACCTTGACCTTATCGATGCACAATTTCATTAGCTGCTCGTTGATCTGGCGCAGCAGCACGTAAACGTTGTTGTAGAAACCGTGAGTAATCGTACCCTGTCGGTATATCCCGACACCGTCCATGGTCGTGTAAAGACCCGGGTCGCCCAGCGGGGCCGACAGGTAGAAGGTGGCGTCCTCCTCTCTCACGTTGTACCACGTGTGCGGGTACTGTAGCGTCACCAGTCCGCATTCCCATTCTCCTCCAGGCAGGTCGAAACGTCGCGGAACCGTCGTGATGTAGTGCGTCAACGTATTTTCGGGGTGCCGCTTCATAGACGCGTTGCTCGGTAGCGTCAGGTAAAAGTCAGACGATACCGCCATCGCCGTTTTGTCGTCGTCGACCGCAGCTCATAGACGGACTCGGGAGGAGGTAACCGAGACAGCTGCTCAACAGCGCCGTCCACAGGTTGGAGTCGCCTTGACCCCGCGTCAGATTGTATATACTAACGGCGATGACGAAATACAGGACGATGACCTGACAGATGAATACGATTTCGGCCTTTGGGCATTCGTTACCGCAGACCCGCCATGGAACGGGTTCGTGGACGGTGGAGTCGTCGGAGTTCTCGACGGCGACGACGGAGTCCTCGTTGGTAGTCTCCGTCTGCTCGCCTGAAGAGGTAGCGGCGTCGACGGAGTCCTCGTTGGTAGTCTTGTTCTTCTGCTTGTCGCCGTGCCTCATCGCCTCGTCGATCATCATTGCGCCACTGCGGTCTGCGACTACAGCAGGGCCCCTTATACAGAAAGAAAGAAGTTCCGCTGCATATGCACGACTCGTGCAGCCGCCAGCATTCCTCGTGGCGCGTCCAACGAGTCGTCATACCGCCGCGCTATTATAGGTCCACGAGCGACTCGGCGTCGATCCAGCTGTTGAAGGAGGCCGGATAACCGCTCCATTTTACGAACGCCTCCGACCCGCCGCCGCCGCCGCGCCGACGGCGACGCCGTAGTACCGCCTCCACGCGATACGGTTTGTCCTTCGGAACGACTACGCGTTGTAGTTCCGGTTCGTAGAAGGCGCCCTCTACCGGCGTCGTCCTTCAGGCGATAAACGGGTGGTTCGGACGGGTGCGCCTCTACAACGGTGAAGAGCTCCTCGCTCCAGTTAGCCATGTATCCTTTTTTGAATTGACCCCTCGTCTTACTGATACGCACGCGATCTCCCTCGCGCAGTTTCGGTTTTTGCCGCCGGCCACCACCGCCGCCGCCGTATAGGCGTTGGCATACGACCTCCTGATTCGTCGCGTCAACGCTCGCCGGCGTCCTACCGATGCTTCGATGGTAGGCGTTGTTGTACGAATGCACGAAATCCGGTAACGCCTCTACGTAGCGCAGCGTCTCGTGTTTCGTAAAATAACGCCACATGCGCGTCTTCAAAGTCCGATTGAAGCGTTCCACGACGCTCGCTTTAGTCTACTCGTTATGCGTCACGAAATGATGAACGCCGCGACTCTTTAGGAACGTTTGCAGGGGTCGGTTCAGAAACTCGGTCCCCTTATCGGTCTGCAGCGCGTTCGGTGGCGGCTGCGCGCCGCTCAGCAGACGCTCGAAGGCCGCGACGAGCGAAGCGCCGGACTTACTCTTCAACGGAACGCACCACGCCCGTTTCGAAAACACGTCGATGACCGTCAATAGGAATGTTATACCGTCGTTGTGTTTTTTCAGCCTAGTCAAGTCGACCAGATCGGCTTGCCACTGCTGGTTTCGACCGCCCACGATGACGCAACGTCGTTTGAAACGTCGTTTAACCGGTTTGTGTAGGGTATAGGCGTCCTGCGCCGATAGCCATCGCTCGACGGCCGGTCGTCGTCGGGTCGACGCCCGGTGCAACGCGTCGACGAATCCGTAACTTCCCGCCCGTTTCGGATCGAAGTAGAGTTCGTTCAGTTCGTCGTCGTCGTCGTCGAAGCTTTCGTTTTGAACGACGACGACGACTCCACCCGGACACCATGATGACGACGACGACGACGACGACGACCAATGAACGACGAATATTATACACATATAGAGAGCGATAACCGTGATGACGAGGCCGACGACGATGGCCGTTCGTTGTGTCGGCATCGTCACACCGATTCCCACGTCACGACGTCCAACGCTCGTTGTCTCTTCCTAGACCCACGTCGTCTTCGGTCCGCCTTCCCCGCTGAACTGACCGCCGACTCCTCCGACTCCTCTTCTCTTTGTCGCCGACGGCGCCGTTCCATGTACTCCCGATAGCGCGGATTGACGACGAACTCCATAGGAATGTTCATACCCTTCATGCGCAACCCGAAGTCTCGCCATCCTAGGGGCTGTGTCGTCTTCGTTCTCGTTCGCATGAGATCGTTCACTAGATCGACCATGTTACTCCCCGCGATCGTTTTAAGGTCGTACACGAATTCGCCGCGGTCGTTCCATCGACACAACGGATCGGCTTTCATTTTCGCGATAAGCAGACTCGCCTTCCCTTTCAGCGTTTTCGGCATGCTGGCTACGATTTCGCGCTCTACGGCCTCCGACGATGGCGCCACCACCACCGCCGCGGGCTGCGGCTGTATCTCGCCGCCGTCGGCGTTGACCATCGACACGCGTACCGGTTGCGCCGCTCGAACCGCCTCTATAGTGTTGTAGCGACTCAGCAGTTGATTGTACGACGCCACCTTATCGCGTTCGGATAAATCCGATCGCTCTAGAATGTCCTTCATATCGCTGTCCAGGCTACTCAGCACACGTGATCGGGGCGTGCTGCTCGACGGTTGTGGTGGAAGGAGGCGTTCCACCAATCGCGGGTCGACCAACGCCATCTTCTTTGCGTACTGCATCAATTACCACCCGATGACCTGTTTGAGTAGTGGCTGGAGAACGGTGCTCGCTAACGGCGCTAGCAGGGCCGTCAGAAAACCACCCGCCCCCGTTTGCAAGATGGCTCGCTTCCGCTTCACCGGAATTCGTTTGTTGACCAGGAGCCGGTTTCATGAGCGTATTTACGACGTCGTAGCGACCACTACGACGTCGTAAGTTTAGAACGTCGTAAAGTTACGTTATTTGGGTTTCATGAGTATCCTAAGTGCGATTAGCCGTTGCTAGTTGGTCGTAACTTTGCGCTTGGTATATAGCAGGCGTAAGCTTACGTTATTTGAAATATTCGCAGGATGCACCCCAAGTTCTAAGATAAAGCACACACGAGACATGTATATTTACAATCATCAATAGCTTGGTGTTTGGTGCATGAACTGCAAACAAGACACATTAGACGAGAAAGAGTGTTCAGAGATATGAATAACCCTCTTGATTCGTTAAACGACGATGAACAAGTTGAGCATTATAGGTTTAGAAGAAATGATATATTATTGTGGCTGACCGATGCTGCTGGTACACCTCCAATAGCACTGTCACCTCTCCGTCTGAAAAAAATTAGCTTTACGCTGTCTATCTACTGCCGACTCGAACGCTACCCGTACTTTCGACATTTTCCCAGCGTCGTAACTTCTTAAGTGTAGGGTTAGCAAAGCCAAAGGCAAGCGAGACGTCAGACGCTGTGATTCGCGTCTTTCATAGTTTGTTCAAATGTGGCAGTATTCGTGCTAATTTCACACTGTACAACTACATATACATTTTCTATGCAAAGCCAAACTTAGCAATAAAATATGCATTCGTTCGAAATTACACCATACGAACTTTTATGGCTCATTATTATTTCCTGCGTGCTTACATTTTACTGCCGACACATGAATTCCCATCGCAACGTAACTAGGTCAATTCTACGTCGACGTAGTTACGCGAAAGTTAAATTGTTCTCATGAAACCGGTCGTAAGTCACACCAGCTAGTTGCATTTAACTACGACCAGTATAACGTCTAGTTGTGCGTAAAGTTACGCCGCTTTATGAAACCGGTCCCTGGTCAGAATATTGTACGCGCAATCGCACAGACTACATATGGGACCGACCTCCGAGTGGGCGAGCACGGCTTTTCGCAGATCGATGTTCCGCTTATGTCTATCCAACAGCTGCAGGGCGAAAATGTGTCTCTTCACGCGTTGCTCCGACACCGTCGGCGCCACCTTTGGTCGTCGCTTCGCCGCTACCACCGCGCGTCGTCCCGTCATAACGACTACTAAGCGTACGCGGCGACGTCCCTCTGTACTTATAGTTGGCCACCCTTCCGTACGTAGACGTACTGAAGGGGGTCGTCTGGAAATATACACGTACGCAGGCGCATGTACTCTTCCGTTTCCTGTTTCAGATCCACGAAGAGATAGCCGTACGCCGCCGACGTCGCGTCTTTGAAAGCCTCTATCATGTAGTTGACCTTTCCCGGGTACATCTGTTTCGCTAGGTGACCTACTTGACCGGCGTCTCGGGGGTTCTTGAATAGCGCTAAGTATTGGACGTTCAGGCTGATTGTACGGTTTTCTTTCCCTTTCGGAAACATGTTCTGTCGGAGTTGTACGACCGACGTATTACAATGTTGACTTTTTTAGTAAATAGCGCCGTCACTCCGCTATCGGTCTCCTCCATGAGGTCGTCGAGTACTAATAGCGTCCTCTTTTTACCGTCTAAATGTGTCGTAGCCGGCAGGCCGTCTACGAAGTCTATTTTCGGAGACATAGACGCGTAGGCGGTCTGCCACTGCCCGTAGCACCACAGGATTTTTTCGGGCGGTGGATCGATCATAGCGTGTCGTATCAGACGGTCGACGAACGTCGTCTTACCACATCCCGTAGGACCGGATACTATACACGTAAACGGATGCTTCAACAGTGGTCCGCCCATTTTCACGACTGATACTGGCTAACGCTTTTTACGCGTCTTTATAAGCGTCGCGCACCTCCATCAACAGTTTACCGAGCTCGTTCTCCCCTGCAACGTCCCCGATCCTGGTACCCCAGAAACCCTCCCTACTCGGTACCCATTCCACCAATTCGGCGTCCCCGGGGGCCAATAGTTCGGCCTTCAACTTGGCCGACCCGTCAAACTTACTCATCAACAGCCCCTTAATACAAGCGACCCTAACGGCGTTCCATTCGGTTCCCGTTCTCTTTTTTCGAATTCCGTAACTGAGTCGTTTCGCTAAATAGGGCGATCGCGCCCTTTTGATACACGCGGCGCATTCGAGGTCTTCGTTGAATATCGCTTTCCTATACTGATAGGCTTGCTCGACGGATCGGAAGCCCCGACCGTACACCGTCGTCATTCGGCACGCGTACATATTCGACAAGAACGAGCGCGATCCACCAAACTTTATAGGATCCGACAACATGACTACCGATAACCCGCTACCGGCACCGCTTATATAGAACCACCGCCGCCGCCGCTAGAGGGGGCCTCTAAAAAGAGGGCCGACGTACGGATTCGGACCCGAAATCTTGCGATCCCTAGTCGAACGCTCTCCCAGGAGAGCTAATCCGGCGCCGGCGTTTATGAGTGGTTTTATCGCGGTTATATACGCATTACGCAGCATACCGCTATGAGGTTGTTCGCTAGGGGACGCTGCTTACGTAACTCGGGACGCAATATAAATGCTTACGGTAGGTCCTACGTTGATCGCTAGGGCTAAATTTATCACTGGGATAACCGCTAGGTGGTGCCTCAAGGGAAAAGGTAATCAATCAAAAGTGATAGGTCATCAATCACGTTTTTTTATAAGTATGTTCCCGAAAACGTTTAGTGTCACCAAAACCCTTTGATCTTTTTTTATAAGTATGTTCCCGAAAAAGATAAGGACGTTTTTTATGCATAGAGCGAGGCCTAAAAGGGGGCGGGACGAGCCGTTGCCCCGTCTATATACTACTGGAGCCGGTTTCATGAGCGTATTTACGACGTCGTAGCGACCGCTACGACGTCGTAAGTTTAGAACGTCGTAAAGTTACGTTATTTGGGTTTCATGAGTATCCTAAGTGCGATTAGCCGTTGCTAGTTGGTCGTAACTTTGCGCTTGGTATATAGCAGGCGTAAGCTTACGTTATTTGAAATATTCGCAGGATGCACCCCAAGTTCTAAGATAAAAGCACACACGAGACATGTATATTTACAATCATCAATAGCTTGGTGTTTGGTGCATGAACTGCAAAGAAGACACATTAGACGAGAAAGAGTGTTCAGAGATAGGAATAACCCTCTTGATTCGTTAAACGACGATGAACAAGTTGAGCATTATAGGTTTAGAAGAAATGATATATTATTGTGGCTGACCGATGCTGCTGGTACACCTTCAATAGCACTGTCACCTCTCCGTCTGAAAAAAATAGCTTTACGCTGTCTATTTACATCCGACTTCCGCTCCTTCATGGATGATGTTGGGAAGGTGTTGCTTATCGCCTCGGCCCACCCTAGTGAGACTATTGTGTGTGGCGATTTCAACACGCGATATGGCGACCCAACATCTACTGATGCAATGAACCTAGCTGATTTGCTGGAGACGTCTGGCTTTGCACAACATGTCAGAGGATCAACCCATGAGCGTGGCAATACACTGGATCTTGTTATTACATCGGAGACGTCAGACATTATCGCCACTGAAGTTAAGCAGATGACTATGATCACCGACCACTATGCAATTGAATGTAAACTGCACCTGCCCAAACCAACGCACCTGAAACGCCACGTTGAGTATCGAGAGTACACAGCGATCGATAACAGTCGGTTTGCAGCTGATCTGGCGGCTTCTGATTTCCGTGCTCCTGATTTGGACCCGGTCGCCATTCTCGCACGGTTTGACTCTTGTCTACGCACTGTCGTAGACGACCATGCCCCACTCGTCACACGGACTGTCACAGTGAGGCCGATGACTCCATGGCATACCGGCGAGCTTGCCGAGGCGAAACGTGCATTAGGCCGCGCTGAACGCCACTGGCGGCGATCTGGTCTGACAGTCCATCGTCACATATACACGGATCTGCGCAACACTTATCGGAAGGCACTGAGGATGGCACGGTCGCAGTATTACCAGTCCGAGATCATCGCAGCTGGCGGCAACATGCGACGGATATATAAGATTGCCAACACCCTGCTTGGCCGAAACGGTAACAAGTCGCTACCTGAAGGGTCTCATGAAACCGACTCTGATCTAGCGTCTAGCTTTCAAAGAAGCTTCACCGAGAAGATTGATGCGCTCCTGTGCAATCTGCCTCGGCAGCCAGTTGTCGACCTAGCAATAGATGTCATGTCTCCACTGATGTACTTTGAGGCTGCGTCGCCGACAGATGTCAAGAAGATAGTGTTGGCATCCGCTGCCAAGTCATGCGAACTTGATCCACTCCCATCGTCACTCTTCAACAGGCATGTTGATACTCTCTCTCCGGTGGTAACACGTATAATCAACGCGTCTATATCCTCTTCCGTGGTTCCACAGGCGATGAAGCACGCTGTTGTGATACCAGTACTGAAGAAACATAACGATGACGCCAATGTACTCTCTAACTATCGCCCCATCTCGAACATATCGTTTATAGCGAAGACAGCAGAGCGTTTCATAGCACGACAACTACAACACTTCTTCGAGGGAAACGGCGTATATCCAGTCTACCAGAGCACATATCGCCCACGTCATAGCGCCGAGACAGCGCTTCTGCGCATCCACAACGATGTAGCGCAGTCGACTGATGCACGTCGAGGTGTACTTCTGGTGCTACTTGACCTTTCTGTTGCATTCGACACACTTGACCACGGTATTCTGTTGCGACGCCTGCACAGCTATGGCATCTGTGGTGCAGCACATGCTTGGCTAGCGTCCTACGTGCATGGCCGAACGTCTGTGGTACGCGTCAAAAAAGAAACATCAGTGTCATAAAGACAGGTGTTCCACAAGGGTCGGTCCTTGGACCGATACTATTTAATGTTTACATTGCGCCACTAGCGAAAATTCTCCAACAACATGGTACACAACATCATCTATACGCTGACGACACTCAACTGTACGTCGACTTTCCACCAACCGATCACGCAGAAGCACTCGCGCGTATGGAGGCCTGTCTTCGAGATGTCAACGACTGGCTCTGCGACAATGGGTTAATACTCAACCGGTCTAAATCGCAGGCCATTGTCGTCAAATCCTCCACCCTCTGCGCGCCAATAACACTAACACATGTCGATGTCTGCGGTCAACTAGTGCCAACATCTGCTGTCGTCAGAGATCTCGGTTTTACTATTGATGCCGATCTCTCGATGGCGGCACAAGTAGCAAATGCGTGCCGGAGTGCATATTATCACCTGCACCGAATCTCACGTATACGCGACACACTAACGACCGGAACAACCAAGTGTCTCGTACATGCTCTTGTTACTTCAAGAATAGACTACGGGAACGCTATGTTGTACGGAATATCCGACCGGTTACTCCACCGCCTTGAGATGGTACAACACTCTGCGGCCAGAGTCGTATTACGTATTAGGCGGGGCGATCGACAGAGCATTACTGCAGCACTGAATAGCCTGCACTGGTTGCCGGTGAAGTGGCGCATTCAGTACAAGTTACTCGTGCTTGTGTTCACCGCCCTTCACGACAAGACGCCGGCCTACCTCGCGTCATTGATTTCACCATACGTGCCACGCCGCGCACTTCGATCAACTGACTGTGGACTATTAACTGTACCGCGGCACAACCTTGAGCGGTACGGCCGTCGCTCGTTCTCGTGCGCAGGACCGACCCTCTGGAATGCGTTGCCGGAAGATTTACGACTGATACAGTGCATAGACACATTTAAAGCTCGTCTTAAAACACACTATTTTAAACTCGCTTTTAATGTTTAGCCGTCATAATTTTATACTTTAGTCGTCATACCACATATTTATTTTTTATCTGACATTTTAATTGAAACTAATAATGTATTACTGTAGTTACTTATTAATTAACTCATATCTATATATTTATAATATATTTATCTCGCAATTTACTATATAGTTGTTTTATATAGTTATGTATTTATATATATACTTATTTTTACTACGTATGATATATAATATAATTTACATCAATATTATCTTTGATTTAATTTCTCTAGTTCAGTTTTGTATTTATATGTTTTACTTGTATTATTATTATTATATTTATTTCTTATAATTTCTAACGACTATTGTCAACACTACTGAACAGAGTTCTACTTTGGATTTTAGTGTATAAATAAAGTTATTATTATTATTATTATTACTGCCGACTCGAACGCTACCGGTACTTTCGACATTTTCCCAGCGTCGTAACTTCTTAAGTGTAGGGTTAGCAAAGCCAAAGGCAAGCGAGACGTCAGACGCTGTGATTCGCGTCTTTCATAGTTTGTTCAAATGTGGCAGTATTCGTGCTAATTTCACACTGTACAACTACATATACATTTTCTATGCAAAGCCAAACTTAGCAATAAAATATGCATTCGTTCGAAATTACACCATACGAACTTTTATGGCTCATTATTATTTCCTGCGTGCTTACATTTTACTGCCGACACATGAATTCCCATCGCAACGTAACTAGGTCAATTCTACGTCGACGTAGTTACGCGAATGTTAAATTGTTCTCATGAAACCGGTCGTAAGTCACACTAGCTAGTTGCACTTAACTACGACCAGTATAAGTACATAACGTCTAGTTGTGCGTAAAGTTACGCCGCTTCATGAAACCGGCCCCTGGCCTGGTCTTAGACTTATATATTGCCATCTTCTTTGATGTGTGCGTGCGTGCGTGCGTGTGTGTGTGTGCTTTTGCATGTGTGTGTGCGCGTGCGTGCGTGAGTGTGTGTGTGTGCGTGCGTATGTTTATTGAAACGAATATCTTAACATACCGTTATAGCTTACAAATTTGTACACAAGATGAAGCCTACAAAGGCTACATGCAACACAACGCATCATATTCATGTTGGCATTTACCTTCGCAATCGCGTCCGATGTAACTCTTTGTGCAAGCACAATAGTACAGCGTCACATTCAGGTTCACGTGACAAGTTCCTCGGTTTCTGCAAGGCATACTTCCACATGGATTGGATTTGGATGCGTCTGAAATGATAGACCTAATCACTGGTGTTTTATGTAATCGATGTAATCTATCACACACTACATATTTTTCGACATACATTTGTAAAATAATTAGTATTTTGCAACATCATCATCATCATGTCATTCATTCATCAATTTCATGTAATGATCAACTGTTTTAACTTTTAAAGACCTGTGCCATGGATTTGTAGACTCAATCTCAAACTTCAAAGACAAAGACGTATAAACTTAAAGACGAATTAAGTCAAAGGCGTGACAAAGCATTGATTGGTTATTTATGACAATTTCCGTGACTACAACAGACTATCTGAAAAACATTGATTGCAGGTATATACGTTATATACCTTACCTGTTAGATATATGCAGAGTTGACAAGAAACAATGAAGAATAAATCAAGCATCCAAAAATACGTTAACATGTTTGCACACAAAAATATCTCGACACATTATGCTTTTTAAATGTCACAGAGGAAATGTTGTCCTCAATAAACAAATGTGTGTTGTAGATCCAGTACCAGTTGCCACTGTTTACTCTATCTTTAGATATCTCGTCAACACCGCGGTACGCTGAAGATATTACAATGTCGACAAAACAGAAATATGAAATGCCCTTAATTTATTCTTGGGATGCGTCAATAGTGATTTAGAACTGTGTTCTGGCAGATTCTAGTCCGTTTTCGAAGATACTGAAACGGCACAACCATATGATTATTACAAATGTATTACATTATACATTAGTCTTAACATGAGTCAACAACATGTAACGTCAGAACTAAGTTTAACTTGAATCAGCCGTAACAAGAAAACTATATTTAGCATGACTCAAAGGTGAGTTTGAGCAACGAGATAAATAGAGTTAGTAACATGAGTTAACATTGTGTAACGACATAATAGAGTTAAGATTATTTAATATTGTGTAACAAGATAACTAGAGTTAACATGAGTCAATATTGTGTCCTGCTATAATAATATCTGGCATGAATTAACAGTGTAACGAGATAACTATATTGAATACAAGTGAACAGTGTGAAACGGGAGAAATATATATATTTAACACGAGTGACAAACTAGATATAACATATAGTGCGTGCAGCGAAAACATATTTCTCTACCTTGTTACTGTTAAAGACTTTTCGCAGCGAAGATCACAATTTCGGAAGCTCACCAAAAATATCCAATTATCCCAAAACCTAAACTCACCTAAATAGAGGTACATTCCAAAGGTCTAGGGACACGTCACTCTAGTGCAGGCATGGCGCAACCAAATTCCAAAGGTGTAGGGGCTGCACGTGCCGCCAGGTCCACCTCTAAATTCGCCTATGATATTTGTTTAGTATGGTTTAATCAGCACGCACCCTTGGAGCAAAAAACAACGGCAGTATGCCGTTCTTAAACGAGTATGCAACTTGTTCTTCCTGTATTGTATCATCTTGGAAGTTACTCTGACAAAACAATTGGTATTCATTGGTGGTTTTTGTAGCCGCTTATCTTAATGATAACCAATCTTCCGCTGATGCCATTTGTTTTGTCTTTGCACACGTGAATGTATTATAAACGCATCTATGTGTACTGCCTGAAAGTATTGTGGAGACAAAACGGCGATCGCTTCTTTTCAGGGGAGACTATTTTGACCACAGCATCAATACTTCCAAACGAAAAAAAGTCAAAAATGACTCAACACGACCGCAATAGCAAAACCTAATTTATTTGCCTAAAGCTTCTTACTTGTGTTTTAATACGTGCATTTTAAGACCAAAAAGGCGCTCGCAACCTGATTGGGTGGTAACATGTTTTGCCAGGAAATCAATACCTGGCTACAGGCTGCACCCATAAATGGCGGCATAACGTTTTTAAAGAAGTACAAATGAATTGGATCCAAATGTCCAGAAAGAATGTCAATGATTTTAAAAATAAACCGCATCTACACGGAATAAATTTTAACCCGGGTTAATCTTAGAATCGGTCGCATCTACACGGGTCACGGCAGTGTAGTCACTGTAGAACATTGACCTACATATTTATGTTATGTCTAGCCTCTAGACGCCACCGAACGTTTGGCGTCCTGCGGCCAGGGCGCTTGGCGTATCGATGCTGTCACCTCTTGTTTTACTTATAATATGCGCATATAGTGCACGTCCAGATTTTAGCACTGCGTTCGTTAACATTCCTAATCACAATGACGTCACATTATATTTTGCGATGCGGTGTACCGGTCACGACTTTGCGATTCACTTATAAAAAAGTTAACAGGCGCTTTTAAGCCACACCCAGCGCGCTCGTGATTGGTCGCTAGGGCATGGAGCGTTTGACACATGGGTCCATCCTCACAAGCCAGGGCTGTTTGCCATGCAAAACTAGCCCTGGCTGATCCCCTACGCGAAGTGTGGAAGTCAGCTGAGTCAAACTAGTAATTGACATCGCCAGTCGCGACTGCATCACCCATGAGAACAGCGCAAATACCCGCCCCAATTTGAAGACGGATAAACGACTTCTGGGAATCCCAATATATAATGACCCGTTCGCCCATTAGCACGAGCAGCTGAACGGTATTGTGTATTCGAATAATTGCTTCTACTTCCAAAACATTGCATGTAAGACGAACCACGGTTGGGTGAAATTGGTTTTATTATGACCAACTGACCTGCCGACACCCACTGATCTAGTGAGTGATTTCATAGGCCGAGCTTAAATTCAGAGTTTCGCAACGCGATCAGCCAGGAGGCACTGCTGGCTGGCACTGACGTAATCAGCAGCAGCGACCCCTGGCGCGCGAGTATGTATGGGTCACGAGCGTTTCATTTTGTTTTTCGCGGGGAGACGTCAGGGCTTGTTATATATGTTAGCAGCAAGGGGCTATACGTACACTGACTAATTTTACGAACAGGTAGGCAGGGCTATACGTACACAAACTCGTTTTACGAACAGGTAGGCAGGGCCCTACGTATACGTATGTTCATCGAAATTATATTATTTAGCGTTCAATTTAGACTGATACTGATTAGGACAGTCGCAAAATCCATTAATTGTAAATGTTGTGGATGTTCTAAGTACCGGAGTGTTAACCACGGTATGTTCGACCTCACTCGATGGTGGCGTTGTCGGTTGAATCTCTGTATCTCGGACCTGTTCAGTTTCCAGGAACCTTTCCTCCACAATTAGGGTCCGCGCTAAGCTGACGGCGCACGTGATCCAACTGTCGTCTGATCATGCGACCGTCGTTTGTTTCTGTCACCGTGACGGCACCATTCCGATCGCGTAATGTTGATCGAATCCACTTGGGTTCAGTCACGGCGTACTTTGTTCGTTACAATGACGTCATCGCCCATGTCAACATACCGTGGCTTTGTGCTGCGATCGTAGTAGTCCTTCATAAGCTGCTGACGTCTGGTTACCGTCGAATTGATGTCGGGCAGTACTGCATCAAATGATGTTCGAAGCTTGCGGTTCAAGGTGCCACACCTGTGGTGCTGTGCGGTGTCACACATCGCGTTAGCAAGTATCGTGCTGGTCGTGTCTCCATCGAGTCTCCACGCATCTTCTTCAATCCAGCTTTTATGACTTACACCGCTCATACCACTTTAAGATCAAATGAATAGATTTGGTTGTAGGACATCAATTTTGAATAGCTTTACTTCCGCTTGAAAATGGCAGCCATGTGTTTAAAGATGGGGTCAAAATAGGTAATAAGCTACGCTTCTGAAATGTCCATCACCCATTTTCGGACACCTTAGATATTTGTGTAACTGAAAATCATAGTGTGAATTAGACCCTCAATTTGAGAATCAAATCTTGTCTGGCTCATGGTTTACTGTGAAACGCAACTGGCCATGTGATGAAGAAGACTTATCACGAACCGCAAGATGTCTATGCATGAGGTATTTCCCAGACGCAGTTAGCTATGCCTTACCTATTGGACATAAGCGATGCGGTGAATGAAGGGTAGCATAACCATTCCGCGGATTTGGACTTCAAGGTTCGACGAAGACTCAAGTCACGGTAAATAATGTGTACGTTAATTATTGTTTAGTGCGTGCGTGCGTGCGTACTTAGACTAGTGTTAATCCGGAATTCGGACTCACCGCACTGTGATTGTGGGCAGCAAAGGCTCACTAATACATGGGCAAATGTGTTATTGTGTTCCAAGTTCCGGATACGTTTGTCACAGTGGCTATCGCTGGACTTCTATCAACGGATGTCCTTAAAACAGGTGAACCGCCTGCCAACGCCGGTCATTGTCAAGAGAGCATGCAGGAGACTAAAGGCGGGTAAAATGTGGCGTACGTTACTTGATGCAGCGGTCGGGATGTTTTCATTGTGGTTCCTGTTTACTATCGTCTAAGGAAGAATCGATCGCCGGTCGTTCTACATATTGGCCAACAAGGTGATCACGGACACATTTGTCAAGGCCCGGCACTGGGAATATTGCACTCACGGAGATAAATTATTCGAAATGACCTGTTTGTGTGTGCGCGCGTGTGTATACCCACGTGCGCATGCGTGCGTGTCAGGATGCAAGCTTGTGTGCGTGTGTTTGTGCGAGCGCGTATTATGTATGTACGACAGTCTGTATTTATATGATATATAGTTTGCATAATTACAGCTGTATATGCATTAATCCAGAGTCAAACGCAAGCCGTGTGGGAATAGATCAAATACACTCTGTCACCGGCCTTTCACCACAATGGCATCGCCGACGAGATGAACGTCCAGGTAAGTTCAGCGATCATGCGAGCTGACCCACGTAATGTATAATATAACCTGGTCATCTTTGACAATTAATCTTCGTTTCAGTAAAACCGGGTATGTTTCTCAACTTTACACCTCGCGTAAACCCACTTGAAGATATTCTGGGAAAAAATTGTCAATTCCAGAATACAATGAAGATATAATAATCATTTGCTTTCTATTACATAATGCTCAGTAAATCACAGAAGTAGTAATAGGAAACATAAAAAAAATATTATGTAACAATTAGAACGATGCAATACATTGATTGTGTTCCTTATTCATGTCATACTGAATGTAAATCATAATTCGTACAAAAAGAACATATGCATCTCCATGATAAACTAACTAATTATTTAACAAGATGGCTAATTGATAGCGCAACAATTTTTTTAATACGTACAGCTCGCCCTCTCCAGATAGCTGTCAATTTAATTTTTGAACATATTCACACTGCTAGCATTAACACAATCATCAGATAATTTGTTCCAGTCATTTATTGTCCTCTGAGAGTCAGAGAATGAGTACTTGTTCACATCTAACCTACACTGTTCGTTGACTAATGCCGCATTGTGCCCTCTGGTTCCACTGCCTTCTTTAAGTTTGAAGAAAATATTTATATCAATATCTTCATAACCATTCAATATTTAAAAAAACTTCTATTTGGTCTCCTCTTAGTCCCCTTAATCAATGTAGACCTGACTAATGAAATTAATTGTGCATTTATTGTGCAATTTTAAGTTAAATACAAATCAGAAATAAGTACAATGTTTTTTATTTTCGACGATGTCAGGATACAAACACGGCGTTACGTGTGAAACGACAGAGGAAATGTTCTCAATTCCGTCGTCGAAGACATGCTATCACAGTTGCTAAACCGGAAATCGCTGCTTCCTTCACGGCGCATGTCACTCTCGAAACGAACTTGTGAACTTTCAGTGTGAAAGGTGAAACGGAAGTCGGCAGAATCACAAGTGACGCCACCTAAGTTGTCATCGCTGTCACCAGTAACAAGTGGGTGTGTCAGGGCGTCTGAAAACGTTGCTCTATCTCTTGTTGGCGATAAAAATGAGGGAGAGTGGCATCCTCTTGCGACTTCACCGTCGCTGTGGAAAGTGAACGCCATTTCGGTCAACTCCGAGCAAGTGTCGTCACATTCAGACACACCCGTCTGAATTCGTAAGTTGCCCTCACAGGCAGTCGGTGTATCTGTACTCACGGTAAAATCGTTTTCGCGGCTATTTGTGCAGTTCCACGTAAAACAGGAATCGCCCGACAACGTGAAGCCGCCAACTGAATCGTCCAGTCCAACGGGCGCCGGCGTAGGGTTGCGCCCTCTATCGCAAAAGTTACCTCTCCCTTGCGAGCGTAGCGTGAACTGCAACTCGTCCTCGTTGTCAGAACTGCCAGGAGACTGTGGTCGTATACGGTCGCTCGTGGTTTGTGTTCTCGATACAGTAACGTCGTTTCTAGGCAACGACGTTGGCGTGCAATCAGAACGGTTGGTGGCTTGCGACGTGTCATCTAAACTCGACAATCGACGTAGACTCGGCGATAAGAAGACGCTGTCATCCAATAACCGCGTGACATCACTGCAACCGTCCACCCGAGAAATGACGTCCTGGTTTCCACACTTGTCTTTGGGCAGAGGAATGTTTTCTTTGTTGTCACAGAACCGTCGATTCTGTCGTTCTGGCAGTGAGGTCTTGGCAGGAAATGGGACACTTTCTTCTTTGTCAGGATTACCTGTTCACAAAATACACATACACACGCAGTGAACATATAAGACACTTCGCATTAACATCGGCTTAAATATACAGTTTTACATACATGGTTATCTTCGACCCCAAGTCGGCCTAACTCGCCCTAAGGCAGTCCCTTCTAGTTCAAAGTCAATCAAACCCAGCCCAAAATAACATCGTAATCTTGTATAGCGTAATGCCGCCATCCAGCGGATAGTTTTGAAAACTCATTATGTTTGTATATAATGATATGGACCTCACATTTTCTAGTTTCAGGTGAAATTAGTGGGGAAACAGGGATATTTAAAACGCCTGAGCCCTGAGGTATAAAAAAACTAAGTGAATGTGGAGATTACTTAGGTTTTCTGATGTAAATAATATATAGTATTTAAAAATAGCCTGGTTTAGAAAGTTCAGTATAAATATTAATTTTAATACCGGTACTTATGTATATCCCAAGGATACAATACAATTGAGAAGCGCCCAAAAATTAATGTAGTTGGAAGCAGGACATGTGTAGAGAGCGAGTGATGAGAGACTGACAAATAAAGGAAGGAAAACATATGAAGTTGGTTCAAGAAGAAAACCGAAATTAAGATGTGGAGAGACTGTGCCAAGATCTCAGAATGACTGGAGTGAAGAGCCGTGGCTCCAAAAAACGTCATAGCGCACCAACTTGAGACCTCATGCAGAACTCTTCTCTCAAGCAGAATTCTTTTACCTCAGCTGGGGGGGGGGCATGCACACCCATCATATCACTCGGCCAACTGGCCTGATGATGGTCACACAACAAGTACCTTTGGCCTTCTGTGGCTTCACAAGGTAGCCTGCAATAGACGTCTGTCGGGTTGTCCTGGATGGGGTAGGTGTGGACAACATCTGTAGAGAAGACATGACTCTGGCGAGTTGACATCCGTTCTGTCTGACGGACTTGATACCATGAGTCTTCCTTGCTACCGGTGCAGCCTGCAGTGGGAAACATCATTTAACATGTGTGTACATTAGGGCCATTTTGATGACATATCAATGACAATATATCGATAATGAGACACAGCCCGCGATACCATATATTATTATATATATCGATATACATGTACGTCTATATAGTACAGCATACCAATACATCGCCAAAATAAGGATAATTTGGTTGATTGCAGTTAGAATATGCAAGACAGAATAGTGTTTACAATAACAAAGACATGTTTCCCAATGTTTTAGAATACGCATGTCGCAAGTTAGATTTCAAAACAGAAGCAGGACGGACATAAATTTGGCCTAACCTAAACCTTAGGCTAGTTAGGGTAACTTAGCCTAGGCTAAGGAGCCCTCTGCCGCCGCCGGTTACATATACGGTTAATTCAGCCCACGCGAGCCTAAACGGCTCATCGTTCACTGGTTGCGGATACGGATGGTTCGGCCAATGGACCGAAATATTTTTGCCAGCTTTTGCTTAGCGGTACATAAATATATGTAGGCTAGCCTAACTTAAGGCTAAGCCAGGGGGGCTATCGCCGCTATGATCCCTATGTCGAAGCGAATTATAAACTTGCAGGAGTTTTGTTTCGTGTTGACAGCCAGGTATCACAGCCTTCTTCAACCATCAATGTCTTCCTTTTCATGTTTGAGCAGTGTGTCAATTGCCTAGTTCAGCGACAGGTTATTAAAAGAAGAGGGGTTGTTACGCACTTTGAAAACTGCCGCCATTCTTAGATGTTCGTCAACAGTTGATACCGCGGCATTTAACCTAGAGGGCATCATGGTACCATTTCTCGACGTAGCGCGCATATTGTTTGTGAAGCGTGTACGACAGCCCTGTTTCTCCGTTTTGTGATAGTACACAAGTGTTGCTTGCTTTCAGTTAGATATTTGCCGCATCCTGATTGTTTTATGTTAATTAGTAATCATAAATGCTAAATATTTGTGATATAAAAAAATCAGTCCGATGTTTTCACGGCACAAATGCGGCATCGCTTTATAATTTATAGCAACGCCAATAGAGACGCGTGCGTATTTTAGCAAAATTATTGCCGTGTAGTTAACGGCACTGTGGATATGTATTAGTAATCATAGCTATCATGACTCGTTTAAGACACAATACACTACTGATTCGTGTGGCACATAATTTTAATGGGTGAAACGTCAAATTATGTCTATAGTGAGCGATATTGGAGAATAATTAGTTTGAATATAGAGTAGTTTTGGTAAAGTTTATACTAGTCTGCTTGTTAAAGCCTAAGCCTAAGGCTAAGGCAGTGTCATTGTTAACATTTAATTCCTTTTATTGATTGTTAAATTGTCATACCGTTTTTTAGAGAAATATATGACAAATATGTATCAGTGCCGGTAATACAATATTCCCCCAATAACATCAAAATGACAAAAGTGCCACCTCACAAACAAATTATCTTTGTAAACGGCCTCAGGCTCATGGGAGTCATGCGCCACCACATGTTTTATTCATGGATACCGTTTGTTTGTATCATGTATGTTAATCATGCAATAATAATGTATAGCAACCTCATATTTGTAATAAATTGCTGGATTGTTTTGTAGTGTTTATTTATATTGGAAACATAATGCAGTTTGTCGATAATGTATTAAATGAAAGGTAAAGTATAAAAATTACACAAATTCGTGTAAGTTGTTATTGCACAATACCAGATAGTATAAACGAGACGTTGAAAGAATTATTTGCTAATGTTTGGAGACCATGGATAGTGTGTATACTATATTTTCAAATTATAATAATTTTGTTTGTTATCATGGCAATGGAGGGTAGGATGAATTAAAACAATTTCACTCCTCTTGACCTACTTTCTGGATACATAAGTGTGTCAGTCATCGTTTGCAGCCATATCACCCCTTAAATGCATGTTATTGGCTTGTTGATTGATTGACTTCCATTGAGTAGTAGTGGTAGTGATAGTAGTAGGAAATACAATGGTCACTAATTAATTATAATGGCACTTTTGGGTTTAACAGTTGCATAGATGTACACAATTAATTGTATCGCAGAACCAGTTAAAAGTTACCTAATATCAGTTAAAGAAATATGACAATAATCATATTCGTAAGGATGTTTTGTTATATTGCATATGTATGCTGTAGTAATAGTTTCATAATTGGTAAATATGCAAATTTGTAGAGGAAATTCTTCAAATTTTGAAGTAGGATATGGTACTTAAAATGTAAGTAGTAATTCATAAAAGATGGTAAAGATGAATTAGATTGTCCTCATTTATTTACATAAACAACATTCTTACTATTTTCTCTATGCTGATGCATTTATTCCATCATAATTATTTGATGTACAGAGAGTGCATGCAGATATCACGATCACATAATGCATTTTAGGGCATTTTTATTGGTTGGAATGGCATTCTGAGATGCCACACCCTGTTTTGTTAATATATCATGCTTACACAATGCAGACATTTTCACTCAAAATGCACACTATGCTGTTGTAATTTGGACCGCAAACTCTAACCCTAAAAGTACTACAGTACTTGATCAAAATGTCTAAACGTTTTATAGAATAATAGATTGTGATGGAATAAATGCAGTTAGCATAGAAAAAAATTATACCACGATGTTGGTTAGCTACATATAAATTTACTCAACTTTACCTCAAATATATTTAAAATAAATCATTATTGTTCAGTCCTTATCACGTTAGTTATGAGACAAGTATCCAGAAGGTGATGTCAGAGTGACATGAAGTTATACATGCACTATGAAGACGTTGCGGCCCCATTTACTTTGGCCATTGATGTGACAGACAAGTTGACCACTGTGAGACAACTGAAGCAGGTATATGTGTATAACGTGCAGCAGAATACCTGTGTCATATAACAAAGACATGATTTATTGCATCTAAATAGTTTCAAAAATGTGTCATTTTTTACACTTATGATGTTATTTTTAAAGCATTCATTAGTAGACAATGGGTAATTAATAAAAAATAATGGAGTATTAAAAAATGAATATACTGAGAGATTGACATCTTGAAATGCACACACATGTATTTGCACCGATGCTCACACGCATGCATGCACATACACACGCACACACACACACACACACACACACGCACACACACACACACACTTGTAATCAGATTAATTAATAAGTTTATGATTATTCATTTTTTAGACATTTGTTGATGCTTTTAATAAGAGTCATGCAGACCATTCACCACTAGATGTCACCACATGTGACATTGTTAAATACACTGGCAGGTAGGTTGCTATAAGCAGATATTTAGCAGTTAAAATGGTGCCAGCGACCATGAGATGTTCCATTATTTGCGTGTGAAATAACATAACCAACTGTAGCTCAGGCTGATCCCTCAACAAAGTGTAAACATATAATTTTATTTAATATTGTTTGCAAAGTATGTATTACTATTAATAACACTGATTGAGACAAATTTCTGTGCAGGATTAATAATAACTATTTTAGATACTTTTGTACCCTGAGGTTTCTTTTCTTATGTATAAAATTACACATATTTGCGTAAGCCTAGTTAACATTGATATTGTAATTGGTAGTTTATAATATTTAATGTGCATGCTTGATTTAGAAAATAACTAACTAATTTGCTTGGTAGGGTGGTGGGTGAATAATAAGATGTGCATTGCATAATCTATCGTATTAATGTTATCTGGTGCAACCTTCTGCTTCAGCCGAGGACTGGTGGATGATACATTGGTTGTGGATGTCTTCACACAGAAGCAGGACTTATTTCTCGCGTGCAGACACAGTAAGAGCTGAAAACTTTACTAAATACATTGAATTAAGAAAATTCCTTGTTTCTCACGATACAAAAAGCCATTTTACGGAACTTTTGGAAGGCTAATCAAATGAAGCTTACTATTTAATATGAAACTGAGGATATTTAACCCAAATGTCAAGTCTATGTTACATTATGTCTTGAAGACATGGCGACTTGCAGAGAAAGTACTAAAACAATACAGGCCGTCATCAAGAAATGTTAAGTTGTGTATAGCT
Source organism: Escarpia spicata (assembly GCA_963995525.1). Lineage (NCBI taxonomy): Eukaryota > Metazoa > Annelida > Polychaeta > Sabellida > Siboglinidae > Escarpia > Escarpia spicata. Next base: position 7,888,238 of record OZ023207.1, on the reverse strand, counting down.
TGTGTCAATCTACATGTATGCTTTTTCTGCTGTTTGTCTCATTCAGCAGATCAACCCCTGTCAGATGTACTGGTCATAGCAGAGAGGAGCTCGGTGAAATTGTCACACCTAGAACACGATCCTGTCGTCTCTGTCCAAACCATGTAAATGACAATATATTGACTACACATTTCGGTCATCTTTCCACACAGAAGAAATGTTAGTCGTTTAGGAGTTATTTAAGTCAATATTTTCTTATCCATACTGAGTGTACCTATTCTCAGACCACCCTCAGCCAAATTAGCACTTTAAATAATGATAAATGACCAGATTGAAAGTCATGTATAGGTTTATTCAGTGTGGCACATACAAAGGACACATCATATTTAACAACCATTATTATAATGTTTACAAACATTTACATAAACTATGGGCTTGCCATCCATGTTTAGTCAACATATATAATTATGCCATGATTGTCCCCTTTCATATTCATTGTATGAATAAACAATGTCGACAGTTGTGAACGCCACCTTTATAAATAGATAAATGTCAACAATTGTGAATGACACCTTAATAAATTATTATTTATAACAAAATTGTGTTTACTATTTATTATTACCTACGCTAACTTTAACTGAAACATTTGATATGTAAAAGAGGTTAGCCTCAGCCTCAGGGGACTTTCACATTGATTGCTACATGGAAATGAAAGTTTAATTAAAATTTACGGAAATACATGGCTTCATAATTTTAAATCAATAAATATTAACAATTTGCGGTATCAGCTGTGCATTAGTCAAACAACTTAAATATATAAAATGTATAACATTTAAAGAGAAGCTGTGTATGTACTTTGCCAGTGGCCTAAAATCCTTTGATACGTTGAATGTGTGAACAATGTTTTTTTTATCAAACCCACACATGCACAGACTCCCATATGCATATGCACACACACATCCACCCACATGCACACACACAAGCACAGAGACACACGTGCGCACACACACATACACACACACAATGCAACAGTGCACATGTTCATAAATTAATAAACACTTGAATTTTTAATTCCCCTAGATATATATGCATTTATTATATGGGCAGTATTTACATTTATGCATGATAAGACAAATGTCTCATTTTTACACATCTCTTTATTGCCTGCACTTGGCAAATTAATGCTCCCTTTTCACAGATGTACTAACCTTCAACCTGGTACATTGACCTCTGAGGTCAAGGGTCAGTCATGTGGGAGACAGGGTCAGTCAAAGAGGGCAGTGGTCGGTCATTGCCACAAGATCCTTGATGTTGACCCACAGGATCTAGAAGCCCTCACCACACTTGGTAAACATATTTTTGTTCCTTTGGGACAGATCTAAATTTTTTCCATCAGCGACCATATTAAAAATTTTTGGAGAATAACAACTCGGATTTGACCACAATGGCTTAAGTTATTACTTGTCATGTCACAGCCCTACTGTAAGAATTCTGTCCAATTCTATTACCATTTTGAGAAAATATACATGGGAGATAAAGTAAAAGTTAAAACATAAAGGTAAGTTCTTATATCACGCAGCGTCCAGTCCATATACTGCTCAAAGCACATTCCACTTTGCTGTCCATCATGCTAAAAACTGAGCTTGTTCAGACTGGATTTTGTAGGTTTTGCCTTCGTAAACTTAAAGGAACATAAACATTTGTAAAAGCAAACCTATGAAATTTAGGTTAAAATGTAATTGTTTCTCTTTATAGTTCTAACTTAGAGTAAAATGTTAAATTCCTGTTGTAGTTGAAATTTATTTTGCGGTTTGTCGCTGGAGGGAGACATTGAGGTATGCTGAGTCAGGGAGAAGGCATTATCCTAAGGAACCACTCTTCAGGCTGAGGTATGAATGGAAAATCATGCAATGTTTTGTATTGACGGATTTTTTATATTTTGCTGAAAAATATCAAATCAACTACTTCAGAAACAGTGTTTTTTGTTGATTTTTTTGTTACTGATTTATTCGGTATAAAATGTAAACTTGTGCATACATGGAAATAAATACAGAATATATTAAATATATAAGGATGACCCAAGAAAATGCAAGCATTTGTTTCCATTGTGGACCTTAGTTAGAAAGATTAGGGAGATTACGAGAATGTCTGAAACTTGACCAAAAAATGGGAGCCCACCAGGACTGGGATGGTCTGTTAGTAAGCTGTATATGCAGCTTACTTGTAAATTGTTATCTTCATTTGGAACTAGACAGCTGAATTAACCTATCCATCACGTGACCTGATGCCTAGCAAAAGCTCTGTCAAGCCACAAAAATGTATGCCAAACACACGGAGCATTTAGATATTCCTTCATATGTTTTGTTGAAATTGTGGCCTTAAATGTTGTTATTTATGAAAAAAATGTAAGGGAAAGTTTTTTATAGTGACCACTGTATGCACGAACGTTTGAACTAGCAGATGTCCTGCTGCCCTAAGGCCAGACACGGCAGGTAGATAGGATTATTTTTTAATTTGTGCAAACAGTTCAATTTTTTCTGCCCAATGCATGAAATGGGTCCCCCCGTTTCCATCGTAACAAACAAAATGGCCACCATTTTGAGTAAATATTGGCAAATTTGGAAAAGCTGCAATTTTTTATTGAATCCATATACAGTCGCGCCTCGTTATAACGTGGTAGTCGGGGTCCATGAAATGAATCCGTGTTATAAACGAGGCACGTTATAAACGTGGCGCGTTCCCATATCTGCCGTCAGGGGCGCTACGACGACGACCGATGCCGCTGCTGCACGAAGAACGCCATCGAAGCCAACCAAAGTGTGCACGTCGCGCAGTCTATATGCAGTTTATGAAGCTTATTAAACTGCCAGCCAATGTCAGTGTGTATTCTGTTTAAATGTCGTACACTGTTGAACTGAATAAAATTCATGAATTGTGTACCGTTTTTAAATAAACAACGGACCAACAAGCCACGGTCAACTGAACAATAATATGGTACCGCTGACGTAAGATCTAAAATAATGACCTGGCACTCAACAGCCGAATACGCAAATTATTTGAGAAACGCTGCGTTAGAGTCGATTAAGGATTTAAAGCTATAAGTACGCTCACAATTGGCTTAACTTCGTCTTTCAATCAATATACCAATTTAGAAAGCACATTTATTGTGCCGAACAATATTACGAATCACCAATTCATATGCGGTTGACGAATTAATATTTTGGCGCACCAGTACAGGCAGTAGCTTTGCGTTCATCGCAGCGAAAAGCTAATATTTGTTACGCAATGTTAGCTTACTGATTTTGCCTACTAAGCTGTATTAAAACGTTTTTAACCCATTCTTAAGCAAGGCGTATTTGTGAATTTCAATTGCACTTTACAAGCCGCCTGGCGCCGAAACCTGGCGATCCGCGGAAACCATGAGCATGACTAGCAGATTGGAAACGATTCGTTTGATATCGTCGCAAAAACAAACAATAGTTTGTCATAGCGCCCATTTTCCCCCTGGCGGCAGAAATTCGGGGTCCACGACCGACCGCGTTATAACCGAATCCGCGTTATAACGGGGCGCGTTATAACGAGGCGCGACTGTATAGTTATAATTCTTGCAAATCAATGTTCAAGTAGTTGTTTTAGTTGTCGAAATGTTTGAGAGGCATGTTTAAAGTAGGTTTTGATGTATTACCTACCGTGATTCCAGTATAGTACTTTATACTGTTGTCCAATTTATAGATTGTACATGGTGGGGGGGAAATGGCCGCCCCACCTTTGCTAATCTGATTGTCATTTGATAATTGTTTGTGTAGTACCTCGATGAGAGTATGATTTGTTCTGCTTTATCTCATCGTGTATGTGATTTAATTCCTGTTGGTACAATTATTAAATGACCTTTACCAACTACATCCACTCTTGTTTAATTTGTATAGCAAACGAGCTCAGGGTTCTGCCATTGAGCATCAGCAGGGTATAAAAATCTTGTTTTTTTGGTAACAAATATGGCTATATCTTTCAAGCTATTCATGATTTTTAAAAAGTGTCTGATCATTGCACACAGTAGAATATGCTGAATGCAACACTGAAAACATTATTCATATAGCATAATTATTCCAAGAGATATCCCGTTTCCAAATGCAGAAATTTGAAGAATTTTTTTTGGAGAAAATGGCTGTCAAAGATTGCATAATTGATTTCATTACATGGTATCGACATGCTTGATCCATGATTAAAACGTAATTGTCGTAGAAGTGAACTTTATTGATAGTATGCATACAAAGGTATAATAATGTGGCAAAAAAACATTTTCAGTATTTTTTTGGTCAAAAAACACCATTTCACCTGGGGTGTCTGGCCTTAATAATGTAATACAAATATATCAACAACCATTATCAGTAATGTTGACAAGGCAAAGCCTGACGGATGTCGCGTGCATAATTTTGATTATGACAGGAAAACCACAACTTGCTGGATCCATCAATTGAATTTCTTTATTTGCAGACTGGCTCAGTGTCACATGATGTCAGGTGACCCTAGCTTGGCCGTACAACAACTGGAGTTGTTTATTGCACGAGGGGAAATCGACAAGACACAAAAATCCCTAAAGTTTCTCCAGGAGGCTTGGGTTTGTGTATTCCCCTTAACCCTTTCCTCTTTGAGAACTTGTAAAAATACCAAATGTGTTGGGTAATTAACAACTTGGGTGGGGGTGTCACTCGTCATTATGAGCAGTGCCTGTGGCATGTAGCCCCTCATCTTTGATGTCGTAGATTAGCAGTTTGATGCACTGTGTATATATTGTACTGATTGTTTATTTGTGTACAGCAACACTTTCTTGTACACAATTCCTTATATACGGGTACAGTGTATTTTATGGGTATGCATTGATGTGCATACTGATTGGCAATAAAATATGCCCCTTACCAACCTTTTATATATGAATCCATCTTCCTTTATTCCAACATCAAACAAGCTGCGGCCACATTAAATCTACATATATCAATACATAACAAAAACATAAATAACAACTTCTTGGCACAGCCTAAGTATGTTTATGTTCGTTATGGATTGTGTCAGTCTAACCTTCCACCCCTATTGGTTTGTGGACTAGCCCACCGCTTGGTATCATGGGAGAAGATCTTCAATCTTTCCCAGTCCGATTTCGAATCGATCAGAGTAAGTCGTTTATATTTCTGTCTTGACCACCTCCTCCTCTCCTCCACCACTGCTTGTGGCACTTCATTTACATGGATGGTTAAGTACAAGGAACCGACGTGTGTTTATTACGATGTGTTGTACACTTATAATAATGTTAATTATATCGAGTTTGGAGGGGCGGCATGTAGCCCCTCACCTTTGATGTCGTAGATTAGCAGTTTGATGCACTGTGTATATATTATACTGATTGTTTATTTGTGTACAGCAACACTTTCTTGTACACAATTCCTTATATACGGGTACAGTGTATTTTATGGGTATGCATTGATGTGCATACTGATTGGCAATAAAATATGCCCCTTACCAACCTTTTATATATGAATCCATCTTCCTTTATTCCAACATCAAACAAGCTGCGGCCACATTAAATCTACATATATCAATACATAACAAAAACATAAATGATTATTATAACAAAACCATTTCAACAACATTCATGTGAGCTCTCGAGTCTGATTTTGTTCTTTAGAATTGATTTTGTTCCTCAACATGTATACTAAAAACTGTCAACACCAGGGCGTGCCACTGGACACTTCTGCCGGTGTGTCACAGAAATAATTTCCTCTGATATGGTGGTAGTTTTTTGCATTTTGAAAACGCATCTAAATTTTAATTTGCATTTTCTGTTTAATTATGGATTTTCCTTATAATCTTAGTGAAACAGTTACCATGAGAACTAGCAAAAAGTTGAAAAAAGGGTTACACATAGAACCATTTGTCATTAGAAAATAAACGTGGAATTTGATTGATCTTCATAGAAAATGTTGAATCAGGTAAAACAGCCTGCTCTGTTTCATTTGCTGACTGCGTTATTTCTCTGTCCACATGTAGATGGCGCTCTCTGATTCATACATGTTGCTCGGAAAGAAGGCGAAAGCATTTTCGGTTGTACAGGTAACTGCAATCACTACATGGATTTTCTACGTGCAACATTGATTTTTGTTTTTATCCAAATTTAATATGGATTTGTATCAAACGTACGCATTTTGTAAAATGTTCTTGTATTCACCACATGGGTATAACTTCAAATGGCAGACTCACAGCGGTCAAAGAGCAAATACTCTTGATGTTAGGCAGATTTCTGATAAAGTGCAGCAGATTTTGTTTGATGTGTAGGTATATTTCATAGCCTGGTAGATGGCGACATTCGATTACAATAGGAATGTTGTAGGCCAGTCAACCAAGGAAAAATGTAATACAGATTTCAACAGAATTTCAAGTTACAGATACAGATTTAAGTCAAGAAAATTTGACTAGTCTGATGTTGTCACTCTACACAATTAACACAAAATAATTATTTGTTAACAGTTGACATCTAAATATTACTGTGAACTTATAGACACCTGATGGATTGTTAACACTTATTATAATATTATCTGACATACCTGAAATGTTACATTGATATAACATAGGGGATTTGTAAAAATAAAAACAATCTCTGAAGCAGTTTTGTATTCTGAAACAGTTTTGGTTTGCCTGACCACTAGGTGGTTCTGAAAAATGACCAACATTACTTGCCTGCTCTTGTCCAGTATGCAAAGTTAACCTATGACCTAGGACGAGTCGAGGCATTGGCAGCGATAACGATTGTATTGACAGCCATCGTGAATGACCCAGGTAAATTACACATTTAAACACTGCAGATGAAATAATGTTTATTGATAAAAAATACTCTGAAAGTGTTTCTAGCACGTTCTGATAGTTTTGTCAATTAAATTCACTTTTATAACAACTATACATGCCTCAAAATTATTTCTATTTACGGATCAAGTGCGTTGATGTCAAATAATCAATCCGATTATTTAATCTTTGATGGTTGTTTATGCAAAACCATTTTTTTATTTGGAAGAAGAATAAATCTGGAATGAAACATTTATTATGCTATCTGTGTATAAGTTTTTTTGTTGAGGAGGTTACAAGGGACCACTCAAAATTATTGGTTCTGCTATGTGGAGATACCGAGACTTTCACGCTCTCATTGTGAACTGTTTTCTGTTGTCATGTGACAGTGTGGGTGATTGTCACATGGCAGCAACTCTAGGAAAATAACTTCTTAGAGCTGTTATCAATGACAATCACTTCTAGCATGCCAAGTTTCTTAATATGATGGTAGGTCTAATATAATATATACCTGTAATATAAAATTTTGTTAATCTTGCAGGTAAGAAGAAGTTTGAAAGGGCTTTGGCTGACATCAGTAGACATCAGACAGCTAATGAAGTACTTGAAAGGTATCTCTCGTCATACTTTGTCCAATGTATTTGTCGCAATTCCTGTTTTACGAGTCGTTGTCTATGGGTAATATTTGTGATTCAGGAGGATTGTGATTATATTTTTACGGATTCGTTTAACAATTCCTATAGTTGGCGAACATGTAAAGGAAATCGGTAGAGTTTGCACAATTTTTTAACTTATAATTCTTACTGCTTGTACAAACGTCGATAGAGTCAAACCTTAAATAAGGTTACATCACGACGAATGTTATAATAATAACTCGGTCAAATTTATACATTCTCAAAATTTGGTGATATTTCGTATAATGAAATGTTCAAGGAGGCATGTAATCTAAATCCAATAATAATGCTAAAAATGTTTGTCAATGCACTGATGTACGAACGTTCGAAGATTCGCAGCTGTTTAGATGTGTTGACGAGTTTGAAGAGTGGTTTTCAGTTGACGGATTTTTTATCTTCATGGAATCACGAGTCAATAGATATTGACGACCAACTGTCTGACATTCTAAATCCTAATTAAATATATGCCCTTTTGGACATCATTCTTATTCTACATAATTAACCCTAATAAAAAAACAATATTACTTTTAATTACATTTTTATACAACTATGAGCTATTTGCCTGGCCAACTATCGAAATACATTTTTCAATTACTATCGACACCCTCCTAGCTCAATGCCACTACCGCACAGTGTCCGACCAAATGTATCGCACCCGTGTCCTTTTTGTATACCAACCAATCAAATTCATATTTGGGGTGACATGAAACATTCTAGAACTTTCTACCACTAAAATCTAAAGGAACCGACATGTGAAACTTCTGAATTCTGCGAAACCTAACGTGAATCAGCAGTGTTCGCCACCTATCCTCAAAGTACTTAACTAATAATTTGACCTTTTTTTCCCAGTTTTACAGACAAATTAAAAATACTATAAATAATACAGACTACAGGTTATATGCAGTTACTAATTGTTTCAATACCTTCTGCTAAGATGATTTCATTGAAAATTATTCATGACTGATTCACATCAGTGATATAATAAACCTTTGCTGATTTATATGTTGTAACTTATAACATAACATTAGATAATCTCTTATAGACTATGACTGTGAATAACAAATATAAATACACCAACACTAATTTACTATCAATTCAGTTGTTAGTTGAAATTGGTACAACTTGCCAAAGCACCCATTCTGTCACTGTAATAAGCTGGAAAAAAGTAGAATACACTGTAATGACATATGAAGGTAATGCCGTCTTGTGGACCAAATTGTGACCACTTTGACTTTAGTAACATATAAATGATTTGATGCCTGTCAATCACTATGACAGATAATTTTTTTAATTGGAAATGAATTATACTGAAATGTTGTTTTACAACATTCGTGACAATGTTCACATTTGGATTATACATTTTTTTCTCTCAACACTACTGCAAAGTTTAAATGGCACTTGAAATTAACTCACAACAAAACTTGTTGAATTTGAATATTTAAGGCCAGACACAGCAGGTAGATTAGATTATTGTTTTTATTTGTGCAAATTGTGCAATTTTTTCTGCCCAAAGTATGGAATAGATCATACTGAATAAGAAATGTATTTTTGGCCAGATCGACCCCCGTGTCCATAGTAACAAACAAAATGGCCACCAGTAGCGCCTGCAAGTGTGTCAAGGCACATGGCAAGATTCTGGAGCCGACTGGCGACATGAAGTAACTCAGTGCCTGGTTAGGGAATAGGATGGTTTTGGTTTTGGGGTGTCATCACATGAATGACATATAAAGACTGGTAATAGTTCTGTTTTCTTACTGATAAAATTAAACCAAAGCAATGGGGGAAGCTTTGTAAGTAAACATTTTATGGTAATCGTTTTACCAGTGGTTATAGCTGTATACCTGTAATACAGGTATAATTGGGTGACGACTTTACGTAAGGCTGATAAAACACACGTTTACTGTGAACATATATAATTACTTACAACATGCTGCAGTTTCCCCACCGCTTTAACTGCCTAGGAAAACAGAACAGTGTTAATGAGATTCGTTGTATATATGTCATGTGGCTGTTGTATCCCTGAATGAAGCACAAACTGCCTTACATCTACTTACAACGTAAACACATCGCTCGAGCAATATTACAGGTATCCAGTTATAATTAACCAGTGCTAAACTTGATTACTGTAACATTGTTACTTACAACACTTCTCCCACCTGTTTGGTTTCTCTCCATCAGTTGGAAACAGCAACATTCATCAGTCTTCTGTGTCATTCCTGTGACTATACCCCAAATTTAAATATATATTATATTCCCTATGCAAGCAACAGTGCATAGGATGTTGCCAGCTGACTCCAAAATGAAACTGATCGAGGCACAAGACTTACAGACCCTATATTGGCAAATTTGGAAACATTGCCGATGTTTTTTGAGCAAATATATATAATTTTAATTCTTGCAAATCCATGTTCTATATGCATTCTATTGTGAAACGATCAGAGCATTTTTCAATGTGTTGTTTTAATTTTTTAATCATTTTTGTAAAGTGTGCCAAAAAAAACGTGGTTTTGGGCAACAAATATGCTTATATCTTTCAAAGTATTAACGATTAAAAAAAAATTGTCTGATCATTTCATAAGGCAGATTCTGCTGAATGCAACACTGAAAACTGTATTTGCATAGCTTAATTACTCCCAGAGATATCCCGTTTCCAAATGCAGAAATTTAAGAATTTTTGGGGGATAAAATGGCCGTCAAAGATTTGATTATTTGGTATCAACATGCTTGATCCATGACTAAGACTCACTTAGAGGTACGTAATTGTCATAGAAGTGAACTTCATTGATAGTATGCATACAAAGATATCCTAACCTGGCAGAAAGAATATTTTGAGTATTTTTTTTAAAACGCCATTTGGCCTTAAAGAAACTGAAACGTCTGTCTTCTTGTACACAGAAGAAGAAGAGCAGTTGAGTTTAGTTAGTCAAGTCAAGTCAAAAGCGTTTATTCAAACAAATCAAACAATTCAAGTGTACAAGTGAATGAGACATACAAAACCTACGGGTGACAAGTTTGAAAGGAGAAGCATAAAAGTAACAGTACTTATAAAGGCATGCTTCTCCTTTGTTGACAACTTCTAGCAGCTTTTGTTTTACATGATGTTAAATTAATTAGTTATTTACAACATGGCAGTCATTACAAATGTTTAGGGTGCTTGCTACGAAAACTGAAAGAAAAAAGTGAGATTATATACGCATACGATAACTCTCAATTATATGTTTGCTGTAGTGTGATTTAAAAAGGAGAAACGAACTAATATTGTTAAAATTGATATTCAACGAATTCCACATTTTGGATCAAAATACAATTAATGACATATTTTCTAGTGGTTGAAGCACGGGTACTGGTATATAAAAATTTCTTTTGACTTCGTGTGGAGTGCTTCTTAACAAGTTTAACAAATAACCTTTTAATATTCGACGGTAATTCATTTTATGGGCTTTATACATAAATAGTAATATCCTAAATTGTACCAAGTCAGTAAATTTTAAAATGCGAGCTTTGTAAAAAAGTGGAGTGTGATCGCATCGCTGTGCATTGTGCATAATCCGTATTACCCTCTTTTGTAACATTTTATACAGTGTAAGTTGGTGGGATAGGTATTTCCCCATATTTCCACACAATACAATAAATACGGCAAACACAGAGTAGAATATAACATGTTGAGTTATGATAAATCTGAGACAAATTGCACACAGTGGGTATATTGTACACATATTTCTGAGGGTTTTCCAGTTACATCACATTTGTTACAAATAATAATGATGTGATTGTATTTGTGTATAGTGCCTTGTTTTAATGGAAATTGTACTTAAAATACAAAAATGTAATATTTTATGATTACATGATATTATACTGACAGAGACGTGTTGTGTTGTTTTAGGGCTCTGGGCACTGCGTGGGTGTCAGTGCCTGCTCTCATGTTAGTGGCCACTATATTCCGGGATCACGGGGGTAAGTATGGACAGTGGGGTGTGGTGATCTAGTAGGTAAGTAGGGACAGTGGGATGTGGTTGTCTAGGGGATAAGTAGGGACAGTGGGGTGTGGTGGTCTAGGGGGTAAGTAGTGACAGTTGGGTGTGGTGATCTAGGGGGGGGTAAGTAGTGACAGTTGGGTGTGGCAGACCTGCCTACCATTCCGGATTGTCCGGAATCATTCCGGAAAGTCACCTCAAATTACGGTATTACAGTGAGGGATGAAAATATTACGGACTGTGACCGTGTTCGGGAATCACTCAAATTTAGGTTCCACTATATTAAACAGGTGGCAGCATATGTATGCAGCATGTTGTGACATGGTTTTTCATTCGCTGAGTGTGGTCGTAATGTAACCAATAGGAAACAGCGTTATGAAAAATTCGCATTTCCGCGATCAAACAAAACGAAGTCACGCGGCACGAAATGATGGCTGACAGCGAAACGACGCCACTGCCAACCCAAAAGAAATGTGTAATGCAAAAATGTAATGAGTGTTGTACTTGTAGTGTTAGGCCAACTGACTGTACTAAGACTAAGTTAGTGTATTTATTGACTATCATTTATCATAGTAGAGTTGAGTAGGCTAGAGCATAGGTGGTGTTGATGACAGCGTAACTAATGGTTCTGGTCCATCGCTACCCCCCCTCGTCTATCATTGAACATAGTAGAGTTGAGTAGGCTAGAGTGTAGCTGTAGGTGGTGTTGATGACAGCGTAACTAATGGTTTTGACCCAGTCTAAAGTCATGGTTTTGGTCCATCGCTACCCAGTGTGGGGTGTGATGGTCTTGGGGGTAAGTACAGGGACAGTGGGGTGTGATGGTCTAGGGGGCTAAGTAGGGACAGTGGGGTGTGATGGTCTGGGGGGTAAGTAGTGACAGTTGGGTGTGGTGGTCTGGGGGGGTAAGTAGTGACAGTAGGATGTGATGGTCTAAGGGGGTAAGTACAGGGACAGTGGGGTGTGATGGTCTAGGGGGCTAAGTAGGGACAGTGGGGTGTGATGGTCTGGGGGGTAAGTAGTGACAGTTGGGTGTGGTGGTCTGGGGGGGGGGTAAGTAGTGACAGTAGGATGTGATGGTCTAAGGGGGTAAGTATAGGGACAATGGGGTGTGATGGTCTAGAGGGGTAAGTATAGGGACAGTGGGGTGTGATGGTCTTGGGGGTAAGTACAGGGACAGTGGAGTGTGATGGTCTAGGGGGCTAAGTAGGGACAGTGGGGTGTGATGGTCTGGGTGGGTAAGTAGGGACAGTGGGGTGTGATGGTCTAGGATAATGGTGTAAGTAGGGACAGTGGGGTGTGATAGTCTAGGATAACGGGGTAAGTAGGGACAGTGGGATGTGATAGTCTAGGATAACGGGGTAAGTAGTGACAGTTGGGTATGGTAGTCAATGGGGTAAGTAGTGACAGTAGGATGTGGTGGTCTAGGGGGAAATAGTGACAGTTGTGTTGGTCTAGGGGGGTAAGTAAGGACAGTGGGGTGTGATAGTCTAGGATAACGGGATAAGTAGGGACAGTAGGGTGTGATAGTCTAGGATAACGGGGTAAGTAGGGACAGTGGGGTGTGATAGTCTAGGATAACGGGGTAAGTAGGGACAGTGGGGTGTGATAGTCTAGGATAACGGGGTAAGTAGGGACAGTGGGGTGTGATAGTCTAGGATAACGGGGTAAGTAGGGACAGTGGGGTGTGATAGTCTAGGATAACGGGGTAAGTAAGCAAGCACTAATGTGTGCAGTGATTGGGCGGTAGTTTTTTAATTCAACCGAAATGTTCCGACATGTTGAATTGATACAATTACAAGTACACGTAAAAGTAAAAATTTAACTTTTTTAAAACTAGATTTTCGTCCATCATTCATTGTTTTGTTGTGCAGCGATTGAGAAAGCAGAATTGATCCTGGACAGAGCCCTGGTGGTCAATCCTGCACACTACGCGGCAATGCTGATGTATGTTCATATACTCGAGGTAAGTTGCCAATAGTTACTGTTGCCAGGGGCAACCACTGCAACATTCGAAATAGCACTTGTCTGTTTGTCCGGGACAAGTAAAATGACTCTACATGGTTATCCGGTGGACAAGTGAAAATTTACATTAAATAGTGACGCATGCAACATTGCAAACTTTGTATTTGAGGAAATTCAAACGTAAATGAAGTTTGCTAGCAATCACGCGTTCCAATTGTTGTAGTGTGTTGGCGTCTTGTCATTCCGCCGCATGTGTACGTCGACCAAGTTTAGTGCTTGCGTTAACAGGGTCATCCGCTGAGCGCACCGACCTAGCTCTGTCATACGCGTAGGACAGACTCCGCATCAGCCATCGTTGATCGAGGCTGTATTTCACACAATCGTAAATCGTTCAGTTTGGCCGACGTACAACTTGCTTCCACTCACGGATCATATTTGATAAAGTTTGGAAATAGTAGACTTTGTATCACTACCTGTTATTTGAAATAATTATATAGTTTTAACCATTATTAACCCACGTGGACTCGGCAGTCTTCCTACACAGTCATCGAACTTTAGCCGATCCAGATCGGTGACAATTTTCAAAACTTGTAACTTGCTTTCCGCTAAATCTATGGTGCTGGTTGATAAACGGAATATTAATGAAATTTCACAAGTGTTGTTGTATCTATGTAACATTTATTTTAACCATAAATTGTGAGTTTTCGAAACCGAATTATGCAAGGCGCTCGGCGGGGGACGGGGTGCCAATCACTGTAGACATGTCAGCTTCCGCCAACTGCCGCGGTCTGCGCGTGGCAGCAACGTTACGATGTAACTAAGTAACTAAATCTATAAATTAAATTCCACCTGGTAAATGTAATTCGGGCACCATTAAAACTGAATTCATCATTGAAATGGTAATATCACATTTAGGAAAAATATGCGTTTGTTTGCTGATGATCAATTGAAAATTATCTTCGTTTGTAAAATACAGAACTTTGTTAATATTGAAATTCATAGAGGTTGAACAAAATATTATCAGATTATATAGCTTCGTATGATTTTGGTGACAACATTTCCTGGCTTTGTATTGGTCGTGTTCCTGGTGGAGTGGCATCTTCAATGACACACTGATGTCAAAATTGTACAGCAGTGTTGTATGTTATATATATATATATATATATACCATATTAAACATAAACAGTTTTTGCAACATTATAAAACAAATAGGAAGGAAAACAATTGTCTCATTCCTATCATTGTAATAATTATTTGTTATTAATAAAAGCATTTATATCAGCATCACTAAAATGTTGTTATACATCATGTAACGTGTTTACTTTTAATATTCCTGATGAATAATAATGGACCCGAAAATAGTTGCAAATATAACTTTGCAATTTATAAATTTGCAGACTAAATCAAATTGTGTCTTTGATCACTCAGATGTACGTGCAACGAAAAAGCAGGAACATTGTGTTGTTGTCATAAAAATAAGACAGACTTTTTACATTTTTTCCAAAGTTTCGATTCCTCTTGACAACCACTCGGACAAGTAAATATTTTGGCGGACAAGTAGATTTCAAAACTTACTTGTCCGGCGGACAAGTAAATATTCTGGCTTATTTCTATCGCTGCACTGTCAGTCTTACGGCAGTGACATTGAGTTTTTTTTTCTCACTAATCTTACTATAATCCTCTTATAGTATGTATGTTATACTAATCCTCGTAGACTTGTCATCTCAGGTTTCAGACTTTCAGGTTTCATCTACAACTCAGGAAACAATGGTTCATACCTGATGTCGTATCACAGGACCATTATGTGACTTAATTATGGGTTCATACCTGATGTCGTATCTCAGGACCATTATGTGACTTAATTATGGGTTCATACCTGATGTCGTATCACAGGACCATTATGTGACTTAATTATGGGTTCATACCTGATGTCGTATCACAGGACCATTATGTGACTTAATTATGGGTTCATACCTGATGTCGTATCACATGACCATTATGTGACTTAATTATGGGTTCATACCTGATGTCGTATCTCAGGACCATTATGTGACTTAATTATGGGTTCATACCTGATGTCGTATCACAGGACCATTATGTGACTTAATTATGGGTTCATACCTGATGTCGTATCACAGGACCATTATGTGACTTAATTATGGGTTCATACCTGATGTCGTATCACAGGACCATTATGTGACTTAATTATGGGTTCATACCTGATGTCGTATCTCAGGACCATTATGTGACTTAATTATGGGTTCATACCTGATGTTGTATCACAGGACCATTATGTGACTTAATTATGGGTTCATACCTGATGTCGTATCTCAGGACCATTATGTGACTTAATTATGGGTTCATACCTGATGTCGTATCACAGGACCATTATGTGACTTAATTATGGGTTCATACCTGATGTCGTATCACAGGACCATTATGTGACTTAATTATGGGTTCATACCTGATGTCGTATCACATGACCATTATGTGACTTAATTATGGGTTCATACCTGATGTCGTATCTCAGGACCATTATGTGACTTAATTATGGGTTCATACCTGATGTCGTATCACAGGACCATTATGTGACTTAATTATGGGTTCATACCTGATGTCGTATCTCAGGACCATTATGTGACTTAATTATGGGTTCATACCTGATGTTGTATCACAGGACCATTATGTGACTTAATTATGGGTTCATACCTGATGTCGTATCTCAGGACCATTATGTGACTTAATTATGGGTTCATACCTGATGTCGTATCACAGGACCATTATGTGACTTAATTATGGGTTCATACCTGATGTCGTATCACAGGACCATTATGTGACTTAATTATGGGTTCATACCTGATGTCGTATCACATGACCATTATGTGACTTAATTATGGGTTCATACCTGATGTCGTATCTCAGGACCATTATGTGACTTAATTATGGGTTCATACCTGATGTCGTATCACAGGACCATTATGTGACTTAATTATGGGTTCATACCTGATGTCGTATCACAGGACCATTATGTGACTTAATTATGGGTTCATACCTGATGTCGTATCACAGGACCATTATGTGACTTAATTATGGGTTCATACCTGATGTCGTATCACATGACCATTATGTGACTTAATTATGGGTTCATACCTGATGTCGTATCTCAGGACCATTATGTGACTTAATTATGGGTTCATACCTGATGTCGTATCACAGGACCATTATGTGACTTAATTATGGGTTCATACCTGATGTCGTATCACAGGACCATTATGTGACTTAATTATGGGTTCATACCTGATGTCGTATCTCAGGACCATTATGTGACTTAATTATGGGTTCATACCTGATGTCGTATATCAGGACCATTATGTGACTTAATTATGGGTTCATACCTGATGTCTTATCACAGGACCATTATGTGACTTAATTATGGGTTCATACCTGATGTCGTATCTCAGGACCATTATGTGACTTAATTATGGGTTCATACCTGATGTCGTATATCAGGACCATTATGTGACTTAATTATGGGTTCATACCTGATGTCGTATCACAGGACCATTATGTGACTTAATTATGGGTTCATACCTGATGTCGTATCACAGGACCATTATGTGACTTAATTACGCTGGTTTATGTGATTTTCTTATACAAAATTATAGCCTTTAAATTTTGATGTCGATTATCAGTTGTTTTGTTGAAGTCGACTTACATGTGGGTTCCTGTGGCAAACAAGCTCAGGTTTTTGCCATTATGTATCATTAGGAGGGTATAAGCACTTAGCGTCGGCAGGGGATAAATATAATTTTGTGAAGCAACAACTCGATCTGAATGTGAGAACTTTGACTATTGTCTTTAACATATTTCCTTGTACAAAGTGTAATGAGATGTGATGAACTGATATGTTGCCTGGTATAGTGTAGTGTGTAAAACACCAGAGTGTAATGAGATGTGATGAACTAATATGTTGCCTGGTATAGTGTAGTGTGTAAAACACCAGAGTGTAATGAGATGTGATGAACTGATATGTTGCCCGGTATATAGTGTAGTGTGTAAAACACCAGAGTGTAATGAGATGTGATGAACTGATATGTTGCCTGGTATAGTGTAGTGTGTAAAACTCCAGAGTGTAATGAGATGTGATGAACTAATATGTTGGCTGGTATAGTGTAGTGTGTAAAACACCAGAGTGTAATGAGATGTGATGAACTGATATGTTGCCTGGTATAGTGTAGTGTGTAAAACACCAGAGTGTAATGAGATGTGATGAACTGATATGTTGCCTGGTATAGTATAGTGTCTAGAACACCAGAGTGTAATGAGATGTGATGAACTAATATGTTGCCTGGTATAGTGTAGTGTCTAGAACACCAGACTCTAAGTCGACAGTATTCAGGTTTAAACCCTCTTGCTGTCATCTAAAATCTGGGTAAATGTGTTCATTTGGCTATAGACAGTGGTAGGTATAGGTGTATGTATAATAATTTCAGCTTGGCTGAATACATCCAACAGAAATAGTTGAAATGGTGTTAGAATTGACAGGTCTAGAATGAAGTGTAAAGTGCTTTGAACAGATCTAAGATTTGATGGACGCAGCACTCTATATAACCAGCACTCTATACAACCAGCACTCTATACAACCAGCACTCTATACAACCAGCAGTCTATACAACCAGCACTCTGTACAACCAGCACTCTGTACAACCAGCACTCTGTACAACCAGCACTCTGTACAACCAGCACTCTGTACAACCAGCACTCTGTACAACCAGCACTCTGTACAACCAGCCAGAAATAGCTGTCCAGGTCAAGTTAAATAAATTGTCAACAGACAATGTGAATCAAAATGACTTCTTTTCTCAAAATGTCTTTGTTAAAGTCTGCCTCACTTTTAGCAATAAATCAGGAACTATTGAATATATTCAAACACATGAGGTGTCATTTTAAAGCTAATGATCTGTGGAGTACAAAAACGTACAAACTTAGTTTCACAGTTTTGTGACTTAATACCCGGTTAGCTGTGGCAGGGCACGTACAGAACTTACTTTGTGTATTTTAATAGCAAGAATTAAACTTACTTTGGAGCAATAGTTTAAACATGCGACATTTCAACTTGTCTACAGCGGTTCCTGTTCATGCACTGATGTCATGTGACATGGCTCAGGTTTTGGTGGAATGATCTGGTTGTAGATGGCAGTCAGGTGGTATCCCTGGTCTCGGTTCATGGTGGGGGCTCTCTGTTTGATATAGATGGCAGGCAGGCAGGTGGTATCCCTGGTCTCACTCGGTTCATGGTGGGGGCTCTCTGTTTGATGTAGATGGCAGGCAGGCAGGCAGGCAGGCAGGTAGTATCCCTGGTCTCGGTTCATGGTGGGGGCTCTCTGTTTGATATAGATGGCAGGCAGGCAGGTGGTATCCCTGGTCTAGGTTCATGGTGGGGGCTCTCTGTTTGATGTAGATGGCAGGCAGGCAGGTGGTATCCCTGGTCTAGGTTCATGGTGGGGGCTCTCTGTTTGATGTAGATGGCAGGCAGGCAGGTGATATCCCTGGTCTAGGTTCATGGTGGGGGCTCTCTGTTTGATGTAGATGGCAGGCAGGCAGTTGGTATCCCTGGTCTAGGTTCATGGTGGGGGCTCTCTGTTTGATGTAGATGGCAGGCAGGCAGGTGGTATCCCTGGTCTAGGTTCATGGTGGGGGCTCTCTGTTTGATGTAGATGGCAGGCAGGCAGGTGGTATCCCTGGTCTAGGTTCATGGTGGGGGCACTCTGTTTGATGTAGATGGCAGGCAGGCAGGCAGGTGGTATCCCTGGTCTAGGTTCATGGTGGGGGCTCTCTGTTTGATGTAGATGGCAGGCAGGCAGGCAGGTGGTATCCCTGGTCTAGGTTCATGGTGGGGGCTCTCTGTTTGATGTAGATGGCAGGCAGGCAGGTGGTATCCCTGGTCTAGGTTCATGGTGGGGGCTCTCTATTTGATGTAGATGGCAGGCAGGCAGGTGGTATCCCTGGTCTCGGTACATGGTGGGGGCTCTCTGTTTGATGTAGATGGCAGGCAGGCAGGTGGTATCCCTGGTCTCGGTTCATGGTGGGGGCTCTCTGTTTGATGTAGATGGCAGGCAGGCAGGTGGTATCCCTGGTCTCGGTTCATGGTGGGGGCTCTCTGTTTGATGTAGATGGCAGGCAGGCAGGTGGTATCCCTGGTCTCGGTTCATGGTGGGGGCTCTCTGTTTGATGTAGATGGCAGGCAGGCAGGTGGTATCCCTGGTCTAGGTTTATGGTGGGGGCTCTCTGTTTGATGTAGATGGCAGGCAGGCAGGTGGTATTCCTGGTCTAGGTTCATGGTGGGGGCTCTCTGTTTGATGTAGATGGCAGGCAGGCAGGTGGTATCCCTGGTCTCGGTTCATGGTGGGGGCTCTCTGTTTGATGTAGATGGCAGGCAGGCAGGTGGTATCCCTGGTCTCGGTTCATGGTGGGGGCTCTCTGTTTGATGTAGATGGCAGGCAGGCAGGTGGTATCCCTGGTTTAGGTTCATGGTGGGGGCTCTCTGTTTGATGTAGATGGCAGGCAGGCAGGTGGTATTCCTGGTCTAGGTTCATGGTGGGGGTTCTCTGTTTGATGTAGATAGCAGGCAGGCAGGTGGTATCCCTGGTCTCGGTTCATGGTGGGGGCTCTCTGTTTGATGTAGATGGCAGGCAGGCAGGTGGTATCCCTGGTCTCGGTTCATGGCGGGGGCTCTCTGTTTGATGTAGATGGCCTCCTTTACTTTCCTCTTGTGCCAGTTCTGTTCTCTGGCCAAGACCTTGGTGTTGTCCAGGGATGAGATATCAGGAACAAGATCTGCTGTAGATGGGTTGAAATGTCGCAACAATTGCTCCAAAGTACATTTAATTCTTGCTACTAAAATTTAATCTTGGAGCCACGAATAATATCTTCCATATGTTACTTTGTGTACTGTTGAAGTTTTTGACTGGACCATCTCCAATGTGTCGCAGGTGTTGGACAGATACGGGGAGGCATTTGACAAGACTCTCAGTTTCCTGCAGCGTAACTCCAGCCCCAAGTTGGGGCGGCTCCTGGCTCACCTAGACTCGGCCAGAGGCAATCTGCACCTCTTTGGTATGACCAGTCTCTTGTAACTTAATAATGGTATACAATTATGATATGATAACTAATATTACTGATGACTCAACAGATACGTATGTACACAAGAGCACATATATATATATACTTGTGTATATAATATATATATATATGTGTATATATATACATATATATATATATATACATACATAAAACTTTTATAAAATAATGGTAACAATAAATTAATTAATAAATATATTTAAAAAATGTATATATACATATAGCATGGTTTATAATAGTAATACTTTACATTATAACCTCCCGTCTTCCAAACCTGTCTCCCAATGTGTTATGGTTCCAAAATGAAGGAAGAAGATTATTTTACGTTTGTCTTACATCAATGTTTTTAAATCATCCCTTAAAGGAACACATTCTGAAAACATTTATAGCAATGACATATTCTCTTTTGTGATGGGTTTTATTTATGAACTATGTGTTTTATTAAAATTATTCAAAACAGGCCCAGATATGTCTTCATAAAAACTCACCCAGATTCACCATAATGGTCAATGCAAACATTCTGTGCACAGGTGGTTGCCAAGGTGATTGGGATTTGGACGGTGTTTCGCTGTCACTGGAGGCGCCATCTGGCGAGCATGACGGTGTCCTACAAGTCATCGCTTTATGGTTCACACTTGTTAAAATCATCTACATGAAAGGTGCCCTCTGTCTTCTTGGACCGTTACTAAAATTACTTGGTGAGGTTAAATATTTGTTTATTACTTCCAAATAGCATATTCGTCCTGTTGTGCATATTTCATGTTTTTGGTTAAACCAAGACTTTCTATTTTTAATATAATATTCTTAATATTAGAATAGATATGTTAATGTATACTGACCGCCAAATTATGTTTAGTAAGCTCAAAATATTGTTTGCATATTGCACCTGTGAAATGTTAAAATTGTAAACAAAATATTCAATTTGTAAACTGTTATTGATAGATATTGTACAGGTGTGGGTATGTATACCCACATTGGCAGTGTTTTCACGGGGTAAAATGATGGGCGGTAGGGGTGGGGTAGGCGAATGCGGCAGGCACGAAACAATACTAGGGGGGTCTGGATGCATGCTTAAAAAAATGGGCACATGAAATAGGCACATGAAATAGCTACGAGGCGGCAATTTCGGCATGTTTTGGGCAAGGCGGCATATACCAGGGGAAACACTGCCCACAAATAGCTCTTGGTTCCCTCAGTCCTGACAACAAATTGGGATGGTGTACATCTGATTGAATGGACTTCCTGCTAATGATTGCCAGCCCTGGCTGATCACGGGTAACGGAAAAACAACCTCACTTATTGCAATTTAAAAGTTGTCAAAAACCAAGCAATGTACAACAGATAATAACAATGAATGCCACCTTTTACATTATCTGCAGATCCATTCCACAGCGGCCAAGACCTTCACAAAACCTTTATACGAAACGAAGCCGCCTACTACGGATGCATCCGTCGAGTAGGTCCTATTTGTACCTTTTAATTGTTACCAGTGTTTCAGAGGTATCTGTCATGGAGGCAGTATGATTCTCTATTCAGATGTTTCTGACACAGAGGGAAACCAGCTCAAATTGCACGAATGTATGCAGGCTCTTAAAGAGTCGTACGTTAGACCTTACATTTTACACCTTGAATAGGTTTTAAACATTTTCATAGAAAGGTCTTGCATTTGATTTTGCTGAACTACAGATAGGCTATGTTAGGTAACAGTGGAGCTTTAGCAAAATGATTCAGTTTGATCGGATAATAAAACTTTAATTTTTTTTAATTTTTTTTGAATTTCTATGTATATTTTAAAACTATTTAAAGTGTAAAAATGTGAGATATACATTATATATTTATATATATGATTTATATATATATACAGTAAACCTTGGATATTACAAATTCGCTTATAGCAAATAGATGAATTGGTCCCAATTTTTTTGTATTGAATTTCCGATGAAATTGTGCGTATATAACACATTGTTATATATAATAAACAATTATGTTGGTCCCAATGGCCAAAATACATTGAAATATCATCAGATATAACGAATTGATGATATGAAATAAACAAAAAGCAGGTCTAGACCCATATTTTTGTCAATTTACATTGAATACTTTGAAATAAAGTACGTTTCTCACTTAGATCGAACACTTGATTGAAGCTTTTTATTAACATTTATATTTCAAGCCTATTTCTATTGGTATGACTGAGTCGGTGGTCAATTTCAGATTCAACAAATTTTGGATGTAATAAATAAATTGGTTGGTCCTGCGCAATTTTTTATATCCGAGGTTTACTGTAACACAGGGCTGAGCTCTAGTATCCCGTCTTGTTGCTAGGTGATGCGAAGCAGTAAATCTCCCAGAATGCCACAGAAGCAAGATAACTTCCTGTATTTTGTCAGCGACAGTCATTGCCTGTCACCCGCCTGGCGTCAACTCACGATTAAGGTGTGTCTAATTTCTTCCTCCCCTCGGCCCCCTGTGGGGTGGAGCCACGTCCCTCTGTCTTTTCTGCCCTCTCAAAGGTACTTCTTCTGATGTTTCTGTTATTTTCTCCCATACCCGGCTGTTCACACCTGCCGTTTAGAAATTTCTCTTGAACAGTGTTGGATAAAATTATGATTATATTAAATAACAAAATCTGAATTATTTTATTTAAATTGGATTTATTTGATTTTTATTTGTGTGAATTTTTTCAATCTTGTGTATAAACGTTTAAATATAAATGTAGTTGTTTATAGCCATAAACAAATGTTTAAATATAGTTGTCTGTATCCATAAACATTTTCAAATTGATTTTGGTACACCTGTCCAGGGCCCTGTGTGTCGTGTAAACCACTTATACAAGTGCATGTTTGTTCTAAGTGGATTTTATCTCGGCATTTCTGACTTGAAGAGATGCTTGACAGAAAGTTAATAAAATGAGTCGCATGTCAGAAATATTTAATATTGAATTATTAGTAGCATTCGAAAGAGCAGAATCTCTGCTTTCACATGGTGTATCATGTAAGAAGATATCTTAATTCTAACTGAAGTTATGGCTTAACAAACACATGTGGGGTAGAAACCTTCAAACCCAGAAAACGGCCGTCAAAGTTGATGCAAATTATTCGTTATGTTTCATGAAATGTACCATAGTTACCATCTTCCAAGCTCTCTGGAGGTCACAGAATGTAGTTATTAGTATATGTATGCCCATATATGGGAAGATAATGCGTCAAGCTTCGTGGTGATATCCCATATGTTAGGAGCGTCCCAAAATTAGCAGTTGCGAACGCGCGCAATTACTGGCATTTTCGGCGTTATTTTAAGGAAATCGAGCGGAACACTTTGCACAGCTCTACAAAAATCGCTTTAAAATACACAAAACAGAGTTAATTAGAGGGTAGCTAGAGTAGCAATTGATAAAACGAATACCAAATAATAATTTTCAGGGGAAATCTCAAAATCGATGGATTCGCGATTTGTTCACATAAACGACATTTACGGAAAATCAGATTTGCCGACATCCGACTAATTTTGTTAAGATGGGTCACATGTCCTACTTGAATAATCAAAATGTATAGGTTTGATCTAAAAAAGGGTTTGCCTAAAAAGGGCTAATTGCCTATCAAATTAGCATAAAATGTAATGGTTTAGCTTTAACAACCGGCGATTGCGAGGCTGTCAACCGGTAAACAAGTTACGCTACATTTCCAGTGATGGCGCTACCTAGCATAACTATACATTCTGGTTGTGTCCAATAGCTGTTTTCTTTCTGTCTTTGTCGATCTCCTCACAGCGCACTGCTAAATGTCTGACATTTCATTCACAGTTGCTTCGTGGCACATGAAATATAAAAAAACATACTTATTTAGCACCAAATATAGTTAAATACTGTGCAAGGTGTTTTACATTTAAATAAAATAAACTTATTATTATTAATTCAACATTACAATATTCTTGAACGATCATCATGCTGTATACAAATTCAGAAATGATATTTGTTGACAAGATTGCCGTCCAGAGCTACAAGCTTCAGACAGCATAATAATAAATAATAATAATAACTTTATTTATACACTAAAATCCAAAGTAGAACTCTGTTCAGTAGTGTTGACAATAGTCGTTAGAAATTATAAGAAATAAATATAATAATAATAATACAAGTAAAACATATAAATACAAAACTGAACTAGAGAATTTAAATCAAAGATAATATTGATGTAAATTATATTATATATCATACGTAGTAAAAATAAGTATATACATAAATACATAACTATATAAAACAACTATATAGTAAATTGCAAGATAAATATATTATAAATATATAGATATGAGTTAATTAATAAGTAACTACAGTAATACATTATTAGTTTCAATTAAAATGTCAGATAAAAAATAAATATGTGGTATGACGACTAAAGTATAAAATTATGACGGCTAAACATTAAAAGCGAGTTTAAAATAGTGTGTTTTAAGACGAGCTTTAAATGTGTCTATGCACTGTATCAGTCGTAAATCTTCCGGCAACGCATTCCAGAGGGTCGGTCCTGCGCACGAGAACGAGCGACGGCCGTACCGCTCAAGGTTGTGCCGCGGTACAGTTAATAGTCCACAGTCAGTTGATCGAAGTGCGCGGCGTGGCACGTATGGTGAAATCAATGACGCGAGGTAGGCCAGCGTCTTGTCGTGAAGGGCGGTGAACACAAGCACGAGTAACTTGTACTGAATGCGCCACTTCACCGGCAACCAGTGCAGGCTATTCAGTGCTGCAGTGATGCTCTGTCGATCGCCCCGCCTAATACGTAATACGACTCTGGCCGCAGAGTGTTGTACCATCTCAAGGCGGTGGAGTAACCGGTCGGATATTCCGTACAACATAGCGTTCCCGTAGTCTATTCTTGAAGTAACAAGAGCATGTACGAGACACTTGGTTGTTCCGGTCGTTAGTGTGTCGCGTATACGTGAGATTCGGTGCAGGTGATAATATGCACTCTGGCACGCATTTGCTACTTGTGCCGCCATCGAGAGATCGGCATCAATAATAAAACCGAGATCTCTGACGACAGCAGATGTTGGCACTAGTTGACCGCAGACATCGACATGTGTTAGTGTTATTGGCGCGCAGAGGGTGGAGGATTTGACGACAATGGCCTGCGATTTAGACCGGTTGAGTATTAACCCATTGTCGCAGAGCCAGTCGTTGACATCTCGAAGACAGGCCTCCATACGCGCGAGTGCTTCTGCGTGATCGGTTGGTGGAAAGTCGACGTACAGTTGAGTGTCGTCAGCGTATAGATGATGTTGTGTACCATGTTGTTGGAGAATTTTCGCTAGTGGCGCAATGTAAACATTAAATAGTATCGGTCCAAGGACCGACCCTTGTGGAACACCTGTCTTTATGACACTGATCTCCGATGTTTCTTTTTTGACGCGTACCACAGACGTTCGGCCATGCACGTAGGACGCTAGCCAAGCATGTGCTGCACCACAGATGCCATAGCTGTGCAGGCGTCGCAACAGAATACCGTGGTCAAGTGTGTCGAATGCAACAGAAAGGTCAAGTAGCACCAGAAGTACACCTCGACGTGCATCAGTCGACTGCGCTACATCGTTGTGGATGCGCAGAAGCGCTGTCTCGGCGCTATGACGTGGGCAATATGTGCTCTGGTAGACTGGATATACGCTGTTTCTCTCGAGGAAGTGCTGTAGTTGTCGTGCTATGAAACGCTCTGCTGTCTTCGCTACAAACGATATGTTCGAGATGGGGCGATAGTTAGAGAGTACATTGGCGTCATCGTTATGTTTCTTCAGTACTGGTATCACAACAGCGTGCTTCATCGCCTGTGGAACCACGGAAGAGGATATAGACGCGTTGATTATACGTGTTACCACCGGAGAGAGAGTATCAACATGCCTGTTGAAGAGCGACAAGCATGCGGACAAGGAAGCCTTTGGCTTATCGAGTCAACAATTTTCCACCTATATATAACCTGCCCCCCCCCAGATAGCTGTCAATTTTATTTTTGAAAATGTTCACACTGCGAGCACGTGTGTAACACAATCATCAGATAATTTGTTTGTCATTTATTACCATGTGCTTTCAATTTAAGCAACAATCTTTAATATACGTGGCATTTTATCGAATGCTTTCTGAAAATCTACGTAGACAACATCCACTGGTGACTCATCATCTACCCACTTTGTAATTTCTTCCGAAAAACATAACAGATTGGTTAGACAAGACCTAGCCGTTAAGAACCCATGTTGAGATTCGATTATTATTAATTTGTGTTTTACAAGGAATTCCACCAGGTGGTCTCTTATAAGTGTTTCTAGTCATTTGCATAAAACTGGTGTTAAGTTCACTGGTCTGTAATGCTCAGTCTTGCTCCTCGATCCCTTTTTAAATAATGGTGTAATGTTTGCTTCTTTCCATTCTAGTGGAACGATTCCCTCTTTAAGTGACAAGTTAAAGAATATAGCATAGAGGTGTACTGATTTGGTCTACAATTTCCTTAAAGCAGTTTCGGAGGTATCCAGTCAACTCCAGGTGATTTGTTTTCTTTCATCTTAATTTTCCTTGATATCATTTCAGGAGTAACAAACAACTGCCATAAATGATCTGATTCATCCCTCTCAAATTTAGTAACTGGTACTGGCAGTGAACTGATATCTTCTGTGGTAAACACTGAGCTGAAACACTCATTCAGGATATAGCTTAGTGTCAAATCTAAGTATTTCTAGCAGTTAAAATACTGAATAAAATGGGCTAACTAAATTGACAAATTATTCAGCACTGCGTTCAGAAATGTAACTGTGGTCTGGCCCCTTTTCTATTCCAGACCAGCCACTACACCATTCATCCAATATTGTCAACAGGAACCAAAGTGTGGCATCTTCGCCGCAATGGCATCTTCTATCCCAAGGTGAACTTCTACAGTGCCCTCCAACGCATACCAGATGGCGCCACTGTCGTGTTCAACTTCGGTGAGATCGACTGTCGGGAGTGTCTCCAGCAGTGTTGCGATGACTGCAAGTATGAGGTGAGACACTGGTCGCATACAGCAGACTCTCTTGAAATTTCACACAATCACACAATTGTCTCACATACCCAACTCTCGCTCGCCTTTGTGATCTCGCCAAGTAGAGAGTCTGGTCTAGAACCAACATTTTCAATGTTCACTTGGAAACCAAAACAGTGATGCCATCTGATGGCAACTGGTGATTTTAAATTCTCAGTAAGTATTTATTTTGAGATGATGAACCAGATCATTTATGGCAGTTGTTTGTTACTCCTGAAATGATATCAAGGAAAATTAAGATGAAAGAACACAAATCACCTGGAGTTGACGGGATACCACCGAAACTGCTTTAAGGAAATTGTAGAACAAATCAGTACACCACTTTGCTATATTCTTTAACTTGTCACTTAAAGAGGGAATCTTTCCACTAGAATGGAAAGAAGCAAAATAGGAAAAGGAATACGTAGATAAAAATGATTGGACTCTCGATAAGCCGAAAGGCTTCCTTGTCCACCTGCCATCTAGAGTTAATTTTCTGGATGGCAATCTTGTTAAATCTTGTTATTTACATATAATAATTATTAATCTCTGTATATTGTGTATGTTTTCAATAACAAAATTTAATTACAAAATAGCATTACAGAAAGGTACTTAGAGGTAAAAGAACAAAAATTAACTACTCTGTAGGGATTTGAACCTGAAACAAATGTAACGATATAATTTAATGTTGGAGCCCCTATATACACCATATGGATTGACCACAATAATAACCAGCCGGAGTAGAGGAATGTCTGATTGACACCTGTGCCATCTGTTGGTTAAGGAACCTTCAATACCTTTTTAACAAAGTATCTAGTTCTAAAACCTAACTATAGTTCTTGTTACATAAATATCTCTAGCCCCCCTCCCACCGAAATATTGGGCCCCCAGGTTCCGATGCCTATGCTTTAGTTGTGTCGCCACCACTGTTGAGAAAAGTCCTTTCTATATTGTAGAGTCTGACGGAAGCCATAGAGACACTGATTGACATCTACGTCGACGTACTGCTTGGCTTGATGACGCGTCACCACTGGGTCATCTATGTCCACCCTGTGTGTCCAGTCCTTACACGGTGGGTCCACATATACTTGTCTAACATTTTTGGGGGTTTTAAATCCAAATTTTATACTTGAAATTTTGTAGAAATCTTTTTACAAGAAATTTCATCCAGTGGTTTTTAAATCTGTCTAACATTTCTCGTTAGGTACAGGGAGGTTGTGTTTGTGTTTATTGTAAAATCATATTACACATTAAAAACTGTGTCTTCTAACATAACAAGTGTACTATTGACAATAAGTGTCTCTAGTTAAATTTACCATCGTCATATCAACTATCACAATGCATCGATAGTCAGATGTTTCGTAATACAACCACAACCACAGCTGCCTATACTAATGGTTGATTTCAGACCTGTTGTCATGGAATTCAATAAACATCTGGAGAGGAGAATTTCAAATACTCCACAGCTGAACTGGCTGGATTTCGTGCATGACCTTTTCACCTCGGACGGAAGTTGCCTGCAGAAAATCTATGGTATGGTGGCATCTGTGCTTCCCATGGCTACTTAAAAGTTTGCAATGTTCTCTCCAGTAGTCATACATTACTCTGGTAGGTATAAGTTAACACTAACATCAAATTAATTTCAGTTATTGCATAAATTGGGAAAAAACATACTACTGCAAGTTTGTCTTAACTAATTAAATCCAGAACCCACATCAAAAACACTTTCAAGATAACAATTCCAAATTGCATTATTAAAATTGGCAATAAATTGTTTATTTCTTAAAATGCTTTAAAAACACGAAAAAGGTATTTTGGCTTTTCCTCAGTTTTGTGAAACGTTCTTTACTGTCAGAACTGTTGCGGCCTATCACAAATATTATACTGAAATGCAGTGGAACTGTTTCAGACTTTGATGGTGTACATTTACATCCACGCTACGTTCACATACTGGAGAAGTCTATCAACAAAGGTCAAAGTTCACAATCGACAACGGCCAAACACAAGTGACAGAAGTTATCCATGGACCATCTTGAATTGTATTTAAATTTAGCCTTATTGGGAAGTCTGCATTTCATTTGTGTTCTTGAAACTGCGTTTTGTTTCACGATTTAGTTTTTTTTTTTTACAGAGGTTTGACAGATAAATGTGTCAGAGGCACTTTTATTTTGTTGATGGAGTGGTCATAATTTAGAAAGGAGTTGTGAGGAATGAGGACTAATTTTTAATACACAGAAATTTGCAAACAATAATTATTTGTTCATGTAAGCATAGTGTATTACGGTTGTTCACAATAATTGTTGACATTTATCTAGTCGTACAAATGGGGGCACGGCCTGTATACCAGTTATAATTATTTGTTCATGTAAGCCTAGTGTATTACGGTTGTTCACAATAATTGTAGACATTTATCTAGTCGTACAAACGGGGCACGGCCTGTATACCAGTTATAATTGCGTAACCAGTAAACGTTTGCAAAGATTATTATGATAGTTGTTACTGTCCTTTGTACTGTGTCATAAACTGAGTGAGTACCAGACTGTAGACTGGTGGAAATGTGTGCATTGGTGTCTTCACGCAGTAATGGCAGCAACTGCTTCCAAGAGATGGTGTTCAAATGAACATGTCATTAGTAAGGTGCTCCGAGTAAACATGACGACCAGATACTGCACAGTGTAAGAACATAAAGGAGGCAGTCTGTTCCTAGTTTTTCATTAATTAATATAATGTTCTTGAGATTATACTAACTATGTGTATAACAAAACTGTATTGTGTTTAGTAAGTCCTGTAACATTTGCAGTTTGGAAGGCAAGACCCAGGGCATGTTCAAAACATAGTTTCAAAACAAGTTTAACTGGCATTAGAGCCAAGTTGAGCCATGTTAATCGCAGTATCCTTTGATGTTTGACATTTTCCCACGTTCAACACAGCAGTCATCTAGGTTGTTATTAATTACAACGTTGGCCAATTCCAGGTAGAAGAACAGACGGCCTTCCTTTAATTAACTGGTTCAGGGCCACACAGCCGATTTCTCTGATTACTGGTTTTACCAAGAAATGGCACACAGCCGATTGCGCCAGTTTCATTTTGCAACGTGAACTGGCATTGGGTGGGGTCTATGACACCATCTTAAACTGACCAATAAGATTAAGCATTACAAAAGGGAGGTGTTCTATTGCTGCTGGTTTTACAGTTACACTTTGTGCTAGTTTGATGGCGAAAATAAACCGGGAGTTGTAACTAAAAACGAAATGTCATGTTTACCATGCAAAACGCGTCGGATGACAGCCTAAGGCTAAGCATAATATAGATTAGTGAAAGTTATATTGTGTCAACTATTACGTTTTTCAAATTAAATCAAAAATTATCTGTCCTTTCAGGAAATGGATAGTTTATTTGTTAATATTTGAACACTAAGCCCATAAAAATACAAGTTTAGTATGGTGTGCTAGTTTCAAAAATGGCTTGGCACTTCTTGAATATCAGCCAATTTTGGCTAGCACTG
The DNA here is from genome assembly GCA_963995525.1 of Escarpia spicata. Taxonomy (NCBI): domain Eukaryota; kingdom Metazoa; phylum Annelida; class Polychaeta; order Sabellida; family Siboglinidae; genus Escarpia; species Escarpia spicata. Next base: position 7,857,133 of record OZ023207.1, on the reverse strand, counting down.
AAACGGTTAAAGCTTGTTACTTTACATTGCATACAAGGGACCAGAAGTTAGTTGTTCACAATTTCATATATATATAATTTATCAGGGATGAGACCGACATTCAGAGAAAAAAACGGAAATTTTGCTGTGGCCCACATTTCTTCCCGAGAGGACTGTCTTATCTAATTGGGGGAAGGGGGGACTCTTCAGAGATAGTTGTTAATTGTAGACGACATATGGTGTATTTTGAGCAATATTAAATAGAAAATCTTAACATTTACAATAGTAAAAAAGCACACGGACTCACGCACCCATTGTCATAGTACTGACTCACTTGTTAATGATATTTTCTGGGCTGAACCCGAGTTGACTGACGGGCAGCTTTCTTCTTGGCCAGCTTTGTCAAAACAGCCCGTTGATGGGCCATTCTAGCTTTCTTCGTTGCCAGCTCAACTACTTCCTTAGCTTTGTACTTGGTGGCTGCCTTCGTCTTTGACATGTTCAGCTCAGTTTTCTTCTCCTCCATCTTTCCTTCCTTGGCAAGATGGATGGAGTACATTTTGTATGCACCCCTCGTGTTGTGAAGAGGCGACCAGTCCTGTATAGCAGTCTTGTTGCTTGCCATGAGCGAGTACTTCAGTCTGGATAGTGTTGAATGTACTAACATTCTTTCTGGCAGTGGCAGTATTCATGATGTCAGACATGTGACTAAAACACCCTTCCACTTGAGGACCATGAAAGCAGCTCATCATTGCAGCCACCAGCTTTGACAAGGCTGGGAACTTGCCAGTAGAGAATATGATAGCCCACCACGAGTCCAATCTGGAACTTGTGGGTGCTTGTGAAAATGTGTTGTCTACATGGAATCGGCGAACTTCCATGTGATACGCCTTCTGTCCAGGTTCTAATAGAACATTGGTGACCAGCGTGGGCAGTGCCAGCGTGTGTCCTTCAATGCATTCGGTTCCCCTCTGACTGTAGCCTGTAGGATGCAATCCGCATAGTTGACATTGGCCTCGCACCACAAACAGTAGGCTTTCCCTGGTGCTGATAATTTACTGATGAATACATCCAACAGTGTCTCCAGCCACACTCAATTCCACTTATTCTTGACACTTTTGTCAATGTCCTTCACGCAACATTTGTCTTGTCGTACAACAAATCGTCGATTAGCCATTGTGTTCAAAAATGATCGACATCACAAAATACATAGTCGTTTCCTATTGGTCCACTGCTTTTGTGCGCGCACTTCGAAAGAACTAAGGGTTTATTTCGCAGATTCACGGATTCGGTTGGGTCGGTTCTGTCTCTAATCGCCAGGCAGCGTCATTAACACGTGGTGACACCCGGTGGATAGATGGTTAACTCAATCTGCAGATAGATCGTGAATTGTCCAGGATTTTATATGCCCTACCCCCCAACATTCATTTTTTTCTCCCCGGATTTACACGATTCACAACAGTGATCTTTGGAGCAGTATAAAAACCAGAATTCCGGCAAAAACCGGAAATTTCTCATCCCTGATTAATAGATCATCCCCAATTGCACCCAAACATGGCATGAAGAACTGAATATTGCGTATGCGTAATATTTTTATTACAAATGAATCATTACTCAACTGTGTGACAGGATACAAAATGCTACCGCGACGGTCACGGACGGTACCCAACCGGCTACAAGGTTATCTTGACGAATCGGCCACACGCGCAATGTTCATTCTACCTAATTAGTTTCTCATTCGACTTACGATAACACGGCGGTGACAAGACCTGAACTTTACTACATTTTCATGTCCAAATTACTAATTACAATGAGATTGATGTGTGAAAAAGATGCACGATAAAGCAACGTTGGTAAATAAGATTTCATGTGCATATTCTTGCAATGATTACCATTCAACAATTACATCCAGCCCCGTAACTCTGGTTCCTCTAATGTCCTTCTCGTTTTTCCATGGCAAGGTCACCAAATGACCTTCGGCGGTTTGTGACCGTAATAAATATCTACTGGAACGCCACCTAGTTGATAAATGCAGTTCGACGGAGGTGCATGCCCGTGGAAAGTGCGTGCACGGATATTTCCTCGTGAGGAAAACCAAGATGGCTGCTATACGACACGGTCCAAGTCATCGTGTGCCACCCGGTGTGAACCACACACACTGGCAGTGACCGTGCTGTTGCCATAGCAACAGTGATATCCGTGAAAGTTACACTGCAACGAAACACGTTCTCCGGTGCACGACAGTACGCCATCACATGTGCTGCCCTCTAGTGTTCCGATGGTGCACCAAGACACTTCAGTGGATGTCGGCGGGACTGGACCGCTCCGAGCCACTGTCGGAGTATCCCTCTGATGGCGTTGCACGCGCTGACGTTAGATCCGACGCAATACTCGACTGACGCGACATGACGGCGTGCTGCATCATCACCTGGTGGTGGGCGTTGCCCGTTGCCATGGCGACTTCAAGGTCAGTGGGGTCGATGTAGCTGGCGCCAGATAGTGGGACGGCAAGGGGCGACTGAGCGTCACTCAACATCAAGTGTGGCGTCGCTCTGAAACAAACGGTCCTTGATGACTTATTTTGGAATCGTAAAAAACACATACAAACATAATCAAACAAGTATAACAATCGGTGATATAATATACTATTCCAGGCTGACAGCGGAGCTAATTAAGACTGTAACCAGTTGGTTTAAATGATAACAATATAAAATAAGTACTTATTAAGTGAACTGGTCGCTGTCAACCCATCAAATAGCTGTATTAACAATGTAATCATAATTTCACATGTAGCATGTTGATAGTTTCCATATTAGACCAGATATGTAAAATGGAACAACAATATTAAACAAAATTGTATAGCAAACATTTGGTGATGCCAACCACCGACAATGACTAAATATGATTACACATGTGAACAGGTGTTTCATAATGAATTAAGGTTCAGCGAGAACTTCATATCTACTTATAACAACTGCTTTTAGTGATAATACAAAACTTGTTAGGTTGTTTTTGTTTTGAGTGACAGTTGGAATTGTATTCCAGATCAACGGACCTTTACATAACAAACTGTTTGAAGACCTTACAGTAGAAGAGAAAGAATGTATCTGTGACGCCTGTCTAGTTCCGTGAGTGTGTATGTCACGGGTTAATATAACAATATTGGGTAAAGCATGTGATAGTCTCCTGTGAACATAATTATATATAAATATCCAACTTAAATTTCATATATATCTTGCAATTTTATTTAGGCACATAAAGAGGCCCAGTAATTTATTTTAAGTATAGAATAAACAGTTTTTTTTTGCATAATAAATAATTTTGTGAAATTAGTTCTGTCTGTGGATCCCACAAGATGATTCTGTATGTCAAGGAGAAGTAAACTAAAGTATAATCAATTGTTTTAAGAGCAGAAACAGGAAGGTAGCGGTTAACTTTATTACTTGTGTATAAAGCATTGGTTAGTTTATTGATGCATACATTTGTGTTCGTGCCAATCAAGCCTCATCAACATGAAGGCCTAGACATTTTACATTTTATTTGCTGCATTATTTTACTAGACATTGTTAGGAATAATTCTTCCCTCCGAGGACAGGACCTACCCCGGTACTGAATAACACGCATTTATGTCTTGGAAACAATTTATTCGTACACAATCAATTGGCTAATATGTTAAGTTCGTTATTTATATTTTCATGTATATTATTTATTTGTTTTCCAACCGTGCATATAATAGTGTCGTCAGCAAACAATATAGTTTTGCAGTTTTTTTACACAAAAAGGAAGGTAATTTATGTATAAGATAAACAAGAGTATACCGAGGATAGACCCCCTGCGAGACACTCTATGTGATATCTCGCTGAAGCGAATCACTATTATTGAATTTAACATATTAATATATATATCAACGATTTGGATGATGATATAACAAGCAAGGTGTTGAAATTTGGGGATTATACAAAAGTGTTTAGAAGTCCTTCTATGTACAATTTTCCCCAGTATTTTAGAAATTTATGGTAACAAAAATATGGGTCTATAATTGGAAATTTCATAATCATTTGACTTATAGACAGGTATAATTTTTACTATATTCAATTCATCTGGGACTATTCTCTCAACTATTGACTTCTTGACTTGGGGTGTCTGGCCTTAAAGAAGTGCCTGAATGTCCACTTACAAATGAAGACCTCTATGGACATGCTGATAAACTTACAAACAAGATCCGCACGAGGAGGCTACAACTACCTGGCAATTGCTATCGTAACACAGAAGAACCAGAATCAACACTCATCTTGTGGACACCCACTCATGGCAAGGAAGCCTCACCTATGCTCCTGATGACGGTGCAACTTACTTGGAGGACGGGGTGGATGACGACGGTGCAACTTACTTGGAGGACGGGGTGGATGACGACGGTGCAACTTACTTGGAGGACGGGATGGATGACGACGGTGCAACTTACTTGGAGGACGGGGTGGATGACGACGGTGCAACTTACTTGGAGGACGGGATGGATGACGACGGTGCAACTTACTTGGAGGACGGGGTGGGTGACGACGGTGCAACTTACTTGGAGGACGGGGTGGATGACGACGGTGCAACTTACTTGGACTGGGGTGGATGACGACGGTGCAACTTACTTGGAGGACGGGATGGATGACGACGGTGCAACTTACTTGGAGGACGGGGTGGATGACGACGGTGCAACTTACTTGGAGGACGGGATGGATGACGACGGTGCAACTTACTTGGAGGACGGGATGGATGACGACGGTGCAACTTACTTGGAGGACGGGATGGATGACGACGGTGCAACTTACTTGGAGGATGGACTGGATGCAGAGACAATGGATGTGCCAAGTCCCATCTGTGTTGTGCTTGGCCCAGCCATGATGGACGACGACCCACTCACACTCGCCAACTCTAACAACACAGTCAGTGCAGACAATGAGGCACAACTGACGGATCCACTATGTCGCGGTTTGTCTACATCACAATATCAATTATGCATGTGACCTCTGTCAAGATTTGTTGTCGCCAACAGTGTTGATAATGGTTACATGTGTGAATTACATTACTAATGTTGCATCATCCAGATCAAACAACCTCGTACTGCTGGCAAATTAATAACACTGCCTTACGTTTTTATCATGAAGAAAAACTTTTGGGCCAGAAATTAAAAAAATATATACGACGGAACATTTGATCACTCCACGTATTTGGCATCCATTTTTTATGGCTTGATGGAGTTTTTGCTAGGCTACAGGTCACTAGATGGATAGGTCAACTAAGCTTACTGGCAGAAACACTTAACCTCCACACGCAAACGGTTCAATTTAAGTTCATCTCACAGTGCGCAGTAAGTATACGTTTTAATATATCACATTATATATCATGTTTTTGACAATTGTATATGTCTATTTAATTGGCTACTTTATGTCTGTTGTTGTAGAAATAAACTTGATCCATTCATTCGTGTCAGTTAGTCAACCTTGCCTGTTCCTCAGTTTATAACATTTATACATACCAGCCACCAGATTGTGTTTAATAAGCCCGAACAGTGTTCGCAATTTAAACATGTATATGCCTGTGAAATGTTTTTCAAATTACTCCAATAGTATTCCAATAGTGAACACTCATTATATGTGTGCCTATCAGCAAATGCCTTTGGAGTTCCTGGTTCCCACACACCAAAGTCATAGGAAATACAACTGATTCACCAAACTTCCTGCTAATAATCAGCCAACCTGGCTGATTCCTGTCAACTGAACACACCTCACTTTCATACTGATATAAAGAAAAATCATTCCTACAAAAGTCGGTACCATGCGCCGAGTTTTGGCCATACATACTTGAGGGTGAAACTATCTACACCCCACCCCTACTCACCAAGGACGTAGGGTTTGAGGGCATCGGGAACCATCTTGACTGCTCTGTGTAGGTCATCCTGGGTACATTGTCCCTTCTCCAGACCGTAAGCCATACCCATACGTTTCAGCACCTCGATGTCATCGTGGATCTCGAACGTGTTGTCAAAGTTGAATAAATACTCGTATCTGGCGGGAGAAGAACACGCTTTCAACAGACTTGCACATTTCATACACCAACTTCAATGATTCCATAATGAGGCATTACCAGTGCAATTTTCTTAACCAAAACAATGACAAGTGTGTGCTTTTTACAAAAAATAATTTGGTTCAGTGTAAACTAAAAAATCCACGACATTCCATTTTTTAGGATGCATAGAAATCCTACCATGTAAACATGGACCTATTGGTGCTAATTATTTTAATAACTCAAAATATCAACACCCATACCGCTCACTCCTACCTTCTACAATACAGGAACTTCACAGCAAAATACAACTTTTGACTATTTATAACACCAATTTGCATCATACTGAAGCACTCAAGTTTAGCCAAAAAATGTTTTGACCCCAAAGAAATTTCGCATAAAACATTTTGTGGGGCCCCATAAATTATATTGTAAGGCAAACTGCCCCATCTACCCTGGTGAATTCCGGCACTGGTATAGACGTACTTGTCGTTTGATATGCTGCAGTCAATGACAGTCTTCTTGCTTGTATTGACCACAATGAAGGGTAGTTGTATGGCGGAGTTGGACAGGGGCATTCCTTCCCTCTCCTCCTGCCGTTTATTCCGCTGTACCAGGTTCTTAAATGCAATTTGCTGCAACACACAAGATATGTTCACTCTACCTCGCCGCTGTTCACACAGCCGTGTTAGTGAGTACCTGGCTATATACAGGGTAAAGGTAAGTTCTTATAGATATGTTCACTCTACCTCGCTGCTGTTCACACAGCCGTGTTAGTGAGTACCTGGCTATGTACAGGGTAAAGGTAAGTTCTTATAGATATGTTCACTCTACCTCGCCGCTGTTCACACAGCCGTGTCAGTGAGTACCTGGCTATATACAGGGTAAAGGTTAGTTCTTATAGATATGTTCACTCTACCTCGCCGCTGTTCACACAGCCGTGTCAGTGAGTACCTGGCTATATACAGGGTAAAGGTTAGTTCTTATAGATATGTTCACTCTACCTCGCCGCTGTTCACACAGCCGTGTCAGTGAGTACCTGGCTATATACAGGGTAAAGGTTAGTTCTTATAGATATGTTCACTCTACCTCGCCGCTGTTCACACAGCCGTGTCAGTGAGTACCTGGCTATATACAGGGTAAAGGTTAGTTCTTATAGATATGTTCACTCTACCTCGCCGCTGTTCACACAGCCGTGTCAGTGAGTACCTGGCTATGTACAGTGTAAAGGTTAGTTCTTATAGATATGTTCACTCTACCTCGCCGCTGTTCACACAGCCGTGTCAGTGAGTACCTGGCTATGTACAGTGTAAAGGTTAGTTCTTATAGATATGTTCACTCTACCTCGCCGCTGTTCACACAGCCGTGTCAGTGAGTACCTGGCTATATACAGGGTAAAGGTAAGTTCTTATACAGCACTGTACCCAGTCCTTTTTACGACTGCTCAAAACGCTTTACACGTCACTCTCTGGCAGATCTGTTCATTTTACTCCCTGGCAGACCTGTTCATTTTACTCCTTGGCAGACCTGTTCAATAGAACATCATCTAAAATTCACTGAGAAGCATTCAGCCACGCTGTAATTAATGCGCGGACTATTAATACACAAATTGTATTGTTATTTTAGCATGGCCGAATGTTTCCCAGAGAAGTTTAGAGTGTTCATCTGAACAGGTCCGCCAGGGAGTAGAGCTTTGAGCAGTCCCAAGGATTAGATACCGCGCTATATAAGAACGTACCTTTCCTTTACTTTTTACATAGTCAATACAGTAAATAATATAGTTTATCGTACAGCGCCAGATCTAACATCCTCCATTTGCCACCCAAACAACAAACCTACATAAATTATGCTGTAAACTAATTTTTTAAATACTGCTTTAAATCTATTCCCTTTGGCATAGTTGATATCATTTTATGACATATCTATAAAAACAATTATGGCCGGCAGTAATGACATTGTTTGATATATGATATCATGTATACCAATACTGCTTGTTTTATGTGCCGAAATGTGGGCTCTGTCAACCTGAGGTACAGGAGACTAGTATGGGCTCAGTCACAGGCCTGGCCTTGGGATGTCGAGCCCACATTTCTCTCTTATCACGTTAATAAATAAACGTCATTCATTTGGCCTTTTTTCATCACTATATTGGACTCTGTGTTGTTGCTTGCATAAAAACAATTATGGCCGCAAAATACCAACACAAAATGACTGCAAATGTTGCTATTGTAAAAATCATGTGACCACATGACCTATGGTCTACGACCTACTTGTAGAATGAGCTCCTGAAGCTGCTGCGTTTTGTGCTTTATTCTCTCCAGGCGGTGCTGTTTCTCAACCTGACCAATCAAAACAGTTGCGGCAAATTAAACAGACATCGATTCCACGACACATTTACACTGCACAAACAAAGTTGGGAGCTGTCATAATTTATCAGCGGATCCGCTTTTAGTTTACAAGAGGGTGAGTGAGATTTCAGGGTTGGAGATTTAGGGGTGGGTAAGATTTTCCGACACATAATTTTTTTCAGACATTAATTTTAATGTTAAAAAAGTATCACCAAGCAGGCGCCACTAGACTGTGTGCCATGTCATTTATGTTTGGCTGATTTGAGCACTACTGTAAAGACCATCTGTATTCGGACACCTAAAAATAATTAAATACTCGGCTGTCGGAAAACTTACGAACATGGATGTGTCCCGACATTGTGTCTCATTTGACTACCCGTAACGTCACAATTGAGAAGTTAACGTAAGACTCGGTTAAAATTTGCGGATTTAAAAAAATAAAATGATATGATTGGTTGAAACACTAATGTCCAACCTATGATGTCAGCTTATAATAGCAGCTACATTTGATTGGATCGACACTTTATTCTCCGTGTTTCTTTAGCTTTCTAAACCGTGATTATGCCGTTTGGTCGAAAGCGAGCGAGTGTTTTCCCGTGCTGCGAAGCGACGCAATACTGCGCAGCTGCAGTTAGCACGTGAAAGAAAGACAATGCAAGTTGAATCCGTTGTTGAACCTGTGGCGATAAAGTCTTTGGGTCCGACCATGATACCAGCGACTGCGCCAATAGCACCCAGAGTATGTTCAAGTTCTGATGTTTTATATGTTCTCGATAACCCCGACAGAGTTCATAATTCAGATATGTTCATGTTGTCTCCATAGTTAGTCTTTGAACCCTGTATCAAGAAATTATTTTACGTTTTGCCTATATTTTTATATTTGTGGTCTTGTTGATGTTCAGGTCCAGGGGCTATCCAGGCACGCCAGAACTATAGTTAACATAAAATAATAGTGATATAATTATATACATGCTCAGATTATGTTGTTTGAGGGATGTCAGTTATAGTTTGTACATTATTCAATGGAATTATGGTTTATATTAGTACAATTTGCCTTGGTATGTCCATTTATTACATACAGTTATATAATTCAGTACTAATAAAATAAATAAAAGGCGCAACATACAGACCTATAGTAACGGGGAGGGGCTTTTGTTGTTAGTAATACTTATGTTCGTGAAATACATTGGTATTGTGTACTTGTTTCTAAGTGTTAACTTGGCTGTCAGTGTCACCGGATCTGCCTCGAAGACTGTCTGCGACTGAGCAGAAATTTGGCTACACGGATCTTCTGGATGAGATGGGAGTCTCACGCTTCCCAGATGCTGCGACTGAGCGGAAGTTTGGCTACACGGATCTTCTGGATGAGATGGGAGTCTCACGCTTCCCGGATTAGGATGAAGGAGATACTAGTGCAAATCTGTTGACTGTACTTGAACGCTGCGTCATGTTGCCATCACTTAATTGTTGCGAACCTGCCAAGCACTTTCTCTTCTTTAGTTAACTTTATTTAGGTTACAGTGAACTTGATTTGTGCTCCAGTGAACTTTATCCGAGCTCCAGGAAACTTTATCTGAGCTCCAGTGAAATTGACCTGAGCTCCAGTGAACTTTGTCTGTGTTCCGGCGAACTTTATCTGTGCTCGTGTGAACTTTATATGTGCTCCTGTGAATTTTATCTGTGTTACTGTGAACTTTATTTGTGCTACTGTGAACTTTATCTGTATAAATTTTGGAATGGTGTGCTATTTTACAAATACGGTTTCTTGTTCTGTAATGTTTTTGCTACGCTGCATTGTTTGACATATATTACTACTATTGCTATGCAGTTCAAATGACTGTGAACTGTGCCATTTGATAGATTATTCATTGAGTAACATGTTTGTAAAGTTTCAATCACATCGGTTGCATTTCAGATGTTGAAAAGTGTGTACAAGTGTAACTTTGAACGCGATTTTCTCAGAAACATGATTTTACATCTATACAAAATTACTAATAAACAGGGGTCTTTAATAAAAAAAATGTGTCAGTGAAACACCACCTATATCTAGGTTCTGGCACTGTTGTAATGTAATCATTGAGAAGTTATACTTCATAAAAGGACACTAACAATTGATGTCCAATTTTTTTACAAAGGTGTCCCAAAACAAGATATTTTTTTAGATTTTTATGGTGTCCAAAAATATTCATTATATATCTGATAAAGTGAATGTAGCTCCACTTACATCTAGGTTCTGGCACTCCTGTGCGGAGTTGGTGGGCAGTCCTATCCATTTGATTTCCTTCTTCTCCTTAGAGATGATGTTCATGGCCATGAGCACATTGAGTGCGTCATACACGCGCCGTCGAATGTTCTTCTGGTCATATGACTGCAACAATCACACACAACTGCAGGTCTTTACAACTGCAACAATCACACACAACAACTGCAGGTCTTTACAACTGCAACAATCACACACAACAACTGCAGGTCTTTACAACTGCAACAATCACACAAAACAACTGCAGGTCTTTACAACTGAAACATGCATTTACGAATTACATATTTACCAGGCTCCACCCGTTCACTTGGAAATTTGAAATGTACAGGTCTTGCGAGAGATCTGTGGGGAAGGTAGGATGGTGCAGGGTTAGGTCAGCATTTGTTTGGTAGGCACAGCCTAGGTGTATTTCTATAGGTAGAAGGGACCAACGCCTTTCAGTGTCTCTTCCTAAAGACATGGCCAATGTGCGGTGAACGAAACTGCTGAAGGCAGCAGGTCACATCAAACTACCATCCTCTCAAGCAACCACGGTCTCACATTTGCGCCCCACCAGAATGGCCAATTACACCACAAATGCAACAACTTGGAATTATTATAAAAACATAATATTATAATTATTTACAAAATGGGTGTAATTGATTAGTTTCTTTCAAACGTGCTACAAAACAAAATATTTAATCTAGAGCCATAACATAACCTTATAAGAAGACAATTGGTAAACAAACTGTCAGGAAACATGCACACAGCTAGAACGCATCACCGGTGTCACATGATCAGGATCACGTGACGGTTCGTTGACTGCGGCCATCTTACCTGGTCGGACTGTGCCATGCTGCGGGGGTCGGTGAACTCTGCGACAAGTTCGTCAGCAACCTCATTGTAAGAGGTCGTGCCCTTCTTCTGTACTTTCTCACACACTTTCATAGAGAAGTGTCGCAGCCCTTTGCCCCCTTTCTCTCCCTTCTTGCGTTTGCTGTGACAGACAACGCTGTCTTGAAATCACTATTGTTCTCAAATTCCGTCAGCACGACAAAATCTAAAATTTCATCATCAAATAACTGAGCCTTTGTCCACAAATTTTTAGTTATATCATTAAGACAAACATTATTTTGTACCAACTATGCAGTAACTGACAAACAGAATGAAACAATTTTACCCAATCACTGGGCGATTTTATAGGTATGTGATCCATAAATACATTACGAGTATCTGCGATGAGTCCTCATTGACACTGCTTACTTGTACGTCACAACTCTAACAACAAAAACCAGCAAACTGACAAATATCCAGTTATAAAAAAACGGATTTTTATAGGAAATAAAGGAAATTGTAGGACTGCTGGGTACCTTGTATTTGCCAAAAGCAAGTTTTTAACGCACATCTTATGTAAACATGTGGGTTGTTGATTGAGACCACGAACTGAACAAAGTTGAAGGTCCTGCGTATCCTCATACACCAAGGGTGCTACTGATTATACCACACTCTACATACCCCTGATAGATAGTTTTATCAAAACACTCAAGATAAGCTGAGCCCGTTATCGAATCACCTCATTGCCATTCTAGAATCAACGATCTTAGCCAATCGTGGCTGATGTTTCTCAATATGCGAGACGTAGAAATATTAGAAAATTGCCACTGGCTCACGTGAATGGTGAAACCAGTAATTATATTGGGATTCTCTGGAATTTCCCTTTGATATGGGGCACAGGCATGTGCAGGTCAATTTTTTCACGGTAGTATCCGGCACAATCAGTTACTACAACAAACTGACTCAGGATATCTGCCGGAGATAGTAGGGGGCGTTAGCTGTATCAGGTACACTTTCTCCTAGTTACTGCCTCCATCAGTGTCACGACTGTACCACCACTCGTGAGAACAATGCAGATGCCTGCGTACCATATATACACAAAACCAGGAACTCCCGGGGATCATAACATAACCACCCGTTTGACCAATCTCAGAGGTAGAGTGTTCACATAATTACTTCTACTTCCCAAACATTAGGGCCTACCGCCCTACACAAAACTGTCAAAACCTGAACTGCCGAATCTTGATAGGCAATGATATTATAGGCCGATCTAAATTTCAGCGTTTCACAAGGCGATCTGCCAGAGGGTATTGAGTAATCAACAGCGTCCCTGACGAGAAAGGATAAGGGGAGGTCTGGGGCACTTAACTCACCCATCGGAATAATCCGAGTCGATGTACTCGCCCGGCCTCTTTCTCACAATGGTCGTCGACCACTGATTGGGCGGTTCTATTGGGATCAGCTGTGCGCTCTTTGGCGTCTGAGCCAGCATCGTGTTCGCCTGCACCAGTGCTGCCCTCTGTGGCATGCTCACCAGCTGCTGAAACGACGTGTTAAAAATAACTCGACCATGAAGCGGGACCATTCAAGCAGAACAAAACGATGAAACTGACATACTATTGCAGGTAGACCTTGTTTGGAATACAGAACAAACTAGCAAACATACTGGGCATAGCATTACAGGGAACTGTCAATGCAACGCTAGTTCCAAGCTAGATAAACCGTCCACTCATCAAACGGGTACATCAACATAACTAGAAACAATCAAAGTTTCATTGTTCATACAAAGAGAAATAGTAGACCCTTTTTGGCGGTCACAGATAAACACCTGAATGATTCGCATCTCAGACACATTTGCTCAATTAGTCAATTTAAATTGTGCACATCAACTGCAAAATATGCCAAATTTTGCATTGCAAAGTGTAAACAGTGCCAAGATTTTGATGAATTTCAACACGACGAAACTTCAGAAAGTATTTTCATGTATCTGTATCTCAATTCTTGTACAATATATTTAGTATCGGAAGAAACCTCTGCAACTGACTGATGAAGCCGTAACGACAACATCTCTGACAAACTGGTGAGAGGCGTACCCTGGGGGAACTGATGTAGGACACACAAGCTGGGGGATGCTGCTGAGGACACTCCAGCTTCACCTTCACCTGAGTTTGACAACACAACAACAGTGACAACAACAACAACAACGCATTGACAACAACACAATGATGACAACATTGACAATGCAGTTACAACAATGCTGACAACTATGCACAAATAACAATGTTGACAACACAGTGATGATAACATTGACAACACATAAATGACAACACATTGATGACAACATCAACAACACCACACTGATAACAATACTGACAACAACACACTGACTGCAACACTAATAATAACAATGCAGTGACAACACCAACATATCAATAAGTGACAATTCATCAACAACAATAGAGACCACAAATCAATAACACGTCAGCAGCAACAACTGACATATTAATAGGAGGTAGTCTGTTCATAGTTTTTCATTAATAATTAATCTAATTTATTAATCTTCCTAAGACTACATTAAATATTTGTTGAAGGCATACTGCCCGCCAAATTGTGTTTAGTTTACCTGTTACAAATTACTATGCCCACTAATTCTGGGTAGACGAACAGAGTTCAACAGATGCCATCCCTTTAAGAGTGTGAGCAACTACACATTGCACTAACATCACAGCAACAACACAGCAACAACATAGTGACGTATTTAAACACAAACTGCGCACACTCAACAACGCACAAACAAAGCAGCAAGTCAACGTAGAAGACCACGTCTATGAGCGACGTACCATTGGTGAACTGATGGTTGCTACGGAGGCGGGAAGGATGTGCTGCTGGGGATACTCGAGCTTCACCTTGCCGGGTGTCACCTGCTGTATGGGCATCGCAATCAGCTGGATGCCTGCAACACAGCACACACGGGTCATTGTTACAGTCGTGTACTGTACGGCTCTATATGCTACGTATCGTATATTTTATACAGTATATGGGTACGGTATACGGTTTTTTATTATATGCATATGGTTAGAAACATAATTAACTTCACAAATGAAAAATATATTTTGCATAGAAGACATTCAAACAAAAATGAAAGATGAATCAATAGGCATATAGCATCATTTCAATCACTTTGAAGCCCGCTTGTTGTTTTGTTGTCATCCTGATGCAACGACATGTGCAGTGCGCAGCTTCTCTTCGATTTTGGTTCTCATATATTCATACTTTTACGTTGTTTGGGAATGTTTAAGCATCGTTAAGTAACAATTCAAAACTGTATAGAAAAACGGGTTAATCGGTATACAATATGCACCAGTAGTCATTATGATGTCAAATCAACCAACGGTCAAACGGTTGATGACTCAGAATACAAGTAATGTTCACTTGTGCATTTGTGAGTGGATAGATTTATTTAAATCAATCGCAGTCACAATACTCTATTGTCCCTTGGGAGGAAATTCATTTGGAGTGTAGCAGCATATTAAAACAAATAAAACAAATGTACATGCAATATAAAAATAGTAATAAAATTATATCACTTAAGTAAGTTAAAATAAGTTAAATATTTAAATAAGTTACAAAAGTAAAATCATCTAAAAACCACAAATCATATTAGGTTCATTCAGTGTTTGACTGGCAGGGAAGACTGGCAGAGATGGAGGGAATGAAGGACAATTACTCATTCTTTAGTCTAATTGACGAGGGAACAAATGAATTTCGACTGCGATTCAGTTTACAGTGAGGGAGTTGAAAGCGGCGACCAGAAGGAAGCCGTTTATAGCATGGAAACAGGAGATGTTCAGGATCTGAGGAGACTTTCCTTTTCTCTCTGCCCGTTGCCTGTACAGATCCTCTACATTGGTCTGCTTTTCTCCTATCACCTTTTCTCCTATCATCTTTTCTCCTATCACCTTTTCTCCTATCACCTTGCCACTAACCCTGACGGTTCGTGCCAGAGTGTGCGATACACAACACTCAGGCCATCGTACCACACGAGGAACCCAAATGTATTAGAGCTTTCGATGTAGCATCTATAGTAGGTTTGAAGAACATATGTTCTGACACTGAGTGACCTGAGCTTGTATAATAAATACAGCTTATGCTGGCACTTTCTATTAATTAGCTTAATTTGTAGTGAGAGAACCCGGGTCTGAATCCTGTGAAGCAGTGTCGAACCTTGGGCAATTTCATTCACTCTACGCTGCTCCAGTTCACTCAGTATGAATGAGTACCTGGCTATAGACAGTGGTGGATATTTGTGTATGAATAGTCTTCACGCATTAATTGCAGCGTGGCTGGATGCTTCCCAGAGAAGTTGAGATGGTGTTCAATTGAACAGGTCTGCCAGGGAGTAAAGTGTAAAGCGCTTTAAGCAGTACTGAGGACTGGATACTGTGCTATATAAGAACTTAAAGGCCATATCCTGGGGGGAAAAAATTGCTACTAAATATAAAAATATGCATGTACATATGTGTTCTGCAATATAATGACAACCCAAAAACCACACGTTTGCTGAAACCTTTCTAAAATTTACATTAAATGGGACCTGTCCTGGCGCAGGCTTTGAAAAGTCTGTTTTCCGAAAATGCCGCGAGAGGCAGAATTGTGACGTCAGTTGTGGAAAACATTCCCGGGATCGCAAACGTTCTCGGCGGCTGGATTTCTTTGGTGGATATTTGAACTGGTATACATTCATTCACATATAGAAATGGTGAACAAATGTGTTGTTGGAAACTGCAACAATTCGAATCTGACTGGCCATTCTGTGCACGAATTTCCCAAAGTGCCAGTTACTCGGCAGAAATGGAAACGTTTTGTTCGAAATAACAGGGCCAACTGGACCCATGCTACGGCAACTAGCATTATTTGTGGTTCGCATTTCGTTGCACCTGGCGACTTCGAAGGCTTCGTACAATGGAAGATTGGTTGCAGGCGTAAGTTAGCTGTAAAGAAATCTGCCGTTCCTTCGACAAACACAACAGAGGCGAAGGCGATTTGGTTACCGGCAAATCTGCGCAAGTGGGCCCGGTCAGTTGTCGGAGCTTCTTCACTGGTTCGTGTCTATATGGTGCCACAACGTGCTGACTGACATCAACATTGTCGATCTCGACAATGTCATCCTCACTGTCACCAAAATATATATGATCAAACGTTTCGTGATCCGCGTCAAAAATGATATCGCTCTCTGAACTACTCGAGAAAGCCGTCATTTGTATCAAGTTGTTTACATGACACCGCGCGACTGCACAGGGCCGCAGGCGTGAAGCCGCTGCACTAACTGACGGCGGAACCACGACTGACGTCTCGTTTCAGCAACAAATGCAAACCCGACATCACTCGGGAGTTTCCGTAAAATAGCATATTTAAAGGCTCTTTTTATGTCGTATGCTCATATACCATATTTAAACATTTTGGCACTATCATCATTTGAAAGGGCATAAACCATTTGTTATTAAAAAAGAGCACATTTTATTCCAGGATATGGCCTTTAACCTTTACTACTAGCTAGTAGCTGTATTTTGACCAAGTGTGAGCTTGGCATCAATGATGGTGCCGAGATACTTCCTCTGCTCCTCTACTCCCCTCACACACTCTCCATTAATAAATCGTCCCTTGGGAGGAGTAGGTAAAATCTATTATGAGTTCTTCAGTTTTATGAACGTTCAGGTCTAGGAAATTATTGCCACACTACACTGCGAAATCAGCTACAGCGCACGCACACACTTGATCAGAGCCGGATAGGTCGACGATAGCTGTGTCATCGGTGTATTTGATTAAAATGTCGGTCTCCTGGCTGCTACAACAGTAATCTGTGTAGCGTGTGAACAGAACAGGGGAGATGGGTGAAACCGGTGAAAGTAAAGAATGAACTCGACACAGCACCATTATATCGCACTACTTGCTTACGCTCAGCAAGAATCTGATTTACCTACAAGATGATGTGTGTTCACATGCTTATTGACAAGTTTACTCATCACGATTGTGGCTGAATGGTGTTGAAAGCCAAGGAAAAATCAATAAACACAATCCTGGCAAATGACTTGGGCTTTTCCAGGTGAGTATACACAAACTATGACAGAGAGTGAGGATTTCATCCTCCACACCAAAGCACTTCACGATGACTGAGGTAAGCACCACTGGGTGGTATTTGTCGAGAAAACAGATGGTACAGGTTTCTTGGGGACAGGACAGATGACTGACGATTTCCAGGCCAGGGGGATGCAATGCTGCTTAAGAAACCAGTTGAAAAGGATGCTGAGCACAGCACCCAGCTGAGCATGACACTCCTTGAGGACCTGACCACTGACGTTGTTAGGCCCAGCAGCCTTGAGGGTTAACCTGCTTGAAGATCTTACTGGCGTCATCAGGAGTTGCTTCCAGGATATCACCCTCCGTGAGCCAAGACTCAATGTTGTCCACCCCCTCCTGATGCTCAAATGAGAAGTCATGCCAGTGAAACGCCCTAAGAAGAAATTCAAGCCCTCAGCAAACTTGAGACTCTCTTCCGCTGACTCTTGACGTTTGTATGACATGTTTGCCTGACTCGACACCAGACAGAGTTTTCAGTCCCTGCCCTGCCCTGCGCATAGTGCCGTATTGGAACAAGTGTTCAATTTTGTTCTTGTATTCCAGTTTAGCATCCCTGATCTGCCTTTTTAGAGTACACTGGATCCTTTTTGCTTCAGTGCGGTTGTTAGACACGAAAGCCCTCTTCTTCTTAATGACTGTTTTTTTCTGTTTTTTTACTTACCCGCGGTTTGTTATTTGAGAAGATTTTCAGTCTTTGTGGGGACAATCATCTCTTCACAAAACTTGATACAGTCTGCGACAACATCAACTGCTTTGTCAAGCGAAGAGCTGGAGTCAATGAGAACATCCCAGAAAGTACAGTCAAAACAGTCCCTGAGGACGTCGGCCCGAGTTCAAGTCCCGCGTTTTTACAGTTTTCTCCACTGCTATCTGTCTCTGCAGTTTAGTTTTATACGCCAGGATCAAATGTACCACATTGTGGTCAGTTGTACTGGTGGCCATCTTCTTCAAGGATTTGTACACGTCCTTAATGGTGCCATAACAAAGATCGAGGGTGTTACTACCGCGTGTCTGATAGGTCACGTACTGCTGGTAAACAGGCAATGGTTTGTCCAGTCGGCAGCTATTGATATCTCTGAGAATGATGTTTGGCGGGTCTAGCGACATTGTCTCATGCTGATGCACACAGCTAGTGATTGCATCAGCTGCGCATACAACATTAGTTGATGGTGGCACAGAGACCAGAGTTAAAAATAGCTGTCCGAACTCTTTTATAACTCAGACGTTATACCAACCCTCCTATACGGATGTGAAACATGGCAACTAAAAATAAGCCAAGAAAACAAAATTGATGCATTCAACACTAAATGCCTGCAAAAGATCTCTGGCATACTCTGGAGCGACCATGTGACATACATAAACATCCAGATAGGATCAGGACAACCTCTGGCATCATCTACTATCTGCATAAGATTAATGAGCTGGCTCGGCCATGTCACAAGGCTTCCACTTACAAGACCTGCCCAACAAGTGCTATGGTGAATACCAGCTGCCAGAGAAAGAGGGGACAACCTAGAATGAACTGGTGCCAAACAATCGACCCACAACCTACAGCTGGTCAACAAAAGTTGGAGCGACGTCAGAACACTAGCAAGGGACAGATCTGGATGGCGTGCTTTGTACCTCATGCGTGCTTTGTGCATCATGCGTGCTTTGTACCTCATGCGTCTCTAGGCGTGGAAGCCGCTAAGTCTAAATAAGTAAGAACTCTCTGGGTAAGTAGGTCGGATACAGCGACACTGACAATAGCTCCATGTTCCGGGTACACTGTTCTTCCCTCACGATGACAGGCTTACACCAGCGCTGGTTGATTCCTCCACCCTGTGATTTGCCACTCAACTTTATTTATTTCATTATCCACATAATTTCAATAAAAAGAATGTATTAATAGAACATCTTAAATCCTAGGACACACTCAGTAAACCAATTCAATAATTTACAATTCTTTACGTTTTATTAATTTTACATGTGATTTTCCTTAAATGCCCCCTTGACTGGACTGGGAAACAGCAACTTGGCCCACATTCTACTAAATAGCACAGCACCCACCAGTTCAGTAACAATTAGGGACAAACCAGGAGGTGGAAAGAGGCTGAATGGCAAACCCCTGATGGCTCCATGGGGGGTTTGTTGCCCTTTCAGCTGTCCAGTTTTCCCACATTAATCAGAGTCAGTCATGTCACCAACTGGGCTGCCCTCCCAGTGGGGGTGGGAAACTGGGGGAAGAGGCATTAAGGAAGGTACCCCCTAATTACAGGTTCAAGCTGACTAGCTATTATAGGAGACATGCTATAGCCCAATCCAACTCCCACCATAAACCAGGGAAGTTAGGCCTTGGGGTCTGTACAAAGGGACAATTTACAAATTCAATTTAAAACTTGTGTACAGTCCCAATTACCATGCCACCCAAACACAAATTTAAATCGGGCGAGATTATGTGGGTTTATCCCCTAGAAAAGTTACAAAATGACAGGATTATCAAAGTGCTTTTGATACAGGTTTTACTGTTACAACAGTTCATTCCCTTGCCACTGATGTGTCTGGATTTCCACAACTTTTGTTTTAAGACACTTATAGATTATAGTGTAGTATCGATGCTGACAGAAGGAAAATAAACGAAGGATCTATATCGAGGCCAGCCTCACCCCAGACTACAGAGAGAGAACTACTGATTCACTGCAGTGCTAACAGAACATGTTTGTGATAAAACTAGGTCGAAGAATCTGAGAAGACCCCTATAACATCACAAGGAGGGAGTATGTGGGACACATCCAGTGTGATTGGAAGAGCAGGTGGAGGGAAACTGTGCAAGAGAAGGGTAACTAGGAACAACCATAGGTATTGGTTAAATCACCCAAAAAGTAGCACATATCTATCCAGATGTGGTGGGTTTCAGAACCTTCAGGGCAAACATAATAAACATCAATTCAGGTGAAATTTTTGACTGGGCAAAATTTCAGAACTGAAATGAACATAACAATTTACAAAAAGTTACCTATAGGGACATATTTGTAAACATTGTTTTCGCTTCTAAAATAGTTTAATACACTGTAAAAAATTTAGTCAGATGTCACTTATTTTAATTGTTGACATAAGAAATATAAATGCCTTGAATTAAGTGGTACTTGCCTTGTTTCTGTAGATACTGAGCGTCGACTGTTGTCAGTGTGCCATTGTTATCCAGCAGACCCACCTGAAACACAATAAAAAAACAACGTCTAAACTCTTACCAAGTATTTCTACATCCATCATCCATTTCGTTTCAAAATACTTACTGTCTCACATTAACATGTTTTTCTTTCATTTAGCCAAGTCATACTTTTTAAGTTTCAGAAACGCCAATCCAGGAGATTTATACGTAAATCAGAGGTCTCAGAAAATCGGGCATTTATGCGTAAATCGGAGGATCTTAAAAAAAAGGCATTTATACATCAATCAGATTAAAATATAACAAAAACGAATACTTTCCATAGACATTAATAACCACATTTTAATAAAATGCTAAGTTTCAGAAATGCCGATGCATGAGATTTATGAGTAGATTGGAGGGTCTTGTATATCAGAAAATTGTGTGTAAATTGGGGGTCTCAGGGTATTATGGAATCTGAGTATTTCATGTTATGAAAATGGTCAAAGATCAGCCTTATTTCCAAATGCATTGCACATGTGCTCTTAAATCAATGGCACATAACAGCATGTTAATATGTATTTAATGTGTTACATTAAATAAATTATATGTAAACTAAAATGTACGTGTCTTTATAGGCATGGTAGAAAGAAGAACAAGTTTACTAATTTTATGTTCTAGGTATATGTGTTCATACATTAAATATAATATTTTTATGGTGCAAAGAACCATGAATATAGGCAGTAAATACATATTTTTGTATTACAAATATTTTATTATATTATTACAAACATACACAATATTCACAAGTATAAGAACCAGAACTTAGCATTGTATTTTCTTCAAAGTTTGTTACCATGGCCTGGATGACGGAGGCATGCGTAATGAGTTTACTATTTGTGACCTTTGACCTTGCTGGTGGAGCATTTGATGTTATAAAATACATCTTTTCATATATAATGTGTTCCAGTTCTAACATTTACATATATATATGGATTAAATAAAATGTGTAGTGTAGATGGATCGACTGACATTATTTGAGTATAGATTCAGATTGAAACGGATCACACTTCGTTTTATAAGATCGGCAAGCTGATGGTGGGTGATAATAGGGAACCTGCGGCCGCAAGCATGGTTCACGGTGCTTGTCCAAAGCTTATATGCAATATCAATCACAGGCAAGACCCAAGAAGATAGTTAAACAGCTGTTGTTGTCTAGTCAATGCAAGGCATGATTTAAACAACCCCTTTTCGCTTTGTTGTCTGAGCTGCCTTAGGCTTGGTCCAATGTCCCTATTCATGAGATTTACCTCAGTGTCTGACTGATTGCAATTAACTCACTGGCAGTGGCACTAGTATTTACTGACACTGACCACTTTCTGTTGACCCAGAAAAACATACCTGAGTCACCTGGAAATAAAACCCAATTAGGCCATGCCGAATTCGGAAAATAAGATAGAAAAGAAAAAAAAAAGTTTTGGCTTCACTGATAATCTAGGAAATTAGTTCTCCTTTCCAGGAGATCGGGTGGATTTCCGGGAGTTTCCCGGCGAGTGCAGGAGACATGTACGGCGAAGTATTTGCTTATTCTTAGCCAACATTTTCCTAAGCCAAATTTGCCATTTTTATTTATTTAGCAAAACAATTTTTTTTTACAATTGGCTAGATATAGATAACAAATAATTATATATAGTATAGTTAGACACATTGTATATAATATTCTGAAGTATATATTTAGTTTTGTTGTGTCCTGTTAGGAACTGGGATCAGACATATGTTCGGGGAAACAGCCAGCTGAACACTAGATACAAAGTCGATGCCAAGCACCCTGACAATGTACCCTATTGTGACATTTCCTGACAGCCCCTTATTTCAATAGGGTGTATTTGAAATTAGCTTCCCTTTCTCAGAGAGTAATTACAGTTGTGAAGACAGCTCTTATCTCAGTGAACTTATCTCATTCAACAAGTCTACAAAAGCACACCTGCTGGGGTAGAGGGGAATTCCCCTACTCCAAAACTACCTTCTAACTATAGGCAAACAAAAGGGGTCTGTCCACACTGGTGTAACTAGGTACAGGACTCAATTAGACTTAAGCATGTTCACCAGTGCATCACCTCAAGTTGCTTGCTATTAGGTACCGGGTACTATGTGTTTTATAGATGTACGTAACAGAAATTAAGGACCAGCGGATGGTTTCACTGAAATAATAAGTTTGTAAGTAAAATTCATCATTCAAGAGAATCTATTGTTAACTTTAAGGATATCCTTTTCAAAATAAAAAAAGTAACTCTCGTATTACTGAGAATAATATTTCCATGACAATTAGTCAAATTCTCCCGGTGGTGAATTACCTTCAGTGCCACATCCTGGTGCTGGCAGTATACAACACCACTGACTTTTTTCAACGTTAAATAAACTTCTAGATCTAACAAGACTTGTTACACATACACCCACACAAAAACACAATCAGTTAAGAATGTCTCGGTGATTGCTCTAAACATTAAAACAAACCAATCTATTGGAAATGACACATGCCGATGCAGAAATCGACCCGAACAGAACTAAACGTAATGCTCTCCAATCAGACTCTCAGTAACCACTCTATGGAGTATATCCTTCCACCAATAGTTATACTTACTCATTAATACCCAAGCACAATGGCTCCGCAGGCAAATAAGTGCTACAGTATGCACTGGTCTGATGACTTCTCAGCTAATGGTCCAGCAAAGTACTGGTCACTATGTGCAAATTGCTACTCTGTTCACTCCACCCTGGCCTGAGAGAATGACCAGCAGCCAGTCTTTGTTCACCTATAATGTCCGTGCACTAGTAGACACAGCTGCTTCCCTCAGGTCATCACTGACACTGGACATGCCTCAGTGACTCTGGGTCAGGCAGATGTTCCTTTGTTTGGGGGCATCTCAAACTACCAGGGGGTGTTTCAAATGTGAGGCATCTCAAAATACAGTAAAGCAAGGGGTTTAACCAGAGATCTGCCTGTCTGTCTTCAAGACTGGCCAAGATGGGTAATTACAACTGATAAGGCTGGTGGAATTTAGAAGGGGGCCAGGGCCAGCTAGCCAATATATTAACTAATAGTTCCAAGTCTAGGAACCCACATTAATGACTATCATTGGCATAGAGTGGTACTGAAAGAAACCAAATGGATCAGTATTAATTAAATAAATGGCTCAAATGACACTGGTTTGTCATTGAAAACTAAACGGTAAAACGCACACTTTTGATTAATTCAAAACTGGCTAAAAATAATTTCAGCCTAAGGGGGTTGGTTTCAATTAAAATGGTCAATGACATAACTGTGCAAGATACAAGTACATTTGATCAAATACTTCAAAACATAAACTTATCAAGTACAAAATAAATGTAATTACGGGAGCGGTAGAGGGATCAGCATTTGAATACAATCTACCGATCGCTGTTTCGTAACTTGGGTAATTTTGATTATCCCGCATTATGTGTGTCTTTTGGATCATTACAGTTGTTGGTTCCTTTTGCCTGGTGTGTATGCCAGGGTAAGTAAAACATCTATCCAACCAGTGTTCGAAATTAAGGCCTTTGAATCGGCGGCCACCAATTCAAAATCTGTCACACCAATTCAATTCGCCAAAATGTTCAAGTTATCGGCCTGGCACCACTGGTTCACAAACATCACCGGTTTATCTCGACGGACATGGCTGGGCTGCATCAGATGCATAATTCATTAGAATTCTTAGACCCGACACAGTTGAGACAGTAAATGCAACTTTGGTAATAATTCAACAATAGTTCGTCAAAACAGAACTCTTATCATGCGAATGGTTCAATAACAAAGCCAACGAATGCCAAGTGTAAAGATCGGTGGCATCACCACCCATCCTCACAAGTCAGGGCTGTTTGTCATGCAAAACTACTCCTGGCTGATCCCCTACGCGAAGTGCGGAGGTTAGCCGAGTCAAACTAGTAATTGACTTTTCCAGTCGTGACTGCATCACCCTTGAGAACAGCGCAAATACCTGCCCCAATTTGAAGACGGATAAACGACTTCTGGGAATCCCAATATATAATGACTCGTTCGTCCATTAGCACAAGCAACTGAGCGGCATTGTGTATTTGAATAATTGCTTCTACTTCCTAAACATTGCATGTTTACACGATCCACGGTTGATTAAAATTAGCTTTATTATGACCACCTGACCTGCCGAGATCCACTGATCTAGTGAGCGATTTCATAGGTTGAGCTTAAATTCAGAGTTTCGCAAAGCTGCCATAAGTGAGCAAGTCTACTGGATGGTCATCAACAACATCCTGCCATGACGTCTGAAACAATTGGTTTCTTCTACTGTTATCGCACTCCTTGTCTTTGAGCAGTTTTGAAGCAATATATTTGTGTTGCTTTCCTTCACCCAGCCGTTTCCTTAACTTTAATCCACCTTTCAAGTACCTGCGCTCCAATCTCCCGCGAGCATACAACACCCCCGTGTACAGGCCGTTACCCAAGATGGCGGCATACATGCCGGAATCGAAAGCATCGCGATGCACTGTGTGTACAAGTATTTTCGAACTATACGTGCAAGATGATCGACAGCGCGTTGAAGGATCATTAACATCAGCCACATTGACACTGGATTTATGGTCTTTAAAGCTAGATAGTCACACGGACTCCTACCAAGGGCCATTAATGAGTCCATACATGGAATAGGGAGTCTCGGCCAAACATAAAAATCGAAGCCTCAGTACCCATAATACACTTCACACAGAAAAAGAAGCTTTGGCCTGACAATTTGCAGCTACCATCCTGAATCGACTAACAACAGTTCTACAATACTTAGTAATGACAATCATCAACCAGACTTAATTTTTAAGAAGCTGGGGGCCTGTTTCATGAAGCCTATTTAAAGTTACGCAATTACTTAGCGCATGTGTTTTACATGAGCTCCTATGCTTCCTTAAACAAATTGCGTGATATACCAAGACGATCACTTTAGCATTAAGAACATTCTTGGTTGCTTCATGAAATTGACCCATGGTAGTTAACCATTGAAGTAAATGAATGGATCTAGATTTAATTTTGGATGCTCGAGATGTTTTGCAACAACATGTGTGCATCCTGTGTCTAGATTGCCTTATTAACTTAAATGCATGATTCTTTTTCTCAGAGTCTGTCAACCAGACCTGGGGCCGAAGTAATCAGTACTCATGTACTCGAGTACATTTTTGAAGTACATGAATCATCATTATTTAATATATTTTTTTTTTAATGTACTCGTACTTTTACTCGTACTCGTGAGAATGTACTTGTACTTGTACTCGTACTCAACTTTTAGCAATGTACTCGTACTCATCCATCATCAAAGTACTCGTACTTGTACTCATGAAAATGTACTCGGCCCCAGGTCTGCTGTCAACAAATGGGAAGTTGTTGGGGAGTGAGAATAGCAGTAATGTAGTGAGACAGTTCTTGAGTTCGTATTGAGTCGGATGACAATTTGGGGGTTGATGGTCCAAATCACGACTCAAAGAAACAGTCACTAACAGGATTGTTTCTGTTCCAAAACAGTGTAACCTTTTGGTTGTTGGTTCTGATATAATTTGGAATTGTAATAATAATATTCCCAGGTACAATTCACTAAACACAAGTCTACTGAGTCGTTTAAATATTTTTTTCATTTCATCCACATCAACCAACAATTGTGGTACTTTTTTGATAAGTAACCATTACCTGGAGTAAGTATTATAGTGGGAACAAAACCAATCTATCGGCAGGCCTTGACATAAAGATATTGTGTCCACTCAGAGGAATTTAGTGGATTTGAAAATTCACTGTCCCCCAAAAAGTTACTGGACCAAATTTTGCAGGAAAATATATTATTTGTTATCTGGTCACCCACTGGCGTCCATATTGTATATTATTTGTTATGTGGTCACCCACTGGCGTCCATATTGTATATTTAAAATGTTGTTTCCTTTGCATTTTAGTCTGTTTATAATTGATAATGGCCATGCTGTGGGTTAAGGACAGCTATAGATTCAGAGATGAGTGGTTACTGGATGATTATAAACAAATTGGGTCTGGATGTATCGCCATGATTTTCAGAAGTTAGTGCGAAGCAAGATCAAAATAAATGTGAACATCGCCCATACAGACTACAGTTTCAAGCAAGAATGCAATGTCAGATGGTCACAAGTGACAGAAATTACTTAAAACAACAGTGCCAATCGGATTGAAACCAGTGGCCCATTGGGCTAGTAAAATTTGAAAATGGGTGGCCCAGAAGTTTAAAAAAGGCACTGGGCCAGTGTTAATATTGAAGTCTGCATGTAGACCCAGCTATGCACTTTAGTACTGGACTACTGGTTGTAGATTATATATGTGAAGTCGCACAATACTGGGCCAAATAACTCAAATGAAAGGGTGTGCACATTCAAGGGTGTTTTGCAAGAAGGCACAGTTTTGCTGCTTGTAACCTATTATCTGTCGTTAGTATGTTAATACAGTGTTGATTGATTATTATTATTGTTAACAACTACAAAGAAAACTATATCTGTTATGATTTTCTCTAGTAAACCGAGTTAAAATGGCATCCAAAATTAAGACGCGGACTACCTAGTAACGTTTTATAACTGGTTAAGCACAAAGACCTGTGAAAATACTTGACAAAATATCATCTCCTGTGCAAAAGAAATGATGCACACACTTGCAAGTATCAGTGCCATTACTTGTGTAATATTCTGATGAAATTCGCATTACATTTGTTACCGTTCACGTCCACTTTTCGTTCCGATTCACCCTCCCCTTTCAAGACAGCCACCCTTTCGCCAGCAGTTTCAAATTGCCGTTACATTTAGTATAAAAAAAAAAAAAAAACAGCACGAAAAAGAACAGTGAATAGGTATGCTGCTAGCACAGACGACCGAAGTTTACATTTTCGCATTTTGCGCCCATGTGAAATGAATAATTCTCCGTGCGAAACACCCGTCGTGTTGCGCCAGCGTTCAAATGGCAATCATTCGATACTTTCAAGCATAGGAAGTGATGGTGTGACCTTTTGTAGTTTCCATAATCCTTTGCGCTATTAAATTTGACCTGCAACTGCTTGGTGTCCGCCTTTTTCGAATCTGAACAAACATCATCTCGACATGGTTTTTCGCATTTCGTCATGCATATCTGTGAATTTCTAACCAACTGATGTTGTTTTGACGAATCTAAGGTAAGTGTTAATAGCTTTAATAGCAACAAACAGCAAGCAGTGTTACAAACAGTGCACAGATTCCTGAGATTTATGTGACCAATGTATCGCGGAAATGGCGTCTCTGTGCAACGAACATCACCTTTTTGATAGTGATTGACCCGAGTCAGTTCTGCTGATGTTCATTTCGAAGACACAATATTTTGATTTCGTTCAGTGTCCAGCGTAATGAACGAAGAAAATATTTTGTGCCTGTCGAAATATATCAATAACTAGCATCTGAATCTTATGTTACTCTGTTCAACAGTATCATCAGTTGTTCTGTTCAGTTCAGTGATATTAACCCTCTCAAGGCCAGATTAATGCAAATATGTGCCTGTTATTGAATCCTATTAAATCGAGAGAATGTGCTGTGAGTGAATCATGTGATATACTCGGGTTGCATGAATGCAAATAAATAAATAATTTTTGATCCGACTCAAATAAAATTTTCACTACATTTGAAGAACTCATTCCTGGTGTAACTAGTCAAGTATGTGACATATATGTCATTTTATTACCCAAATATGAATTGCTAGTTTGACAAAAATAAAATACTTAAATCATTTTCAACAATTCATTTTTTTAAATATTTTTCATTAATAATTAGCGGTTACATGCTGCGTATGAAATGTTCATAAATTACTATGCTACAGAATGGAAAACTAATTAAATGTCTATGGTAAATAAAACTGAAATAATTTAAGTTTTTCAGAGTGCATGTATTTTCAAGATTTTATACAAAATGGCGTTCTTTGTGATCATAGCCGTCATCCCGTCTGAACTATTAAGTTTGTGTTATATTTAAAATGCGTAATCATAGTACAAAACATTCCCCTTCGATGGCAGCGTTCGTTATAAACTCGATTGGAAAATCCCATCAGAGTCCGAATTACTGGAGTTCGACATAATGACAATGTCGAGAATTACAACAAAGCTAAAAAACACCACCCGCTTCGTTGCGCGGCGCATTAATATTTTTTTTACAACAAAATAGACCGCTCAAAAGTTAGCATTTAATCGTAGAAATCGCCTGCGGACGCGTGTTTTGGAATAATTCCTGGGTGCTTCCATGTTTATGCACGCAGCAAATGTTAAACTTTAATCTCATTGGCTGAAAATCACCATTAAAATATTAATTGCGTGGCGTAAAAGAGGGACCGGAAATTGTGTGTCGCTGCGTTCGACTACAAAACCGCTTGGTGGTTGGCGCTATTTAATCACTGAAATCGCCATCATATCTCACTTTTGATGCTTCCCAGTGAAACTTCAATATTATTATATGCTAACTACCAAAATAAATTGCCGTTATTGGATGACACTGTTTCGCGGTACCAGTTTAAATGTGCCCCTGTATTCGGGTTGATTCGGGCGTTCTGGCCGTGAGGCATACTCGGGTTGATTCGGGCATCCTGACCACGAGAGGGTTAAAGTAGCATTACCACAGCAGCCGCTGGATCTGGCCAGTTTTGACGCTAAACTACGACAGGTCACCGGTCACGCAGCCCTTACATCATTAAGTCCGCGTTAAATACTACATATTTAATATCACTGGAACGGCAAGATAATGTTCTTTACAATGGCGTAAAGTTTTTAAAAGTATTCCTTTATTTGACGAACTTATCGTTCGTGATTGAGCGATGATACGCGCCAAAAGTGTCACGCCGACGGCGCTCCGCGACGGTACGGTTTTGGCAAAAACAGGTCGCGGCAAATTGAAAACCTGCACTTGTAAACCTATTTGGATCGTCATGAGATCTGCTCGACCAATTAGAAGACGTGTTCGTCTTCACTGCAGTCGTTGCACGAAGTTTCTGCATTAAACCAAACGAAAGTTATGTCGAATTATCGTATAAACATGAATTTTTTGTAATGTTATCGCCTAAAATTCAAGTTTGTGTATATACACACCTACGCGTCAGTTTCAGACTGTTCAGGTGATATATGTTATGTGATATTTTAAAAAGGTTTACAAGTGCGGAAATCGCATTTTGTGCGACCTGGTTGCACGGTTTTCGAGAACGCCACCGCAGACAGTGACGCTGTGCTAAAAATAGTAACATGTGCCTGGTAACGTCAGCATGCTGCTGGATATCTGCCAGGCGGACAATCGCGTTGCGCTGGTTGTCCGCTAGGCGGATTTGGCGCCTAGCTGTCATACAGGCAATCCCTATTCACAGTACGCTGGCTACACTTAATAATTGATTTTAAACTTGAAATTCATAAACTTATATTCCAACCTTACTCTGTTAAATAAGAACTTGTTACATTTGTTGTTTGCTTACTACAATACTAGTAGTAATAACTAGCCAGTTTAAGATTGGCATTTCCACCATTATAATATTCATTTATTGCCACAATTATATTATTGGTGTGTATAACTATATATTATTTAATTAATAATTATATATTCCTATTTATATAACTATTGTAACAACAGAGACTAGCAATAACATTTGAGTTGTTGATGCAATTATTCATTACTCTGTGTATTTAAATGCAGGTATCTCTCAGGTCCATGACACTTTCTGCAATTCACTTTGCTAAGTATAACTCGTATAGACATTAATTATGCAAAGTGGGAATTAAGTGACATCTAATGATAGTAATTAAACTCTTTATGTAGTACTATGATAAGAAGTGCTAAACGTTAAATGATAAATTGATAACGCTTTTGAAATTTTTTATAACACGAATGAGGATACCAAATTTACTATGTTCGCCATTTTATTTTATGATAATTACATTAATCAATTATGTAAATGGCAAATAAGTGAGTTCTAATGAAAATTTTTGTGCTGTACTATTTTACAACATGCCTCAAATAGTAAAGATGTGCTTTTGGAAAAAAATGTATTCAAAAATTGGGATTCTACATTTAATATGTCCGCCATTTTATTTTATGCAAATTACTCCACAAATGATTCAAATTGTGGTAATTAATTGATAGCAATGAAACAGTTTATGCTGTACTATTGTAAACGCCATTACTGAGTTAATTACATGCTCAAACTAACAATTTCTTCACAAAACATTGGGAATCCTCATTCAATATGGTCGCCATTTTGTAATAATTATGCTAATGATGCACCAATTTTGAAAAAAAATTGGAATTGAAATTAACTATAATGAAACAAGATATATTACATTTTCTGATACCCTGTAAATATACTCTAAACAATTAATGACATGACATGATTTGCATCTTGTTACAGTCTATGATTCAATATGTCAGCCATATTATGCTAATTAGGTCATTAAATATGCAAATTAGGTCAACGAAAATGCAAACAATTAATTCCTCGTGTGAAAATACCTATATATGCAAATTTTTAAGTAATTACCTCAATTAATTACTTATCTGTTGTGAAAACAATGACAAAAATGGGGTACACCCTGGAAATACTGTGACCCTATTCTTTCTGTGTTATTTTTCATGTTCACCGTTCCAACAAAAACTCCTGGGGTAGTAACATTTCCAACTTAATAACTTTGTCAGTAGTTGTCCGATTTTCATGAAATAAAAAACATTTACTTAAGAAGAAGAAGCTCCTTACATGCATAACAAAACATGTTTAGGTAATGCAGTTTTTATTTTTCATGTGGTAATGCTAGTTAAAGAATTACAGTAAAGCTGCATTTTCTGTACGAGTTCTTTATGGAATGTGTGTCGACCTTGTAGATTTTGATGTCCTGTAACTTAACGCTACATTTATTCCATAACCAGCTACTTTGTGGACAGTTCCTGTTGATAACATTTGTGCTATATCTTAGGCCAATGAAGAAAGAAGAGGCCAAAAACACATCCTGCCTGTTTATTGTTGTTGTGGAAAATTGTGGTCGATAATGTAAGTTACAGTGTCCACCATTTCAGGTCCAGAGTGCTCTGATCATTCTTAACATTTTAAAAGCCTTTTGGTTGGGATCTGATGAGGTACTAGCATACATCAGTCAAGCAAATTTTGATTTCTGAAGGGTTTCACATTCTCATATTTTAGTTAAAAGATACCATGTAACTTACATCATAAAGTTCGACTACATATACT